>CAUYUJ010020198.1:0-17770 GCA_963575745.1 Prorocentrum cordatum
TCCTCCTCCTCCTCCTCCTCCTCCTCCTCCTCCTCCTCCTCCTCCTCCTCCTCCTCCTCCTCCTCCTCTGGTATCCTCTGGTATCCTACCAAGCGAGTCCAGCTCTGCCAAGACTCGCTCACCTGCTCAGTGGCAGGACCCGCCTCCGAAGTCAAGGCCAAGACACCTCAGAACCTCGGGGCACCAAGAAATCGGGCGCGGCACCGCCACCCAGGGCTGGCGGTGCCCTCAAAACGTTAAACACGGCACCCTCGACCGCTTTCGGACCAGGGGCCGAACCACGGGCGAGCGGAAACGGGTGCCCCCAGAAAACGTCGCCCTGGGGTTCCCGACCAGCACGGAGACGGTCCAGGGCGAGCTTCCCCAGGCGGACCGAGTCCCTGGGACGACTGGACCAGGGACGGCAGGGCACGGCCAACAGAAGGGTCTGCCGACGGGCATACGCCCCGCAGAGCTTACAGAAGACGATCGCCTCGTCCCCCCCAAGGCCCCGACCGCCCCCCCCCACCCGTCCCACGCCCACGTCGAACCACCCACAGCCTATGGGAGGGATGGGCGATCGCCGCAGGCCTAGGCACACCAGGACACGGGTGGCAGACTATACGAGATCGGAGCCCATTCCTTACCCCACATATGCCACATCCCCAGGTCCTCCCAAGACGGCCCAAGACGTGCCCATTAGGGTTCGCCACGAGGGAAAGGACCTGCTGGGGGCAGGGACGGGGCAGAGGACTCCGATCGGGCCAGCCCGCGCCAGCGACACTTTTCAAAACAGCGCCGTGATGGCGGAGGAGCTGCTTGCTCGCCTCCGCCGCCGAGCTCACACGGGTGGCGAGCACCTCCGCCTCCTCGAAGTCCCAGTGCAGCCTGGCGCCCTCTTTGGCGCGCTTGTCGGCCTCCTGGTTGCCGATGTGCCAGTGGGCTGGCACGCCAGCCCTCCTCCTCCTCCTCCTCCTCCTCCTCCTCCTCCTCCTCCTCCTCCTCCTCCTCCTCCTCCTCCTCCTCCTCCTCCTCCTCCTCCTCCTCCTCCTCCTCCCTACCGCGCGGACGAACATGAGGTCCAGTTCACGACCGCTTCAGTTCAGGGTGTGCGCTCAAGTGCAGCAGGGCGTGAACTCGACCTCTCTCCCACCCCGCGGTCGAAGAAATGGCCGAGTTCACGACCCGCCCATGTTCAGACCAGTCGTCGAGCTTGCGCCATGTCTACACTCACTATCCTTCCTGCTGCGCTGCTGCACAGGCACGATGACGGGGTGTGCCGCAGGCAGCTGGACACATGCATGTGTTCACATGCATTAGAAACATATACACATACGTCGATATAAAATGTATGCATGAATGCATGTATGTGTGCATGCGAAAATGTATGCATGCATACATATGTATGCACATAGACATTTAGCACGTGTATGTGTAGGAGTATATATATGTGTGTATATATATACACATACGCCTGTAGACAGAGAGAGGGGGGGGGAAAGACAGAGAAAGACAGAGAGAGACAGAGAAACAGACAGGCAGACAGACAGACAGAGAGGGCGAGAGACAGAGAGAGAGATAGAGAGAGAGCGCAACTTGAAACGAGAGCAGAGCTTGGCGAGAGACCGCCCCGTCGCCTGTTCCGGGAGGCGACGCCAGCGCTAATCGTGAGCGCGCGGGCGCGAGGAAGACCAAAGTAATTCACGTGCTGAGCCCCAAGCAGGTGGCGCGCCTTCATCATCTCCTCCTCCTCCTCCTCCTCCTCCTTCTCCGCCTCCTCCTTCTCGACCTCCTCCTGGTCATCCTTTTCCTTCTCCTCCGCGTCATCATCACCACCAGCACCACCAGTATTATCACCATAGCCATCACCACCATCATAGTCCTCATCATCACGACCACCATCACCATCACAGTCACAATCACGTATGCCATCACAATCGCCATCATAACCATCATCATCAGCATCATCAACATCATCAGGTTCATCATCATCAGCATCATCAGCATCATCCTCATCCTCAGCCTCCTCATCATCGTCATCATCGTCATCGTCGTCACCCTCATCATAACCCTCCTCATCATCATCAGCATCATCATCAGCATCGTCAACATCATTGTCAGTATCACTGTCGCCATGTATCATCATCCTCGCCACCAATATCATCATAATTCGCCGGCCCAACGGGCCAGGGCGTGCTAAGATCTCCGGTACCTGGTTAACAGTATTTCTAGTTCGCGCGCGCGGGGCGGCCCCTGGGGGTCCCCGGACGAAAAGTACCCCGGCAAGGTCCCGGCAAGTCCCCGGCAAGGTCGGGTCAGAGATGCCGGAGTTCTGTTTCGGAGTCCAAGAGGGCTCCAGATCGGTCCAAGAGGGCCCCGAGAAGCTTTCTAGACGGTCCAAGAGAGGCCCGAGACGGCCAAAGATCGCCCGAAGACGCCCCAGATGGCCCCAAGACAGCCCAAGAGGCCTCCAAGACGCTCCAAGGGCCTTCCAAGAGGCCTCCGAAGAGGGCCCCAAGTTGCCAAAATCGTTGATTTTCATTTGTTTTTTCGATGTTTTTTTTTTTTTTGCGTTCTGGCCTTTTCGCTTCCGGACGCTCCAAGAGGGCCCAAGAGGCCTTCAAGACTGCTCCAAGACGGCCCACGAGGCTCCCAAGACGGCCCCGGAGCGGCCCAAGAGCGCCCCCCAGACGGCCCAAGTGCTGCCCAAGGCGGACCAAGAGGCCCCAAGACGGGCCCAAGAGGGGCTCAAGAAGGGAACCGAGAACTGAAAAATCGAGCCCTCCGCCCCAGAAGGCGCCCAGGACCCCGAAAGAGGCCCCAAGAGACTCTCCAAGACACCCCCAAGACGCCCCAATAAGCTCCCGTGAGGCCCCAAGAGGACCAACAACGTCAGGCCCCAGGCCCCAAAAGGACCAACAAATACCGCCAAGAGCCCGCCGAAAGCCCCCCAAGAGACCGTCACGAGAGCTCAGGAGGCCCCCTGGAGGCCTCCCGAGTTCTCCAAGAGGCCTAAAAAGAGGCGCCAAGAGGCCTCAAACGGCCCCACCGAGGCTCCAAGAGGCCACGAACGCGCAAGCAAACGCCTGCGATGGCACAATACGGGCCGGCGGAATGAGCGAAGCGATTAAATAATCATCAGCAGCAGCATCAGCAGCATCATCGTCATCGTCATCATCACCACCACCATCATCGTCGACATCCTCATCGTCATCGTCAGTGTCATCGCCGCCGTTGTCGCCATCAATCATCACCACCACCACCACCGAACCGCCCCCCAAGAGCCAGCAAGAGGTCCTCAAGACGCCGAAATTTGCCTCTGAGATCCAAGAGGCCCTCAAGAAACACCCCGAGAGACACAGGGAAGCATCGCAGGGGCCTCTGGCCCACGAAGGCCCCCGACATCTCCGAATGATGCCACGCTCCCCCGTTCAGGGCAGCTCCGCTGGACACCGTGTCTGGATGGGGCTGGATCGAACGAAAAACGTACCCTGGAGTCGTGCGTGCTCCTCAGTCTCACTCGCCTGTGCCCATGAAGGCATGGCGTGGAGGCCGTGGCTTCGACAGGAAGACCTATTCAAACTTGTGAAACGTATGCCCGCTCGTATGATGACCACCACTCTGTGCACACAGCGGCCCGGGTACGCGGAGGGGATACTTTGTATTTGGTCGCAACCGCAAGCGAAGGCGCAGGCGGCGTCAAAGGTCCACCCGGGTTACGGGCGGAGCCTAATTACCCAGCGAGCGCACTCACGGCTGCCGAGGCTGCCGCCGAGGGAGGCTGAGTGGCGCCGGGGACTGAAGGCTGGCTGCAGAAGCTGGCGGAGGGGATACGCGCACCGTTAAGATTTGTGGTCCCCGATGTGAGGGCATCAGTCCCGACGAAAAGTTGCAACGTTTTGTAAGCAAATCTGCTTTCGGAAAACGCCATGGGCTGGAATCCGCCACCGTACCTTCAGCACGTAGTGGAGTGCCCCAGGCTCATGCAGTTCTGTGGGGTGGATGAAATGGAGGGGCTGTAAAATTCTTCAGGGCCCAGACCACGAAATTCCCGGGCGCTTCCGGGCGTTCACGGGCGCTCCTGGGCGCCGCAGGGGTTTCTCGCATGGGCTTCCAGGACGGTCCCCTCGCCCAGGAGGGCCCCCAACCTGTCTAGGAAAGGCACAGAGGGCCGCCGAGACAGTCCAAGAGCGCCCAGAGTCGCCGAAAGATCCCTCCAAGATGCCCGAGACGCCCTTCAGACGGCCCAAGAGGCCTCCAAGACTCCCCAGGAAGCCTCCAAGAGCACTCCTATAAGTGCCTCAAGAGGAAAAACTAATTTGTTGCTCGGTGGTTTTTGATAGATTTTGTCATTCTCGCCTTTTCGGCTTCCCGGCGCTCCCAAAACGGCCGAAAAGGCACCCAAGATCGGCACAAGACGGTCCAAGAGGCCTCCAAGAAAGCCCCGAAACGGCCAAAGAGGGCGTCAAGACGGCCCCAGCCTCCAAGACGGCCCAAAAGACCCCCAAAGCGGCGCCAAGAGGGGGCCCAGACGGAGGACCCGAATGGGAATCCCACCAGCCCTCTGGGCGTCGGTGGTTTAGAGCGTTTCCTCTTCCACCCCTCCTTCTTCCCCTTCGGGGAGGGGTTTACCCCTCCCCCTACCCCCTCCCCACTGACCTGGACAGGGGGGGCCGCGACGCGTTGGAGCGTCCAAGATGAGCCAAGACGACTCCAAGAGGGCCTCAGGGAGCCCAAGATCGCCTCCAAGATGGTTCAAGATAGCGCAAGATGCCTCAAGATGGTTCCGAAGATGCTCCAAGACGCTCCAAGACCGCCCCAAGACGGCTCTAAGTGTCCACTAGAGCTCCCCTCTGATGCCCCCAAGAAGCCAAAATGTTTCAAAACCCTGGGGAAAATCAATGTTTTTGGCGTTCTCGCGCTTTCGCTTCCGATGCCCACCCAAGGCGTCAAGATAACTCCAAGATGGCTCAAGATAGCTCCAAGAAGGGCCCAAGAAAGCCCGAAGACGGCGCAAAGAGCGCCCAAGAGCGCTCCAAGAGCCCTCCAAGAGCGGTTCAGGAGGCGATTTTAGAGGCTTTCCAGGAGCGACGCTAATTAGTGCTTCCGCTTTCCTTGACAGATCCCCTCCAATATGGGCTCTACCAGCGCCTCTGAGGCCTCCAAGAGCGCTTCAAGAGCGCCCCAAACGACGCCCAAGGGGCCCCCAAGAGGCCCCAAGGAGGCCCCAAGATGGCCCCAAGAGGCCCCAAGAGGCCCCCAGGAGGCCCCAAAGAGGATCCCGAACGGCCCACAGAGGCCCCCCCGAGGCACCCAAGACGCCGAAAAGCCCCTCAGGACGACCCTCTACTCGCCTGGGCGTCGTTTCTGGACGGGCTGGTGGGGATACGCGAAGCGTCTAGAATTTCGAACCCTTGGCTCTGGGAGGCCCCCAGGAGGCCCCAAGAAGCCCCCAAGAGGCCTCCCCCAGAAGGCACCCGAGGCTCCCAGGAGGCCGAAGAGGCCCCCAGGAGGCCCCCAAGAGGCCCAAAAACAGCCTAGAAAACGCCACCGAGAGGCCCCCCCGAGAACTTATCAGCCATTCGAGCGGCCTCTCATCTACAACCCAAGCACGGTGGCGGGATGGGTCGAAGGCCATTAGGATCCGCCGCCCTCTGTGCCAACAGGGGTGCCTGGCATGCTCAACTTCTCATGGTTTGGGGTTCCTTTTCGACTCCCCCTGGGGCTTCGGCCCAGCGCGCAGGCCACCTGGAACGCTTGCACAGAGCTGGTTGGCAAGGACTTGTCCGCTCCTGATGGGCCCAAGATGGCCCAAGATGGCCTTCAAGGTCGCACAAGATGATCCAAAATGGCCTCCCAGACGGCCCAAGGAGGTCCAAGATACCTCGAAGTCCGCCCAAGAAGCCTCCAAGGCGGCCCAAGACTGCCCAAGAGGCCCCCAAGAGGCCTCCAAGAGGTCCTTCAGGAGGGCCCGAGGAGGCCAAAATCATTGGATTTCCTTTGGCTTTTGAAGGATGTTGCCCTTTGCTTCTGTTCGGCCTTCCGACGGCCCAAGACGGCCCACGAGGCCCCCAAGATCGCCCCAAAAAAGCCTCCAAGATGACCCCAGACAAGAAGCCTCCAAGACGGCCCCAAGACGGCCAAAAAGGCCCCCAGAAGCCCCCAAAGGCCACCAAAAGGCCCAAAGAGTCTTCCAATAGGCATCCGGGAGGCCCACAAGAAGCTCCCAGAAGGTCCCAAAGGTTCCCCCTCCTCCTTCTCCTGATTTCTCCTCCTCCTCCTCCTCCTCCTCCTGCTCCTCAGCATCATCATCATCATCATCATCATCATCATCATCATCATCATCATCATCATCATCATCATCATCATCATCATCATCATCATCATCATCATCATCATCATCATCATCATCATCATCATCATCAGCATCATCATCATCATCATCAGCATCATCATCATCATCATCATCATCATCATCATCATCATCATCATCATCATCATCATCATCATCATTGTCATCATCATCATCATCAGCAGCAGCAGCAGCATCATCATCATCATCATCATCATCATCATCATCATCATCATCAGCATCATCATCATCATCATCATCATTATCATCATCAGCATCAGCATCAGCATCAGCGTCATCATCATCATCATCATCGTCACCATCATAATCATCATCATCATCAGCATCATCATCATCATCATCAGCATCGTAAACATCATCATCATCACCATCATCAGCATCATCGTCAGCAGCAGCATCATCATCAGCATCATCATCCTCATCATCAGCAGCCTCAGCATCGTCACCATCATAATCAGCATCATCATCATCATCATCATCATCATCAGTATCATCATCAGCATCGATATATTCATCGTCATCAGCAGCACCATCATCATCAGCATCCTTTTCATCACCATCATCAGCACCAGCATCATCATCATCATCATCATCATCAGCAATATCAACATCATCTGCATCAGCCACCACCATCATCGTCATCGTCATCATCGGCAGCAGCATCATCAGCACAAGCATCAGCACCAGCACCACGCAATCTGTTCTAAAAAGTTGCAAAAGCTTCGAAGATTGAGGGCAGGTCGTTTTCAAAATGTGGTTCTCGCCTTAGCGCCGCAGCGTTCTGGCTTTCGAAATGCGGTTATCATCTTAGCGCCACGCAAAGTAGGCTTGAACATGTGTAAGAATTTCACTGGTTGAGGGTGGGTGGTTTTCAAAATGTGGCTATCGCCTTAGCGCCGCGCACGTCCGTCTGAAAAATTTGCGGGTTGAGGGTAGTTCCTTCTCAGAATGTGGATATCGCCTTAACGCCGCGCGCATTCGTTTCAGACAGTTGCAAGAGTTTCAATGGATCCCCAGGTCAACGTACCAGAAAGTGCGTTCTGGAATGTATCAGGATTGCGGAGGCACAACAGTTCAGTTGATTCGCGGCGTTGCAGTCCCAGGTTTGGTGTTGTGGCACGATGCAGGATCGTCAAGACGCAACAGTCAGGTTGATTCGTCGTGTTGGAGTCCTGGCAATGGTGTTTTGGCACGCTTCAGGGTCTTCAGATGGTTCTCCCATAACGAGGTAGTTCCCTGAGTGGAAATGAACCCATGCAGGGGCCAATAAAGAGGGAGCTCGGAGGGAGGGTTTATTCCGACATCGGTGATGAGTCTTGGCTTTGCACTGGTCCTCCTCCTCCTCCTCCAACTCCTCCTTCTCCTCCTCTTCCTCCTTCCCCTTCTCCTTCTCCTTCTCCTTCTCCTTCTCCTTCTTCTCCGCCTCCGCCTCCGCCTCCGCCTCCGCCTCCGCCTCCTCCTTCTCCGCCTCCTCCGCCTCCTCCGCCTCCTCCTCCTCCTCATCATCATCATCATCATCATCCTACTCTTTCGATCCTCCTCTACAATTGTTCCCCCTCCCCTCCGCTTCATCTCTCTCCCCTGCATGTTCCCCAAAGGGTTTCCACATCGGCTGGCGGAACACATGGTCCGATAGCTAGGCAGAGCTGTGCCCACAACGTTCGGCCACACGGGCGATTCCAAAAGGCAGAGGTGCGGCAGCGATTCGCCGCAGGCGTCTTCGTGAACTGCTTTAAAAACACAAGGCCTGCCTGTCAAAAACGTGGGATCCAGGCCCTGCAATCGATTCATACCATGTGCGTTCGCCTCGTTTCGGGCCCCGCGACCGTCACGATCGATCCGGCCAGAGAAACGCGGCCGAAGGGTGAGGTCTGGAGCTCCAGCCATGGTTTCCAACGATACTGCATCTGGTCGTGACGTCGGCTCTCTCGGGCCGGGCGACAGGGGGGGATAGCAAAGGGGGGGGTTTGAGAATCAGCTCACGTAGCTGACTTTCCCAGCGCCTGCCGGCGCCGGGAGGCGCCCATGTATCGAGGAATGGGCCCGGCGGCAGGGCCGAAACCAGCTGCATGCAGCAGATGTCGTAGCCCCCCCTTTCCCTATCCCCCTTTTCGTCCGGCCCGACTCTCAGGGAACGTTCTGCGGACTTCTCAGACATCCGCAGCCGTTCTCTTCGGCTCTGACCCAGTCTTCACGACTCCAGGACCCGACAACGGGCCCTGGGGGCCAAGCATCGAGGAAAGGCACTGGGACTGACAAAATCGGGGGCGCGCAAACATGTATGAAGGGGCCCTGGGACACACAAGTAAATACACACAAATAAAAAGATTCCCCATATTTTCCCATATGTTTTGGGTTTGTGTCTTCCCCCCCACTTCCCATATGTTCCTATATTTTCTTGGGAAACGACGATGAATTGTGTCTGTGTGTTTTTTCCCTCCTGGATGTATTAGCGATCCATGGCCCTGGCGCGCGGTCGCCTAATCCATGGATCGGGGGAGGTGCCATTCCCCAAATGCGGCCGGCGCCGCCTCGCCCGGCAGCGGAAATTGGCGATTCCCCAGGAAAACGGGACCCGTCGCTAATCCACGCCCCCATTGATCCATGTTTGCGATCGCCTGACCAAAGCAAACGATCGGAAGTCTGAGGACGTTCTGCCGACGTTCGGAGGTCCGCACGGATTTCTTCGATCGGCGCTGCACCTCCCCTCCCTGGCGCGCGGAACGCGCCAGGGGCGGCGCTGGAGGCGTAGCCAGGGAGGTCCAGCGCCGACCCAAAAATCAGCGCGGACCTCCGAAAGTGTATGTTTGTACAGCTGCGCATGCCACATATGATTGGTACCTAGTATTACGAATACTACGAGTGTGTGTGTAGAAAGGTGTTCTTAACTTGCTTGTTAAGGGTAGCCCTCGCAAGTTATAGCATTGTTGTTGCTAGTATCACCACATGTGAAATACAACGCGTAGAAGTAGTAATGATAATAATAGGATCACGTTTAGTATGATTAGCCATGCGATTATCGTCCTGATCTGAATCGTAATACGAAGATCATGGTTATCACTCTCATTCATGAGAGCATTCGCGATTGCATTATGCTTATGACATGCTCGCTCCCTGTGCTAGTGGTTGCATGCCTATTTCACGGCAACGCTAACAGCTAACTGACTACCTACCAAACCACCCCAACCCAACCCGAAGACCCGAATTTGACCCGAATTTCGGGCTGGGGGGGTACGGGCTCCATATGTTTTTCCAATGTTCCCCGACCCCCCCCCACACTGGAAATGGAGGGCAAATTGAGGCCTTCGGGTTGGGTTGGGGTGGTTTGGTCAGCGGTGACTAACCCCGTGAAGCAACGCCACCGAACAAAGTGGGGGGTGCGGCGTCGACAGGCTGCCCTGTGCCGCAGGACCGCCTGCCGCGACGTCGCTGCCAGGCAGGGCCAGCACTGAGATCAAGTCGGGTCCGTCCTCCTACAGGGGGATTGGTGGACGAAACATCAAAAACAGTCAAAACAAGAAACCAAGATGGTCAAAAAGTACTCCAAAGATCGTCCCCCGACGATTGTTTGACTACTTGGGGATGTTCCTCCTGGAGGGGGACAGGCCCGACCTAACACCAAGGAGGGGGGGATCGCCACCGCTTCCCGGAGATCCCCGCGTGACCCGAGAAGGGGGTCCAGCCGAAAGGGGCTGGTGCAAGAGATTTGAGGCAAGCGTACTGCAAACGTATTTCGGGCCGGGCGACAGGGGGGGATAGCAAAGGGGGGGTTTGAGAATCAGCTCACGTAGCTGATTTTCCCAGCGCATCCCCGGCGCCGGGAGGCGCCCATGTATCGCAGAATGGGCCCGGCGGCGGGACCGAAACCAGCTGCACGCAGCAGATTTCGTAACCCCCCCTTTCCCTATCCCCCCCTTTCGTTCGGCCCGAGTATTGCACCGGAGACTTGCACTGCACTGCATTGCAAATGGTGCGCTGCACGCGGAAATCCAGCAACGCACTTGCGCCCCAGAATGTCCTGCACGCCCCAAATGCATTGCAACCCCACACGTTCGGGGATGGACAGAACCCCCTTTCGTAAAAGGTGGGTTGGCGAAAACGACCTCGGGCCCAAACCTGGCGGGCGCAAGCCTGGAAAAGGACGGCCGCGGCGCCCTCTGGAGAACCGAAAACGGACAATTCACTAATCGACGTGTAAGGGTGGAGTTTCTGTCCACCCCCCACACATCTATTGCACCAAATCTATTGCACCACCCCCTTGCCGCTGGACCCCCTTGTGGGCCCACCCGAGGGAGGGCGGGCCGAGTCACGGGGAGCTCCCGAGGCGTCCTCGGGAGTCCCTGGGGGGTCCAGGAGGTCCCCGGCGCAGCTGGCGACCCGCAAGTCGGGCGTGTCCCTCTCCAGGAGAAAGCTTCCAAAACAGTGAAAAAATATTCGCGGGACGATTTTTGCACTATTTCTTGACCACGTGGGAATATTTTCAGGCTACTTTTCATTGTTCGTCAAGGCGACCCCCCTTGGTGGCGACCCCCCTTGGGACTGCCGTGGGGGAACGCGATCCCGAGGGACTGGTCTCCCAGAAGATTCTCACTGCAGTGCGGGCGCGGACGCAAGAAACCCTCGCAAGAAACCCAACCCTGAAAACCCGCGCGCGGAGTGCACCGGAGGGCAAACCTGGAGCACTCTGAATGCAACAGCTCCTCCAACGGCCGCGGAAAGTCGCCGCGCAGCGCGCGGAGCGAAGAAACCCAGGATACCCCGACGAGAAGCACCAGGTTTGGGACGCACAGAGACATACTAATACCATATGTCCTCCTTGGAGGCGCGCGTCCGACCCGAACATATAGTATACCCGTCTTGTAGTATCCGAGCGGTGTGGCCAGAAAGCGCCCGCCACGACGCATGTACTATGAGATTTCTCGGTGCGCGCGTCGCCCCTGGGGGGGCGACGCACACATAGTATAAGTATGTTGGGGTGATGCCGATGGTTTCTCGGTGCGCGCCCCCACGGTGTGCTGTTGCTCGGCCTCCCGCAGGCCCTCTCCGGACGAGGCGACTCGGGCTGAGAGGCCGAAGCCCCGGGGGAAGCCCCGGGGGAAGCCCGGGGGGAAGCCCGGGGGAAGCCCGGGGCCCCCGCCCGAGGGCGCCGGAGGCACACCTCCCTCGACTGTCGCTGTCTCTCTCTCTCTCTCTCTCTCGGCGGCGCGCGCCAAGGGGGGCAGGGGGAGGGGGGGAGGCGTCTTAGGAGGAGGCCGCTTCTTCGAAGGCGCCGGCCCTACAGATATATGTATAGAGAGAGAGAAGAAAAACAAAAAAAGAGAGAGAGAGAGAGAGAGAGGAAAGGCCCGCGCCTTCTAGAAAGCCTTCGTCTTCCCCCCTCCTCCTCCTGTCGAGACTCTCTCTCTCTCTCTGTCTCTTTCACTCGAGGGCGCACGGCGCCCCGTCTTCGACGGCTGCCATGTTTTGTCTTAGATCGGGCATGTCCTCCCTCAGGCGGATTTTGAACGAAGAGTCGAAAAAATAGTCAAAGAATCTTCAAACATAGTGAACGGAGCATGAAAGATCGTCACCCGACTCTTTTCCACTGTTCTTGAGTACTCTTCCTGTAGAGGGGCATGCCCTGTCTGTGGAGGATGCGACAAAGCTTGGCGGTGCGCACACGGGGGTGGCGCGGCGGGGGCGGCAGAAGGAGGCGGGTGGGGTTCTCTCGGCGGCGATCCCAGGGGGGGAGTGAGAAGGGGGCGGGCCTTCTCAGGAGGCTCGGGAGGCCTCGGACCTCCTGAGAGGTGTTCTGAGCCTCCCCCGAGCACACCGAGAACTTCTTCAGCAGGCTGGGAGGGCTTCTGAGAAGCCCCGCCGCCCTCCGAGAAGGTCTCCTCGTGCTCACGTCCCGCCCTCTCTCGCCGCTGGCCCTTGCAGGCGGAGGCCTCTCTTAGAAGGGCCCTCAGGGCTTGCTGAGAAGGCCCCTTGCATCTTTAAAGGGGCCCAGGGACACACACACACACACATTAACAGACACAAATGACAGGATTCCCCATATATCTTTATATCTATATCTATATATATATATATATATATTGTCCCATATGTTCTGGGCTTCTGTCTTCCCCCCCCCCCGCTTCCCATGTTTTCCCACATCTTCCCCCCCTGAACCTTCTCACATGTTCCCACATCTTCCCATGTTTTCCTATATTTTCACACATTTTCCAATGTGTTCCCACATCTCCCCTGGGAGTCGACGATTCACTGTGAGTCTGTGTGGCTTCTCCCCCCCCGGAGCCTTTTCAGGAGGCCGCTTCCCGGGCGGCGCGCCCACGTGCGGGCGCCGCGGGGGAGCCGCAGGAGGGCGGCGAGCTCGAGCTACCACGAGAGCAGGTGTTATGTCGGGCGTGTCCCCCTACAGGGGAATTTTCGACGAACCAAAAAAATACCCGAAAAATGCCCCAAAAAGCTAAAAAAGTACCAAAAAATACTCCACAAACTATTTTTGTGTTATGTTTTGACTATTTTGGGGGTATCTTTGATTTTTCGTTGAAAATCCCCCTGTAGGGGGACAGGCCCGACTTAAAGCAAGTGGCAGGCGCAGGTGCGGGCCATTTTCGGAGCAGTCGCGCGGTCGACGTCTCTCCCAGCGTGGATACGAAGGAAGGTCGCAGGCAGGCGGCTCGATCGCGCAACTCAGAAAATCAGCGAGCTCGTGTGTTAACCTCAGCCTGGATGCGTACTCTCTGAGAACAAGCAAATCAACAAGCCGTTTCTAGAAGGCGCCCGATCAGACCCGACACTGCACCCTTCGGCGCGGTGCTGGAGTGAGAAGTGGCAACTGCAGAGTCAACTATCTGAGAGAGAGAGAGAGATCGGGGGCGTCCAAGAGGGGGGCGTCCAAGAGGGGGGTGCGCAAAGCACGGTCGGCGGCACGTGCGCGGCCCAAGGGGCGTCCGGGGACGAATTGAAATAAGAAGAGGCGCCACGAAATTCAGGTAGGCATCGTGGCCCCCGCCATGATCTCCACCCCCCCCCTAGTCATCATCCCCCCCCTCTGGCCGCCCGCGAAGAGAGGGAGAGAGAGAGAGAGAGAAAGATCCCGCGCTGGAGCCAGAAACGTGCCTCCTCATCATCTTCCCAGCCAGTGGGGTGATCACATCGACAGCTGCGGCGCGCCATCCCAGCCCCGCGGTCGAGAAATGCGGCGAGGAGCGGCCCCGTGCCTTCCGTCACCCGCCCTCCGCTCCCCCTCCTCGTCCCTCCTCCCGCCCTCGCTCCCTCCAGTCTCCTCCCTCCGTCCTCCTTCCTCCCCGCCTACCTCCGCTCATCCCTCCCCTCCTTCCCCGGCCTCCGCCCTCCATCCCTCCTGCCCCAAGGGGCCCCCGAGAGGCCCCCGAGGGGCCCCGACAAAGCCCCTAAGAAGACCCCAAAGATTTAGCGCAACGATCATGCAGCACTGCCGCCGCGAAACTCCGTAGAAACTTCCTGGATGATTTTTGGGCCTGTTCAGGAATCTCGGTAATTAGGACCACCCTGTGGGGGGGCGTAAGGGTGGGGCAGGGCCAGCGGTGGGGTTCAAGGAAAATCGTTCTGCGCGGCCCCTGGAGAAATTCTGGCCTCAAGCTGGCTGGGTTTGCTCCCTGACCCCACGGACGGACGGACGGGCGGACGACGGCGCATGGCTTCGCGAAAGAGCGGCCAGGGGGGCCTGAGCCCACTCACTTGTTGATGCAGTCTTCGTGCAACGTATCCCAAACAGGTGATTTTGCCATTTGTGCCCACTTGTCGCGGCCGATAGCTGTCTGCACATGGTGTTTGATATCATCTGCACAGCGAGTTTTTGGACGCCCCCCCCTGCGCAGCCTCGAACCCTGAATGGACTTTGATACCGTCCTGGCGCGTCGGCGGGTCCACCGCGGGCAGCTGGAAAGTCCCGCTGCACGAGCGCACAAAGAACTGGCTCACAGGGCTGGCGCACCCGATACCGTCCTCGCAGCCACGGGCACGCGCGAGCGGGTGCCTGGGGTGAGACGTGCGCAAGCTGCGCCACTCCGCCCGGCGGCGAGCCCAAGGGTTCGGTCGGGCATGTCCTCCTGCAGGGGGCCTCTGGCCGACAAATCAAAAACACTGAAAAGAACATACTCAACAGTGGTCAGAACAATACCAAACACAAGATCGTCCCCAGACTATGTTCTGACTATTCTTGAACACTCCTCCTGTAGAGGGACGGGCCCGACTTGACCCACGGGAGAGGGCACCGAGGGGGCGGACCTTCTCCGAGGGCTCGGAAGGCCTCGGGCCTTCCGAGGAGCTCCGCCTCCGAGAAGCCCCGCCGCCTTCCGAGACGGCGTGCCCCCCCTCGCCTCCCGCCCCAGGGGCGCGCACACGTGGACTGGCGTCAAGTCGGGCGTGTCCCCCTGCAGGGGGATTTTTGGACGGAAAAAAAATCCTCAACAAATATTCAGAAGATGCCCAAACATACCCCCACAAGAAGTCCCAAGGCTATCTTTTGACTAGTTTTGGATACTCCCCCATGTAGGAGGACAGGCCCGACTTAAGATTATAGGCGGCGAGCCAGGAGGGGAAGTGCGTGCCTTCTCAGAAGGTTCGGAAGCCCCCCGGAACTTCTGAGAAGTTCTCTAAGCCTTCCCCGAAGACGGAAAGAGCTTCTCGGAAGGCGTGAGGGCTTCTGAGAAGTCCCGCCGCCTTCTGAGAAGGCCTCCTCCTTCTCAATTCCCCCCCTCGCTCGCCGCCGAAATCTGACATCCCGTATGCGTCGACCGTGACGTCTCCCAACTATTCTCTCGTAAGGTCTTCCGTATCTCGGGGGCGCGCAGACATGGACTAGCGATCCATGGGTTTGGCGCGCGGTCGCCAAATCTATGGATCGGGGGAGTTGCCCTCCCCAAATCTATGGATCGGGGGAGCTGCCCTCCGACTTAAGATTAGCGATCCATGGATCTGGCGCGCGGACGCCAAATCCATGTTTGCGATCGCCCGAGCCCTCTCTCCCCTGGGCGCGCCGCCGATCCGTGCACGGGAGGGCGCCGACCACGCACGCAGAGCGACCTCGGCCAGGCCCGCCCGGCTTCCCCTGCTCCTCCTGCCCCTCCTCGTCTTCCTCCTCCTCCTCCTCCTCCCCCTCCCCTCCCCCCCCTCCTCCTCCTCCCCCTCCTCCTCCTCCTACTCCTCCCCCTCCTCCTCATCCTGTTCAGAAGGACCGGTGTCGGTGCATGGCTGGCGCCCCCCCCGAATTCGGGCCAGTGCCCCTCGCGTGCAAGGTGGTCCGAGTGTCTGGGGATAACCAGCGCGTCCAAGGCAGCCGCGCGCTCTGGCCAAAAACAAAGACGACTACAAGACTGATGGTCCTGCTTTTCACCACAACCACCATAAGTTGGAGGACTCCTCCTCCTCCTCCTCCTCCTCCTCCTCCTCCTCCTCCTCCTCCGCCTCCTCCTCCTCCTCCTCCTCCTCCTCCTCCTCGTCCTCCTCCTCCTCCTCGTCCTCCACCTCCTTCCCCCATCCAACCTATGGTGGTGGTGGAAAGCAAGCCCCTCAGAGACAACTCCCGACGGAAAGGGCGCCAGGCCCCCGTTCACCGACGTGTGCCCTGGCACCGCGGCAGAGCGCAAGGCTTCGCGGCACGCCCTCCTGCTTACGCAGGGGGCGTGCGCGTCCGTGGGAAGCCAGATCTCGAAGAGAGTCTCGCGCGAACGGGGATGCCGCGCCCCACCCTCGAGGTCCTGGGGTGTGCAAACGAATCAGGAGGAGACGGGAATAGGGGGAAAACAAACCTACCTCACTTTTGACCACCCTCGCTTCCAAGAGATACCAAACGATGCCAAATTGCAGCCTGTACCGGTCAAGCAGCTTGACGGGGATGCGCGTGGTATGGCTTGGTTTTGCCTGGAAGCGAAAGCGGGGTAGGTAATTCACGCTCTGAGGGAAGGAAGAGGAACCAGACAGACAGCCGGGTCGGCAAATGCGCAGGCGACGGTAAAGAAATAACTGCATCCACGCACAATGTCGGAGCTCCGAGCAGAGTTCTCGGATCTGCGCTGGACCCCCCTACCCGCCCTGGCGCGTGGAGCGCAAGCGGCGGCGCAAGAGGCGCCCAGCGCCGATCCGAGAAATCCGCTCGGAGCTTCAAAAATGTGTATTCGTGCCGTTGAACACATTGTCAATTGCCCCTCGGGTGAAAACAGCCAGCGGGTGAGAACGCAGGCACGAAAGCCCTGCTGCAAGTGCGGCTCATATCTGGATGGACTCGCCGTCCGGGTCCTGGGGCCGCGGCGGCTGCACCGTCTCCTTGCTGCCCTTGTGGGCCGGGCTGCGCGCCCGCATCTGCGACGGGATGCCCCGCGGAGCGGCCTTTCCTCGCGCCGAGAAGGGCGACGCAAATCCGAAAAATAAGGACGTCATCCGCGAGGCAGCCCTGGGCGTAGCGGAAGGTGTGCGCTGCGGGGTGGACCCTGCGGATAAGCACTGCCCAAACGACGGCGGCGTAGCCTCCTCGACCCTCGGACTTCTCGGGCTCCAGGGTACGGGCTCGCGCGTCGAGTCTCGCGGAGAACAAGGTGCCGGTGTCCTCTGCTTGGATCCACGGGGTGAAGCCTGCGCAGCCGCTTTTGTGCTCGCATCGGCTCTCCTGCCGCCCTGGCAGAGCCACGTGCACGCACGGAGGTCCGCCCGCACGCGCACTCACGCAGAGGCACGCCTGCACATGCGACTGCAGCTGCGCGCGCGCATGCTCAAGATACACGCGACGGCACAGACATCCACGCACGATGGCTCTCAGCTTGGCATACCTGAAAGGGGCCCAGGGACACTCAACTGAATGGGCGCAAATCCCAAAATCCCCGATGCTTCCCAAAATGTTCTGGACTTCCGTCTTCCGAAAAAATCCCATGTTTACCCCTACTTGCTTTGGAGATGGACGGGGATATGTGTCTGTGTGTGTGGTGTATGTGTGCGTGTGTGCGTGTGTGCGTGCGTCGTGCGTGCGTGTGTGCGTGTGTGCGTGTGTGCGTGTGTGCGCGTGTGCGCGTGTGCGTGTGTGCGCGTGTGCGTGTGTGCGTGTGTGCGTGTGTGTGTGTGTGCGTGTGTGTGTGTGCGTGTGTGCGTGTGTGCGTGTGTGCGTGTGTGCGTGTGTGTGTGTGTGTGCGTGTGTGCGCGCGTGCGTGTGTGTGCGCGCGTGCGCGTGTAAGCGTTTGCGCGTGTGCGCGTGTGCGCGCGCGCGTGCGCGTGCGCGCGTGTGCGCGTGCGCGCGTGTGCGCGCGTGCGCGTGTAAGCGTGCGCGCGCGCGTGCGCGTGTAAGCGTGTAAGCGTTTGCGCGTGTGCGCGTGTGCGCGTGCGCGCGCGTGGGCGTGTGGGCGTGTGGGCGTGTGTGCGTGTGTGCGTGTGTGCGTGCGTGCGTGCGTGCGTGTGTGCGTG
>CAUYUJ010020198.1:17870-42884 GCA_963575745.1 Prorocentrum cordatum
TCCTCCTCCTCCTCCTCCTCCTCCTCCTCCTCCTCCTCCTCCTCCTCCTCCTCCTCCCCCTCTTGTCCCCACTTCCCCCCGCCTCCCTGCTCCTCGCTCCTCCGTCCCCCTCGCCCGAGATCCGGGCCGCTGCCTGTGGGGCGCGCTCACGCTGCGGGCCCGGCCCTCACGCGCTCCACGAGCGTGAAGGTGTGGTCGCACCCGGCCACGCCCGCGTTGGCTCCCCCGCAGTGCGGGTCGCCTGAAGGCGCCCAGGGGCACACAAATAAATGGACATAAATCTCAGGATCCTCCATATTTTCCCATGCCCACTTCCCATATGTTCTACATTTTCTTCGGAATCGACGATCATTAGTGTCTGTGTCTTTTTCCCCTCCCTGATCGCCCACGCCCGTCACAAGCGCGACGAGGTGGCCCCGGCCGTCCTCAGCGGAGCACAAGAACAGCACAACCAAAAGCTTTCGGGCCCACAGGGGCTCCCTCCCAGCACTGGCCTGCGCGACTGGATTTGGCCTCTCCGCGGCCTCCTGAACGACGGACAGCTTCTTTTTGATGTGTCCGGCCTCGGGGGAGGATGAAAAACCGGCCCTGGGAAATGGGTCGAGACCTTTGGGGGACGCCCCCAGCCGTCCTTAGATTGGCGGCGAGCCCAGGGGGAAAGTGAGAGGGTTCGGGCCTTCTCAGAAGGCTCGGAAGTCCCCCAGCCTTCTTAACAGTTTTCTGAGCCTTTCCCCAGAGACACGGGCAACTTTTCTGAAGGCGCGAAGGCTTCTGAGAAGTCCCGCCGCCTTCTGAGAAGGCCTTCTCCTTCTCGTTTTCCCTCCCTCGCTCGCCGCCGACTAAAGGAACACAGGAAAACGGCACAAGCACATGCTTTCGGAAGTCCGCGCGGATTCTGGGATCTGCGCCAGAGCCCCCTGGCGGCGCCTCCGGCGCCGCCCCTGGCGCCCCGCGCGCCGGGGAGAGGGGCCCAGCGCGGATCCGAGGAGTCCGCGCGGGCCTCCGAGCGTTGACTCTGGTGCCGTCATGCCTGCGCTTCGGGTCCTGCACCACGCGGGGGCGCTCGCGGGCCCGCCACCGCACCGTCTCGCCGTCCTCGAAGGTGCTCTCCGCGGTGGCGGCCGCGACCGGGCTGACGTGCCAGTCCTCCGCGTTGCGGGAGAAGGCGTGGCCGATGCGGGCCCCGCACGCCGGCGAGGCCGCGGCCGAGGCGGCGGAGCAGGCCGGGAGCGGGCCGCTCCGGGCGTGGGCGAGGATGTGGTAGTTGCCGCGCCTGTCCGTGAAGATGTGGTGGTCCTCTCCAGGGCTGAACCTAAGCGGTGATCTTCGTTTTCGTTCTGTGTTCGTTTTCCCTCGTTTCGACTTCGATCCGCCTTTCTACCGCAGAACGAGGTCGAACGGAAAACGGCCCACGAAAACGCCAAAACACCGTTTAGGTCCAGCCCTGGTCCTCCCAGTGCACCTGCGGCCAGGCGGACTCGTCGCTGCTGAACTCGTGCCCGCTCCCCGCCAGCACGCTGCGCCACGGCAGCCTGACCCAGCCGCCCTCCCTCGCCTCTGCGAGGGACTCCGCGCGCAGGATGCTGGGCCGATTGGCCCTCGGCCCCTCGCGGCGCACGCCGTGCGCGGCGCCGAGCGCCAGCCCAGAGCTCGTGATCGAGAGGAGCGTGCCGTTCGGCAAGAACCACGGGTCCGTGCCTCCGTGCAGCCCAAAGTGCAGCCGCCTGGACGCCTGCCAGGGGCCGTACGGGGAGCCGGCGGTGACGGACTCGTTGAAGGCGTTGCCTCCACCGCTGCACGGCACGACCGCCCTCGGCTCGCCGAGTGCGGGCGTGGTCCCCCCCGAGCAGCCGCCGGTGCAGCCTCGGACAGAGCACTCCATGGAGCCCCGGGAGTTCTGCCGCAGGGCGCAGTGCTCCCTCTGGCCGGGCCCGGCGGTGCAGGCGCTGGCGCTGCTCGCGGAGCAGCGCGACGCCATGGTCTGGTTCCGGGGCAGCCGGCTGGAGTCGCCCGCGCCCAAGTGCGAGACGACCCAGATGCCAGACACGGGGTCCCTCGCTGGGGCGCAGGAGTGCGCCCACGCGTCGACGACAACGCCGCGGAAGGCGTACTCCCCGTCCACGGTCGGGGAGTCCGCAACGATGCACCGGGAATTTAGGTTCCAGGTCTGCAGGCCGCAGCCCATGTCCATCTCCTCCGCGATCATGACGAACCTCTTGCCGACGGGGTCGTACACGACACCTGCTCCCCAGGAGGAGGTGCTCGAGTTGATGGCCCCATACCCGGCGCGCCGCTTCGCCGGCAGCAGCGCCAGCACGGAGCAGTTGGCGCTGCCTGACCACGCCGCGTCGCACACGCACCTGCCCTCCCTGCACTCCCCGTTGAGGGAGCAGCCCAGGTCGTCCTCACACACGTCCGCCCAGCCGCTGCCATCGGCTGTGAGGCCGGCCTCCAGCTCGCCAGGGGTGACCGCGCCCGTCTGCTCGGCCTCGCCGCCGGCTGTGTCCGCCCGCGCGCGCTGCGGGCGCCCCTGGGCCAAGAGCTCCTCTGCCAGCGCCCTCCAGGCCGCGGCCTTCGGCGGCTACAGGCAGGAGTGGCCCCCGGCAGGGGATGGTCCCTGGTGCGCGGCCCCAGGGGGCCACGCGGGCAGGGGGAGGGCGCGCAGGCCAGTGCTGGAGGGAGGCCACACTTGACGTCATGATTGTGGTCGATGCGGCTTTCCAGAGGTCTGGGCCCCTTCCTGGGGACCGTCTTTTCTTCAGAGTCGTTTCTGATCGTCCTGGGGCCCAGTATGGACCCCCTGCTAAAAACCTCCCGCTGTGCTGTCTCCCACGACGCAAAGACCCTCAGATCTGACGTTGCACACAAGGTGCAACATCGAAGCACATCCCCACTGGAGCCCCGGCCCCCATCCTCCTGCGCCATGTTTCGAGCCAGATCGATCTGTGAGGGCCCCGGTGGTGAAGCACTTTCAGCGCCAGGATCTCAGCAGATGTCCGCCCTGTGGGCCCGCATCACGGACCCCTCCTGCGACGCGCCGCCCTGGCGCGCAGCCGAGGCCTCCGACGTGCCGTCCACACTGGCCGCGGGGGCGGCGGCGACACGCGGCACGCCCTCGGGCTGCGCCGGTGCGGCCGGCGGCGTGTGCACGGGCGGCGGCGGCGCCGCCGCCGCCTGCGCAGCTGGCTGCGGACGCTTTTGAGCAGGGACCGACCGTCCCGGCATTCCTACAGGCCTGCCAGGAGATCTTCTGAGGGGAAAGTAATGTTCTGAGAACAGAAGCGATGCTATCAGAACAGAAAGGCGATACATTGAAACAAGACGGTCTCGGCCAAAAATGCTCCGATTGCCTCTGGTGTAGGTAAGCCACAAGAGGTTCTTGTTTTACATTCTCTGGTGGGCCTATAGGCAAGCCAGGACACCTCGCCACTGTTTGAAGCTTGGCGTCGGCCTGGGCTGGGCTGGCCGGCGGCTGCTCCACCGCAGCCTGCTCCTCGGTCGCCTGCTGCTGGTCGGCCTCTGGCTGCTCCTGGTCCTCCTCCTCGGTGGCGCTGGCGGTGCCCGCCCCGTCGGCCGCAGCGGTCTCCACCGGCTCCGAATCGCCCTCTGCGCTCGAGTCGGACTCGACGTCGCTGATCACCACCGGCTGCTCTGAGGGGTCCTCGGCCTCCACGGCCCTCTGCTCCTAGAGCAGCAACAAAAACGGCATAAAACATACGTTCTCGGAGGTCCGTGCGGATTCCTTGGGTAGGCGCTGGAGGCACCGCCACAGGGGCCCGGCGCCGATCCAAGAAGTCCGCACGGAGCTCCGAGAACTTATGCTTATGCCGTTTTTGTTATTCGATCCTCCTCCACCAGCCGGTGCAAGTTCCGGTGCTGCTGCTCCGCAAGGTCCTGCTGCTGCAGCAGCTGGCCGCCTCCGAGGCGCAGGATCTGCTCGTCCGCGGTCAGCAGTCCGCGGCCCCTGTGCGCCCCCCTTTGCGCCAACTGCTCCCTGGGCATCGCCCAGACCGACCGCAGCTCGCTCTTCGCCGCGAGGATCCCCACCATCTCCTGGAGCTGCCGCTGGCGCTCCTCTGCCGCCACCGCGGCCGCCGCCTGATCCCGAGCCCTGCCCTTCTCTTGTAGAGGGGCAAACAACGGCACAAGCATAAACTTTCGACGGTCCGCGCGGATTTCTTGGGTCCGCGCTGGGCCCTCTTCACTGGCGCGCGGAGCGCGCCAGTGGCGGCGCTGGAAGCGCCGCCGGGGCGGGGGCCAGCGCCGATCCGAGAAATCTGTGCGGAGCGTCGAGCGTTTATGCTTGTGCCGTTGCTTCCCCTTCGGTCCTGGGCCCCCAGCATACCCCAGAGGTCTCGACCCATTCCCCGGAGCCGGCTTGTCATCCTGAATCGTTTTCCGACGGTCCCGAGGCCCAGCAAGGGTCCCCAGAGGCCGAAAACATCAGAAGCAGGTCCACCATCAGGGGGGCCCTGGAGAGGACACATCCAGGCGCGCAGGCCAGTGCTGGGAGGGGGCCCCTGTGGGCCCTCACCAACAGGAGGCCTCCTAGATGGGGTCCGAGTGAATGGGGCCGGATGATTGCACCGCATCGCCGATGCATCGGCGACGTCGGCGATGCATCGGCGACGTCGGTGTAGGGGTCTGAGCCTTCTCTTGGACCAGAGGGAGGGAGGGAGGGAAGGAGGAGGGGAGGAGGGAGGCGAGGAGGAGGAGGGGAGGAGGGAGGGGGGAAGCGGGTGGAGGAGGGAGAAGGGAGGAGGGAGAAGGGAGGATGGGAGGGGGGTCTCGGCCTTCTCTTGGCCCCCCTGCGCCCCGACGCCCTGCGCGTCCGCGCCCGCGGCAGGCTGGGCCGCGGCGGCGGTGGCGGGCTGGGCCACAGCGGAGGGCTGGGCCGCGGCGGAGGGCTGGGCCACGGCTGCGGCCTGTGGCGAGATCGGTCCGCATCGAATCAGAATTGTGCACCGGACCGGGCCGCATCGGCAAGGAGTCGGCATCGAATCGGATCAGCCGCGCCAGGATGCACAACAGCGCAGTGCAAGCATCGGGCCGCACCGGATCGTCGGAACATCGGAATCGAATCGGACCAGGCCGGTCGTAATCGATATCGAATTGGATCGATCGGATCGAAATGGACCCTGGCCTGTGGTGGGACGCAGATGGACGTGTATCCTCCTCGGAGGCGCGCGTCCGACCCGAACACCTAGTACAAGCATCTTGTAGTATGTCGACTCCCGAGCCGTATGGCCAGAAACCTCCCGCCATGGAGCCTACACCAGAAGATTTCTGGGCGCGCGCGTCGCCCCTGGGGGGGAGGGGCGACGCGTATAGGATGTTGGGCTGGCGCCGATGTGGGGAAGCAGGAGGACAACGCGACCGCGGTGCTGCCCCTCCCCCCCGCAGAGGGCGAGGGCGCGTTGGAAGGGCTCCGAGGCGGGGGCCTGGCCGTGGCGGCGAAGCCCCCCCCCCCCCCCGGGGGGGGGAGCGGGATATTTGACCATTCGTTTGACCCTGCCCCTCATTCTTCGGGACCGTCCGCCCTGACCTTCCGTCCCTTCTTCGATATGCCTTGTGTCCTTGGAGTGGAAAAAAGTGTCCATGAGCTTCGATGGATCCTTTGAGCTCTACCCAGTGTCCAAGACAGGTTCAACGCATTTCAACACACCGTCCAATATGCCTTGCTTTCGCCGGTATGATTGCGGTCAACATCATCATAGCAACCACGATCCTCATCACACAACTCATCATCAGCATCACCATCATTACCATCATCAGCATCGTCAGTATCATCATCCTCCTCCTCCTCCTCCTCATCCTCCTCCTCATCACCATCAGCATCATCACCAATATCCTCATCATAATCGTCATCAGCATCACAATCATCATCATTAACTCGTCATCACCATCACCATCACCATTATCGTCACCACCATCATCATCATCATCATCATCATCATCATCAGCAGCAGCAGCAGCATCACCATCAGCACCAGCATCAGTATCAGCATGACCATCGCCAGCGCCATCTTCATCACCATCGCCGTCACCATCACCATCAGCATCATCGTCACCATCGTCACCATCATCATCATCATCATCATCATCATCATCATCATCATCATCATCATCATCATCAGCATCATCATCATCATCCTCGTCGTCGTCTTCGTCGTCGTCATTAACATCACCATCATCAGCATCAGCATCAGCATCAGCATCAGCATCAGCATCAACATCAGCATCAGCATCAGCATCAGCATCAGCATCAACATCAGCATCAGCATCATCACCATCACCATCACCATCACCATCATCATCACCACCACCACCATCATCATCATCATCATCATCATCATCATCATCATCATCTTCATCATCATCATCTTCATCATCATCTTCATCATCATGAGCATCATTATCATCAGCATCAGCATCAGCATCAGCATCAGCATCAGTATCAGCATCAGCACCAGCATCAGCATCAACATCACCATCATCAGCACCAGCATCAGCATCAGCATCAGCATCAGCATCAGCATCATCATCAACATAATCAGCATTTCACGGGATGATCAACGAACAACGCGAACCCACGTCCAAAAGCATGGGTGAGCGGGGGAGGGGAACTGGCCAGAAGCTACGGCGCGGGCTCTCGGACTCCAGCGGGGGCCCCGGGCCCCCGTGCGAGCGACCGCCTCCGTCCGACAGCGTGCGCCCGCGGCCCGACCGCCTCCCCCACCCCAGCTCTCTGGGTACCGGTGCGCGCTGTTCGTGGGGGTCAGCTGTTGGACGGGCGCAGGACGCCAGTAGCCAGCATATCCTTTGGCCAGAAGCGGCTGCGCAAACGCAACGTCGAACGGAGGCCTTTGCGTGGGCGGTGCGCAATCCGTGCGAGGGTTGCGGATTCACCGCCACGGAATCGCCTGATTCCTGACAGCGCTGGGGTCGTTCAACTTTGAACGATCGGCCGCCCCACCGGCCCCGACGAACCCTTTGAGTTCCAGAAGGTTCCCTGACGTTGGGCCAAAAAGTGCCACGCGAGAGCTTCCTGCGGGGCCTCCTCCTAGGCGCTTCTTCGGGGCATGAGCCTCCCAGGGCCATCGCGAGGATCTTTCTTCAATGAGGCCGTTTTCAAAATTCAGGGCCCCCCCCCCGACGAACGCGAGCCTCTGGGGGGGGGGCTTGGGGTGCTACCCGAAGTGAGATCTCTGGCCTCGTCCCTGAAGGCATCTGGAGTATCGCACTTGGAAGCTCCCGAAGTCCAATATTAAGAGCCTGCGTTCAACACCCCACGGGGCCTCCAATAAGAAGGCTCCCCGGGTTTCCGCCATGGGCACCCCGCTGACCTCGCGTGGGGGTTTGCTCAAGAACATGCGGCTGAAAACAGCAGGAGGCGGATCGCGAGGATAACTTGAGATCGGCGGGGGTGCCTTTGGATTTCCTGCAGTTTGCTTTGGTTCGCCAGGATTCGTCTGAGTTCTGTCTTTGTAGTTCGAGCTGTATGCACATACAGACTAAATACTTGCAGTAACATTTCTGGTCGTGTTATTTTCCAACCACTTGCGGTGAAAAGACAAATTCGTCTGAGTTCCCCTGGATACGGCAGGATTCACCGGGCTTCGTTTTGGTTTGCTTTGGTTCGCTCGGGTGCAGGTGAATTCGTCTGGGATTTCCTTTGGTTCGCCTGGGTTCGCATGGGTTCGCGTTGGCTTGCTTTGGTTTGCTTTGGTTTGCTTTGGTTTGCGTTGGTTCGACTGGGTTCGCGTGGATTCGCATCAGTTTGCTTTGGTTCGCCCGAGTTCGCGTGAGCTCGCCTGGGTTTGCTTTGGTTCGCCTAGGTTCTCCTGGGTTCGCTTGGGTTCGCGTTGGTTTGCGTTTGTTCGCCTGGGTCCTCGTGGATTCGCATGGATTTGCTTTGGTTCGCCTGGGTTTCGCCTGGATTCGCCCAGGTTCACGAGGTTTCACTTGGATTCGCATTGTTTGCCTGGATTGCTAAGCACTACAGGGTTCGGCCTCACACTTTAGAAATAGTTGACTTAGGTTTCGCCGAGATCGTGCGAATTAGACGATTGTTGACAAGACAGCTGCAAGGGTTCAAACGGAAACGTATAGCTGTTTCAGTGAGTTTCCATGAGATAGCGTTGAGTTTGGCAGCTGTTCTTGTTGTTATTTGCACACCTAGGCAACACTATTGCGAGACTTGTGGAATTGTTCCGAGTTGTGTAAAGTTTCCCTGTGTCCGTGTGTGTCTTTGTTGTCTGAGCTTGTCCGTGGATGTCCTTAGATGTCTGTTTATGTCTCGATGTGCCTTGATGTGTCGCGTTTGTCTTCGCGCATGTCTTGAAATGTCCTTGGATGTCTTCTGTTTGTCTTGTGTTGTCTTGGTTTGTCGTTGCGCATGTCTTGAAACGTCCTTGGATGTCCTGGGTGGTCCTTTGATGTCCTCTGATGTCCCTGGATGTATTGATTTGTCAGTGTCTGTCTTGTGTCAAGACGTTTCAAGACATTTCCAAGCATGTCCAGACACTCCGAGACATACCAAGACATTTTAAGACATGCTGAGACATTTCCAAGCATATTAAGACATGCCAAGACATTGCAAGATATATCAAGACAATGCAAGACATTCCATGCTACAGTTCAAAACAGATCAAGGCATACCAAGACATTTCAGGACAATTCAGGACGTGAAACGACAAATCTGGACATGCTCAGAAACCTCAACACATTTTCCGATACCCCAAGACATTGCTGGACATTCCAAGACATTTCAAGGTATCCACGGACAGTCCCCGACCTTTCCAGACATCCCAAGAGAATTACAGACCTGCCAAGACATTTCCAGACAGTTCCAGACAGTTCCAGAATCCCAGGGCACTTCCAGACATGTCCAAATATGCCCAGACATGTCCAGACATTCCCAGACATCTCAAACAACGTGTCTCCGTCTCAGGCCCAGAAGCGCGGACATTTCTAAACATTTCCAAACATCAAGGTCTGGACATGCATGAAAATACCAGACAATATCTGGGAATGTCTGGAAATCTCCGCGCTTTCGGGCCCGAACGCGCGGACATTTCCAGACACTTCCGGGCGTTTCCAAGCATTCCAGGCATCTCAAGACAACGTGTCACCGTTTCGGGCCTAGAAGCGCGGACATTTCCAGACATGTCTAGGCGTGTCCAGACATTTCCAGACATCAATGTCTGGACATGTCTGAAAAAGGTCTGAATATTTCTGACATTGTCTGGCTATGTCCGCGCGTTCGGACCAACAGCGCGGACATTTCCAGACATGTCCAGACATCTCAAGACAACGTGTCTCCGCTTTCCGTCCCGAGAACGGAGGCGCACCGACAAAATGTGCTCGCTTTCGGGCCCGAGAACGGAGACACGATGTCTTTCGGTCCCAAAACGGAAACATGTGTTCGCTTCGGGCCCTGAAGCGGGGACATGTTTTCGTCTCGGAGCCAAGAACAGCGGCATGTCTCACCTTTCGGGCCCGAAATCGGAAACACGTGTTCGCCTCGGGCCCAGAAAAGGAGACATGTCTCCGTCGCTCGGGCGCGAAAACGGGAACATGTCCCGCTTTCGGACTCGAAAATTGGGACACCTGACCCAACGACGGAACCGCGTTTTCGCCTCGGCGCCCAAACCGGAGACATGTCCCAGCTTTCGGGCCCGAAGTCACCACCTGGTTTGAGGACCACTGAAAACTTCATAGCGTTCTGAGGATGTTACCTCCCGATGCCACCACCTGGTTTGAGGATCACAATTCGCTATTTGCTTCTTGGTGTGCCTGTTCGGTTCAATACTTCTCTTGCGACCGATCTTTGAAACAAAATGTCGCAAACCCATCACATCCAACACTCCACGTTGGTCTAGAACGCAACGGCATACAGCATGCCGAGGTAACAAGCTGACGCGCAAACATAGCACCACCTACGTCAAAGTGTGCCGCTGCCATGTATGCAGAGAAACTGGCAATGGCAAGGGTACGCGGATGTGAATGCAACGTTGGAGGATCCCGATGTTACCGCATTGAGTGCAGCTGGTGGGGATATGCGAAGCGTCAGTAAATTCATATTGTTGTAAACAAAAAACAAACGATCCAAAGATGTTCGAGACATCCCAAGGCATTTCAAGACATCCAAGGACATGTATTGCCTTCCGCACCTTCCGCGGAGACGGGAAGGTATGGCGCAGATGGAGGGGGAGGGGAGCTGAACTTCCAAAACTTCGGGGGGTGCTAAAGGTGTCCCTGGCCCAAGATGCTCCCAGCTTTTCGCTCAATCTTGGAGCCCCTGGGGCCTTCTGGGCCTCGTGAAGATGCTCTCGAAGCCTTGGGGGCCTCCTTGGAAATCCAGGGTGTACCTCGGGCCAGGGGCACTTCTAGCAACACCCGAAAGCTGCTGTCTGCGGAAGTTTCATGCCAGATCTCGGGACACCGGCCTGGAATGGGCGATTTTCATCGCCGATTGATCCGCGACAGGCCCCCGATAGAGGCACCGCACGCTCCTGGGCGGGGTGGGGGGCCCAGGCCCCGACTGGCAGTGAATTGAATGGGCGATTGGGGGTCGATGGCCCCCCCTCCTGCCGTTGCCCCTGAGGAAGCGGCATCGGCACCGCTGTGCCTTCCTCCCCTCGGAGCCTCGTCGGAGGGCCGGTGCTGGCACCGGGGGCCGATGCTTCCCACCTCCCCGCCCCCCCCTTCCCGGACGCACGCCCCCGAGGAAGGGGCACCCCCTCGGAGCCTCGGCGGAGGGCCGGTGCCGGCTCCAGCTGCGGTCCGCGGCGCCCGCCGACGAGCGCTGCTGCCGCTGGTGGCCTCGCTGCTGGCCCTCGGCAGCCAGTCCGACCTTTGGCACAAAGGCAACTCGAATCTCCTATCGGGGAGCTTTCCTCTCGGCTGATACCCCCAACTGAATCTTGGGGGAAGAATGGCCCAGATGGAAAATGATCCTGGAACGGCGCCCCAGGAAAGCGGTCCAAATGGGAAATCATCCGTTTCAGGCTCCAGAAATCTCACCCCAGAACGATTCCAGGGGTGACTCTGGCACCTGAAACGGGCCGATGCCGTGAATCGGGTCCCGAGGGAAAGGAGCCCTGAACCCCGGGGCACTCCCCAGGGCCAGCTTTTCATCCTGCGGGTCGTTGCTTGATGGTCCAGGGGCCTCGGGACGGCCCCGAGGGCCCGAAATCGGGGGCAACGGCGCAGGACCCGTTTCCCTTTTCTTCTCCCGCTGCACGCACGAGCGTCCACAGGCAAGGAGTGACGTTTGCTGCGCGGCTCTGAGGGGGGGGGGGGCGCCGGGAGGCCAACACACAGGCGCGCAGGCCAGTGCTGGGAGGGGGCCCCTGTGGGCCCGCACCGGGGGCCACTCTGGCGAAGGGTCACCGTTGCGCGCCGCCGAGTCACGACGACCTGCACTAGCGCGACGTCGAGGGCTGCCGCGCCGGCTCCGTGGCCCCGCGCGGGATCGAGGGCGACGGCCGTGCACGCGGCCGCGAGGCACAGCGGCACCGCCCGCGCAAGCTGGGCGCCGGGGCTGGCATATGGAGTGCGCGGCGATCGGGTCACCATCTGCGGGGCATGTGGTATGGACCTCGAGCCCCCAGGGCGGCCACGGAGTGCAGCTTCGCCCAACCCTGCGCGATGGGCGATGTAAAGCTTCGGGCCCCCGCAGCCCTCGCACCCTGTGTAAGACATGCGTTTCGCCTCACAACGATGTAGTGGTCTGGCGGTGCCCAGGGGGGCAACGGGGGCACGCCGCACTGCGACCACCCTTCGAACAAAAAAGCCAGCGCCAGCCTCTACGCGGCCAGCTCGCGGCCAGAATGTGCGCGCAACGCTTTGTCATGAAGGTTGGGAGAGTACGTGCTCACTGCGCATGTATGCCCCGTCCACCCACGAATATTGATTGGAAAAACTGGGGACGTGCGAATAATCGCTGAGCGGTACCACTGTGATTAACGGGAACGATGCCTAAATACTTTTTGTGGCCGCTGCCGCAGAACGTAAGCGCCCCCCCCCCCAAAGCGCTGGGAAGGGCGCATTCGTCACGGGCCTACCCGCTGATCGGGCAGGCACACTGCGCCGCCGCGCGGCTCACTGCCCACCCGAAAACTCAGGCAACTGACGCGCCACGCTCAAAGCCGCATCGCTCCATACCACCCGCGGCGACGTGCCTCGGGGACGGAGGAGGAGGAGGAGGAGGAGGAGCAGTAGCAACAGCAACATAAGAAGCAACAATAGGGAGGAGAAGGGGTCGGACCTTTCCCGCTTTATTTATGCTGCTTGTTGTTTGCCTGATTCGCAGACCTGGCGAGCCAACCGCAAGCGAGTCCGTGCTGGTGTATTACGTACCCCTCGGATTCGGAACATTTTTTGTTTCGAACCTGGCAGCGGCGCGCCAGTGACAGGGTTGCTCTCGATTGAGTTCAACGCTTCTTTGAACTCAACGGGCGCCTCCCCCCCCTTCTCCCCGCCACCAAGTCATCTGTATAGAGTAACTCATGGAGGGGAAGGTCCAAGACCGTGACGCCCTCCTCCTCCTCCTCCTCCTCCTCCTCTCCTCCTCCTCCTCCTCCTCCTCCTCCTCCTCCTCCTCCTTCTCCTCATCCTCCTCATCCTCCTCCTTATCCGCCTCTGGAAGTCCCTGGAGGCCTTGCAGCCGAGGCCCCAGAAAGGGCCAGAATTGCAAAGAAGCCCGAACCCTGGACTCCCGAATCTCGACTCGGAGGGTCTGAACTGGTTGGGGCCCCAGAAAATCAATCAGGAGAGGGCTGGGACAAGGCCAAAACCGCTCAAAATCGGTCTCCACACCCCTCCCAGGCTTTATCTGGTACAGTTGTTGACCCCAAACCCGTTTTTCATTGTCCTGAGGCCCGGAAGCGGCCCCCGGAGACAGAAAAGGGCAAACAACAAAAAACCTGAGCCTCAAGCCTGCGCGCCCTTCCTGCTGGACGGAACCAGTGCTGAGCCACCTGAGACCCCCAGATGGTTCCAAATCTCGAAGGCGATCGACGGCGGAGATCGGCGGCGGTGGCGACGCCGACGACGCACAGCGGCCAGGTCCTCTGCATGAAGGACTTCAGGAGGGGCAGGCCCTCGCCCGTGACGCTGGAGGCCGTGTTTCCAGAGCACGAGGATGGAGGAGCAGGGAGGAGGCGGGAGGGAAGGAGGAGGAGGAGCAGGAGGAGGAGGAGGAGGAGGAGGAGGAGGAGGAGGAGGAAGAGGAGGAATGTGGAGAATGAGGATGAGGAGGGATGAGGAGGAGGAGGAGGAGGCGGAATAATAATGGCAAAAATAATAGGAGGAGGAGGAGGAGAAGGAGGAGGAGAGAGGAGGAGGAGGAGGAGGAGGAGGAGGAGGAGGAGGAGGAGAGGTTCACACCTAATGTGAGCAAAGCAGAAGGGGAGGGAGAGGAAGGAGGAGGAGGAGAGAGGAGGAGGGAGGCGGAGGAGATGAGGCACGATGAAGGGAGGGAGGAAGAAGAGGACGGAGGAAGGGAGGGAGGGAGGGACGGAGGGAGGAGGTGAAGGGTGAAGGGTGGAGGGTAGAGGGTGGAGGGTGGAGGGTGGAGGGTGGAGGGTGGAGGAGGAGGAGGAGGAGGAGGAGGAGGAGGAGGAGGAGGAGGAGGAGGAGGCACAACGCTCGCTGGAACGCAAGCGATTCTGGCGGCCTGCCGCCGCTGCCGCTTCCGGGAGGCAGATCGGCTGCGTGGAAAGCTCCAGCGGTGGCCGACAAAACGGAGCTCGGGGCCACGGCAGCTCCGAGGATGAGGAGGAGGGAGAGATGGAGGGTGAGGAGGGAGGGAGGGAGGGAGGAAGACGATCGTGCACGTTTGATGTTCTTGGCTCTTCTGGTCCTCTGGAGACCCTTCGGCACCTCTGAAGGTCCGTGGGGGGCCTCCAGGGATCTCCGTGGATGATGGGGATGAGTAAAAGAAAAAGGAGGAGGAGGAGGCGCAAGACAAGGAGGCGAAGGGAGGAGCTCGATGAGGAGAACTGTGAGGACGGGGGAGCAGGAGAAAGCAGAGGTCGCTGGAAGCCTCGAGAGACCCAAGGCAAGCCAAAAACGTAGAAATAAACTGGATCCTCGGACCTCGATCCTCCAACATCGACGGCGACCGACAATGACATGAATAACAGCGACAACAGACGACGGACGACGGACGACGAACGATTAACGACGAAGGACGAAGGACGAGGGACTGACGACGGACGCCGGACGACGGACGACGGACGACGGACGACGACGACGACGACGACGACACCCGGCGGCAGGATCCTCTGAATAAGGAGGGAAGCCCCTGAGGTACTCGATGAGAAGAGGGCCAGGGGGAGAGGGCCAGGATGAGGATGAGGATGAGGATGAAGATGAGGAGAAGAGGAGGAGGAGGAGGAGAAGGAGGAGAAGGAGCAGGAAGCCCAACTGGGGCGACAAAGACATCACGGTACTTCTGCTCCCTGGACTTCTCCTGGGGTGCGCTCTGGCGAGGTTCCCGCGGGCAATCAAACCATGGCGACGGCCGGCCCCCGGGACGCCCGCGAGGGCGAGACTAGGGACGGGTACTGACGGGTACTGGCAAAGGTTTTGGCTCTCTCCTCACTTACCCCGAAATCCAAGTCCACCACGGGCCTCAAGGCGCTTAGGAAAACCTGACCGCCTTGGCGCCCCCAGTAGCTACGACTACACCATCGGCTGCACCGACTGCGACCCTCTGGGGAGATCCCACAGGAGGAGGACGACGGCGGTACGGACACGGACGTCATCTCGTCAACCCACGAGACCGATTACACCTGGAACGGCCTTGCGGACCTTCCCGAGGACCAACACGCCCGAGACCGGGTACACCTGGAACGACCTCTCTCCTTACATTCCCCCATCCTCTCCTCGAGCCCATCCCGACTCTGGCCCTCCATACCAGATCGTTTTCCGACGGCCCCAGGGCCCAAAGTGGGCCCCCAGGAGGCCGAAACCGAAGACGTGCTTTGACCCTCGAACCTCGCTCGATCCACGAATCTCGAGGGGCATCGGTGTCGGCATGCGTCTCCACTCGGACCCCCAGGGGGCGGTCCTCGAGATGCAGAAGATCGGGCAGACCCGGTCGGACTCCAAGCCCTCCGCCGCGGGGCCCAGGTCCTCCTCCCGCTGCAGCTTCAAGGGGATCTTCCCGACCGCCTCCGGCAGCCATCGGCGGCGACGGCCACGACGGACGACGACACCTCACTGACGACGACGACTTCTTCTTCTTCTTCAGCTCTTGGCAGCGGGAGGTGCACCGAAACGGCTCTGGCCTGCGAAGCGACCGAGACTCTACAAAAACTGTTGCTGGGTGCTACACCCTGAAATAGGGTATAGTCGGCCCGCTGGCCCAGGACATGGGCTCTGGCCTGCTCGCACCCTGCAGGGGAATTCGGGGCGAGATAGCACCCCTGCTAGGGCCCGCAACGTTGGGTCAGTCGAGCGAACAAAACGAATTTCTCTTGGAGACTCAAGACTCCCTTGGCCAGGAAAAACGACGACGACGACCACGACGACGACGACGAACGACGGACGACGGCCGACGGCCGACGGACGACGAACGACGGCCGACGGCCGACGGACGTAAAACGACGCGAAGATCGGGACAAAATCGGATCGGGATAACTCGAAATCTCTGAGAATCGGCGGGTTTGGAGGATGTATTGGGCGCCGCGTCCGCTCCAGAGCGTTCCGGAACGCTCTGAGAGCGCTCCGGAACGCTCTGGAGCGATTTATCCCGATCCTAGCCCTGTTTTAGGAAGCTGGACGCCGGACGACGGACGACGGACGCCGGACGCCAGACGACGGACGACGACGGGGGCCTTCGACGGCCAGTGGCGGCCTTCGACGGCCAGTGGCGGCCTTCGGCGGCCCCTGGCGGCCTTCGGCGGCCATCGGGGGGCCTTCGGCGACCTCCGGCGGCCATCGGAAGCCTTGGATTTCACGATCCTGCTGAGCATCTCGAGGTTCTCCTCGTACACATTCGTGGGAGCGATGTCGATCTTCGTCACCTGGGGGGCGCACGGCCCCGCAGGGGCCCTCGGCCTGTCGCCTCCCGCTCCTGCGCCTCCGTCCTCCTCGGTCTCCGGAGGCCCACGGGCACCTCTCCAGGCCTGGAAGCCGGGGTCCGAGCAGGTGGGGCCGTAGAGTCAGCCCGTATGGTCAGTACGCGCGATGAGGGTGCCAAGGGCCTCGGGAGGCCATGCCGACGCTTTGCGAGCGGGGCGCGGCCAGCGCAAGCGGTCAAGGATGGGCCGAAGAGGAAGGGTGCGAGAGGGTAACCCTGGAAAGTTGCTCATCCTTGCTATGCGGGCAGACTGTAAGATCGCGCCACATCGCCGATGCATCGGCGACGTCGGTGTGGAGAAGATCGGGCCCGACATCGAGCCGCATCGCCGATGCATCCGCGATGCCATCGGCGATGCGGCGCGATCATCCGACCCGATCTTCTCGGACCCCATCCAGGGAGCTTGGAGGACTGGAGGCAGCTCTCCGCACCCAGAGCTGAAAACGAGACACGACAAACCTAGGCCGCTCCTCCTTCACCTCCTGCGAACGCCACAGGGGGTCTCTGGAACGCCCACCAACGCGACCCCACGCTGTTGACGTGGCGGCGCGACCACATGCGAGCGCGCCTGACATCCACACGTGCAACGAAGCTGGGAGGGAGGGAGGAGAGGAAGAGGAGGAAAGTGGTGCCAGACGTGCGGGTGGCACCGAACGCAACCCCGTCAGCCGCACGCCAGGAGTGACCCTGGGCAAGGATGACCTTTCGTTCTCTGCTTTAGGGGGCCGCTGTACGGGGCCGAAAGCAAGCAATCCAAGCGCGCCAGCCAGTGCTGGCGGGAGTCCCGCGTGCCCGCGCCAGTAGAGGCCTCTCAGATGGGGTCGGCGTAGATGGGGTCGAAGGGTATCGCCGCATCGACGATGCATCCGCGATGCATCGCCGATGTCGGCGTGGAGAAAAACGGTCTTCGCATCGAGCCGCATCGGCGATGCATCGGCGATGCAGCGCGGTCTTCCGACCCCACGGACCCCATCTGGGAGGCCCAGAACCGAAGGTCACTCCGGTTGCCGACCCCGCACCCACAGGATCAGCGCGTGCACCAAGACGAACGCGTGCATCGGCTACACGCAAGGAGACCCTGGGTAAGAGCGACCCTGCGCGGCATTTTCGGGGCCGCGGGAGGGCCAAACACAAGCGCGCAAGACGCCACTGCCGCCTCGCGTTCGGCGATCGGGGGACCCTCGTGAGCCCGCACCAACGGGTCACTCCGGCGGAGGGTCACTCTTACGTAGAGTTGAGTGCGAGCTGCGCCGCGGCGGCCAGCAGCACCTGCACCTGGTAGCGCAGCAGCTACGCCACCCTCTGGCGGCGCGTAGGGGCGCTCTGCGCGGTCCGCCCCCAGGGCTCCTCGCAGCTGCCGAGCCCTGGCCACTCGCCCAGTCGGGCACACCTGGATGGGGTGAATTTTGATAGAACAGAAGATGGCGTAAACATAAGCGCCACGAAAGTTTTGACTCGCCCTGTGCTTCCACCAAGACAGCCCAGAAAGAAGGTTCCAATGGTGGGTTCGACATCGATCACGCAAGGTTCAAAAATTCTGTTTTGGAGGAAGTCCTGGGCGGGAGCGCCATTTCGAAATCCAACCAGAAAGGTTTCCAAGGAACAGAAGATGGCATAAACATAAGCTTTTGGAGGTCCGCGCGGACTTCTTGGATCGGCGCTGGACCCCGCTCCCTGGCGCACGGAGCGCGCCAGGAGAGGCTCCAGAGGCGCCGCCAGCGGGCTCCAGAGCCCATCCGTAAAATCCGCGCGGACCTCCAGAAGTTCATTCTTATGTCATTTCTTGTTCCCCGAGCGCTGTGGCCAAGACCCTGGGGAAAGGTCAGGCGTGGCGTCGGCTGAACAGCGCCTCCAGCAGTGCTGCTCCTGCAACTTGCGCGCGCCCGCTCCGGAGTGGCCAGGCCTTGCCCTTTCAAAACGTTTTGATGGGCCTCCTGGACGAGGATCGGCGCCACCCCGACGGACCAAGTGCGAGGCCCCGCCACTCGGGAGCGGGCGCGCGCAAGTTGCATGAGCACCACTGCTGGAGGCACGGATCAGGCGACGCCACGCCTGCCCCTTCCCCAGGGTCGCCGATCCGATCTTCGTCCAGGAGGGGCCACAGACCAGGGGGCCCGAGGCCGCCTCGGCCGCGGCGGCCCGGCACAGCTCGGGGCGCGCCCGCGGCCCAGGGCGAGGGCTGGGCACCGCCTCGGTGCCTCGGTGCCTCCTGCTGTCCTCCTCCTCCTCCTCCTCCTCCTCCTCCTCCTCCTCCTCCTCCTCCTCCTCCTCTTCCTCCTCCTCCTCCTCCTCCTCCTCCTCCTCCTCCTCCTCCTCCTCCTCCTATTCCTCCGCTTCCCTCTCCTGCCCCTCCCCGCCGCCCCTTCCTACTCCTGAGGGGGAGGACGAGGACGAGTAGGACGAAGAGGAGAACGTGGAGGAGGAGGAAGAGGAGGAGGAGAAGGAAGAGGAGAAGCAGGAGGAAGAGGAGGAGGAGGATGAGGGGAAGCAGGAGGAGGAGGAGAAGCAAGAGACCCGCGGGGGGTTCGCAGTCTGCCACACGGGCAGCACTGCGCTGGATGGGCGGATGCAGGACCTGGCCGCTGAAGGAGGGGAGCCACCACGAGTGAGGAGGGTAAGGAGGACCTCATCCGCCTCCTGCTGATGATCCTCCTCCTCCTCCTCCTCCTCATCCTCCTCCTCATCATCATCATCATCATCAGCATCAGCATCATCATTATCATCAGCAGCATCATCATCGTCAACATCAGCATCATCGTTGTCGGCATCATCATCGTCGTCATCATCATCACCATCACCATTACAATCACTATCACGATCACCATCCCCATCATCATCGCCATCGGCATCATCACCATCATTATCCTCCTTATCATCATCACCATCAGCATCATCATCACCACCATCATCATCAGCAGCATCAGCAGCATCCTCATCCTCATCCTCATCTGCATCATCATCCTCATCCTCATCATCAACACCATCACCATCACCATCAGCATCAGCATCATCTCCATCCGCATCATCATTATCATCCTCATCCCCCTCCTCATCATCACCACCACCATCAGCATCATCGCCATCATCAGCAGCAGCATCATCATCCTTCCCTTGTCTTCTCTTCTCTTCTCGTTTCGTCGATCCTCTTCTCCTCTCTGTTCCTCTCGTCCCTCCTCGTCTCGCAACTTACCGTGCCGTCTCTTTTCCTATAATATCAGACCTTATGTTATATAATCGTATCTTACCTGATCGTATGTTATATTAGAAATATAGTATACTACATGGTAGTGCCTTATCTTCCGTATCTAATCTGCTATTCTCTTCTACCATCGTATCGTATATTCGAGTGTCGTCTCTTATAGCATATTCCCTTAAATTATAATATGTTTATTGTATGATCATACCTTCTCTTACCGTCGCATCTCTTCGCTTCTGTTCTCATCTCTTCGCTGCTCTGCTCTTCTCTTCTTCTCCTCCATCCTCCTTATCCGTCCACCCTCCCTCTGCCCCTGCCCCTCCTCCTCCTACTCTTTCTCACTTCTCCCCCTCCTCCTCCTCCTCCTCCTCCTCCTCCTCCGACCCCCCCTCTGCTGTCCCCTCCCTGTCTTCCTCCCCTGATGTCACCCTGCGACACTTCGTCTTCGTCGCCGTCCTCCCTCTCGTCCTGGTCGCCGCCCACCTGCTGCTCCTCATGCTTCTCTTCGAGCTTCTGTCTCCCTCCTCCCTGTCCTCCCCCCCAGCGTCGTCGTCCTCCTCCTCCGCCTCCTCCGCCTCCGCCTCCGCCTCCGCCTCCCCCTCCTCAAACGTCTGCCCTTCCCTCTAGCCTCTAGCCTCCTGTTCACCCGCGAGCGCGCAAGTCGCCACGAATATGAACGGTATCTTCAACGCCAACGCTATGCCGAGATGCTCACGAGACATCTTCTGGAAGCCCGCGTTGGCGTTCACGATGACCATCGCGTAGTCCTGCGCTCTGCGCACTGCGAGTAGACCGCATGACGGACGTGACGGTCCTTACACATGATCGATGGATGGAGAAGATCAGGAGGAGTACGCAGAGTCACAAAAAGGAACAGCACCTTCGTGATACCGGCGCGCTGGAAATACATGTGTGTGTGTTTCCTGTGAGGGGGGATGCTCTTGAAGTTTCTGCGACTAGCATGTGATTACGTGCTCTCTCAGTTGTCCTGAGCGTGTTCCCAAGGTTATGGCACTCCTATGCGCTCCGCCCTACCCCTCGCAACTGGATGGGCAGGAGAAAGAGGAGGTTAAGCGGGGAGAATGAAGCGAAAGACGAGGGGAAGGATCACGCGAATGCCTATCAGATTATCCCATGTGTCCTGGAGGAGACGAGGAGGAGGAGGAGGAGGAGCAGGAGAAGGAGAAGGAAACGGTTGAGGAGAAGGAGGAGGAACGCCGATCACATTATCCCTTGTGCCCTGGAGGAGAAGACGAGGAGGAGGAGGAGGATAAGCAAGAGGAGGAAACAGATGAGGAGGAGGAGGAAGACAGGACAGGACAGGACATCCGCATAAGGGGGTTCAACGTAGGAGGAGGAGGAACAAGAGGAGGATGTGGAGGAGGAGAAGGAGGAAGAGGAGAAGGAGGAGGAGGAGGAGGAGGACTCCAAAGAACGGCCACCCCATCCTCCGCGTAATTTCTTTTGGTTTCCTGAGGGTGTTCCCAGAGTTCCTACCACCAACACTTTGGATTGTCTGATTTCTTTGGTCTTCCTCAGGGCGTTCCCAGAATTCTGGCACTCCGCGCGCTGGAACACGCGCCGGCTGGTACACCGTCGATGTAGCTGCCCTCCTGACGACGCTGACGCTGCGGGCTGCCTCCTCACGGCGCGGACGCAGCGGGCCGGTTAATCCACGCGGGCTTGGAGCACTCGTAAGGACCCGCTGGGCGGTCGTCCAGCGGGACCGTGAAGCTGGGCAACGGCATTGTACCAGAGACCAACCACATTAATATGTACACGTACGCGGTCAGTTTCCGCTGGCCTGCGTCTGAACACGTTCACTCGTGCGCGGGACCGAGACTGCGCACATGCTGTATGATGTACATATCTCGCTCAGTGTACAGGAGGGAGCGCCACAGGGGGACGACACGAGGAGGGGAGGGACGGAGAGGCGTGCACAGCTTGGAGCAAGAATGTGAGTAGGGGCCCTTTCCCTATTCACCCTCTCTCCTACTCATGTGATTCGATGTTCCTACTATCATGTTTTCCTGTCTCCTACTCTACTCTCAGCGTTGTCCTCGTCGTGCCCCCCCTGTTCCTACTCCCCTTTCTCCTACTCTACTGTCAGCGTTGTCCTCGTCGTGCCCCTTCTCTTCCTCCTGCTCCTCCTCCTCCTCCTCCTCGTCATCATCATCATCATCATCATCATCATCATCATCATCATCATCATCATCATCATCATCATCATCATCATCATCATCAGCATCATCATCATCATCATCATCATCATCATCATCATCATCATCATCATCATCATCATCATCGCCGTCCTGCTCGTTTACTTAGACCTGCCGTTCCTCCTCCTCCTCCTCCTCATCATCATCATCTTCTTCTTCCTCCTCGTCCTCCTCCTCCTCCTCCTCCTCCTCCTCCTCTTCATTCGCCTCCTCAGGACAAGGGGGGAGGACGATGAATAGCGGTGCTACCGCCTCCCCCCCCCCCATGAGGTCCGGGCAAAGGCCGACAAGTCCGAAGATGGTGGTCTTCAGGTACTTTTCGTGACCTGCCCTCACATCCCTCTCTCGGCCTCTGTTCTCAAGGAGGGAGGGAGAGAGGGAGGCCAGAGCGGGGAGGATGGACGAACATATGGAGAGAGGGAGGGAGGGGAGAGAGGGAGAACCGAGCATGGAGCATAGGGGCACGCGGGGGCCGTCATGTGAGCTTTCTTTACATGTTTCGCTTGTGACCCTCGGCCCGGCCGCCTGGTCTGTTAGCTCGCGCGCGTGCCGTTCGCAGCACGAACCAAGCGAGAAGAGACCGCGACGCAGCCCCGCAATCCCAGTCGAGAGGGGCGCAGGCCGGTGCTGCAATTGCAGCTGGCGACGTCCGAGCCCTACCCCCACCAAACATCGATTCTCCTGCATCGATGGGAGGCGGGGCAGGGTTCAGAATCCGCCACGTGCTCGACAGCTTCTGAGCCCTCCCCGCCGCCCATCGAGCTGCTGGACTCGCGGCTCGGCGAGGGCAGGGTTCGGACTTCGCGGCCGGACTTGGCCGTCCCTGCGGGCTGGGGCGGGGGCCTCCCGGGCAGCCGCCCGGGAGGCCAGCCCCAGGCTCGAGCCCCGCAGCCGCCGCAGCCCGCCGTCGCCCGAGGCCGCCGCAGCCCGCCCCGCCGGCGAAGGCGCCGCCGCCCCCCGCCCGCCGCGCCCCCCGGCGCCCGCGGCGGAGCGGCTGCGCCGGCCGCGTGCCCAGGCTCCCTCGCCTCGAAGGCGAGCCCGGGGCGGGCGCTCGGCCCCGCGCGCACCTCCGCGGCGAGCGCGCCGCCGCGAGCGAGAGCGAGCTGAGGCCAGCGGCGGCCCGCACGGCCGCGGCGGCCCGGCGCCGCCGCCGGCAGCGCCGCGGCCGGCGGCCGCCACACCACGAGGGGAGTCGGCACGGGAACGCGTGCCGCTTTCGCCGCCTGCGCCCACGCGACGCCGCCGCCGCAGACGGCGCCAGCGACGACGAGGACGAGGACGAGGACGAGGAGGACGACGACGACAAGGACGACAACGAAGACGGCGACGACGACGACGACGACGACGACGACGACGACGGCGACGACGGCGACGACGACGATGAAGACGACGACGACGACGACGACGACGACGACGACGACGGCGGCGGCGACGACGACGACGACGACGACGGCGGCGACGACGACGACGACGACGACGACGACGACGACGACGACGACGACGACGACGACGACGACGACGACGACGACGACGGCGACGACGACGACGACGACGACGGCGACGACGACGACGGCGGCGGCGGCGGCGGCGGCGGCGACGACTCCGCGCCTCTGCCTCGGGCCGGCCGATCGAGGCGGGTCAGTGCGCCTCGGCCGCCCTTCCGAAAGGCCGTCTCGGCCACGGGCAGGGCCGCCCCTGCCGCTCGCCCCGCGGGGGCGCGGCGGTTGCGCCCATGGGGGCGTCGCCGTAGTGCGTGAGGACGAGGGCCGGCGGCGCCTCCGAAGGGTGTGGTCTGCAAAGGGCGTGGTTCGCAACCCGCACCCTGGGGGGCGAGGACCTCGGCTGAGGTTCTCCGCCGCGCCCCGAGGAGGCCCGTCGAGGGCCACGTGGTGCCCCCCCGAGCCCCAACGGCGCAGGTCGCAGACCACCCCCTGGCGGAACCACACCCTGTGCAGTCTCCGAAAGAGGGGCGAGCTGTCGCGTGAACTCCACGGGGCGTTGCAGGCGAAGGGCCGCGCAGGGCAGGTCGGCGCGCGAGGAGAGGCACCCAACTCAGCGAGAGAGGCTGACCCTCCGGCAGTTCCGAGGCAGCCCCCAAAAGTGCTGAAGGCGAGCCGCCCCCGGGCCGCGAGGGATCCCATGGCAGCGCGAGCAAGGGAGGGGGGAAGCAGGCCGCGTCTTAGACGGCGCGCAGACGAGGCCCGCACCTTCTGAGGAGCAGGGGTGCATCTGAGAAGCCTCCCCCCCCCTCCCCCGGCCCCCCTGTGCGCGTGGCCGAACCCCTCCCCTGGAGCGCGCAGCCTCGACAAGGAGGACAAACGGCACCTGGGGGAAACGGGCCCTGAGCCCTCGGACCTTCCCCCGGGACCAGCTCTGCGTCCCGAGCCGCTTTCCGCCAGTCCACGGGCGGACCGCGTGGTGACCTCGGAATCCCCAGAGGCCCCGCCGCGCGGGTTTGGAACCCTGGAGGCCCCGGCCGCCCGAGACGTCCCAGGAACACGGCCCGAGTCCCCCAAAACCGCGCGGTGACCGCGAACTCCCACGGACTCACCACGCGGTACTGTCACCACACCTTCTGGGGGACCCCCATCCAGGCCCCTGAGTTGAAGTCCGGTCCCTCCCCGAAGAATTCCGCGGCGCACGGCGCGAGAGGGAGATCGAAGGCCAACAGCCGAGAACGACGAGGGAAGACGGGGACACGGGGCGTGGGGAAGGCAGAGCCGCAGGGTGGGCCCAGAACGCTCGCAGATTGACAACAAGGAAGGCGAGCGAAAAACGAACCCTCCCACGGCAGGTCCGTGTCGTGTCGACCCCGGCGATGGTTCCTGACACCACGTGGATCCTTCAACCTTGAACGATGGGCCGCTTCCGAAACGTCAAATTTTTCAATATCGACCGATTCTGGGCCGCCGCCGGCGTTCAACCTTGAACCCGCAGATCTGAAGTTGCCAAAAAATCACAACATCGCAAAATATCACCACCGGAACCCAGGGCACCATCCGTCTGCGTCATGCTTCGAGCCAGACCGGTCCGTGAGGGTTCCTGGGCCCGAAATCGGCGGAAAACGATTGTTGTGAAAGAGCTGCAACGCCCAAATCTGAGGGAACGCTGGCGGCGGAGTCGCCGCCGGTCGCCACGACGCGAACCCATACCGCACAGAGGGCAGAGCCGTCTAGCGCAGCTCGCCCACGGCTCGGCGGCCAGCGCCTCCGCGCGCGGCCCGGGCCGAAGCGAGCACGGCGATCGCTGAGCCGCGGGGGGCCCTGGCTGCGAAGCGCCTCGACGGCTGGCCTCGAGGTGGCGTTCCCAGTCCACGGCGCCCTTCGCTGCCGCGTCGCCCTGGCGCTCCCTGACGCAACGCCGCCCCGCGTGGGCCTCCCTTGCACGCCATCGCGGGGTCTCTTCGCCCTCGCGCCTGGGCAGGGCCACGATCCTGCTGAGCGTTCCTGCTCGCCTGTCTCCTTCTGACTTCGGCCCCCCTCCTCCTCCTCCTCCTCCTCCTC
>CAUYUJ010020198.1:42984-45484 GCA_963575745.1 Prorocentrum cordatum
CACCATGCGTGGTTTGGCGCACGCACGCGTGAATATTCGAGCATCCCTCGCTTGAACCGGTCGCGAACACTTCTGGTGCTCCTGTTTGCGGGGGTCCACAGCGCCCCCATGTTCCACCATACTCTCGGCCGCCGTGTCTCCGCTCCTCTCTCTCTCGCATCGCGATCGCGCGTCTCCCTCGGAACTGCTGCTGGCCCCCGTAGCTCTGCCCGATGTTCTCGTAGGTCAACCGGTGGCCCTGGTAGCTCCGTTGGTGACTCTCGCAGATCAGCGGGTGACTCTACGTAGTAGCTGGTGACCCTGGTAGACTTGCTGGTAGCTCCCATAGCCCAGCTGGTGCTATCGGGGCTGTGCTTGCTGCCCTCGTAGCTCAGCAGGTGGTTCACGCAGTTGTGCTGGAAACTCTCGAGGTTGTGCTCGAAACTCTTGTGGCTCAGCTGATGGCACTCGCATCCCTGCTGTAGGCTCTCGTAGCTCCACTTGTGTTCCGCGCAGTTCTGCTCAAGGCCCTCTCTGTTCAGCTGGTGGCTCTCGCAGCGCAGCCGTTGGTCCTCGTAGCCCTGCGCGTGGCCCTTGCAACCTGGCTTGTGGTCCTCGCTGTCCAGCTGGTCGCCCTCGAAACTGAGGCGGAGGTTCTTGTAGGTCAGCTTGTGACCCTGGTAACTCTGATGGTGGCTCTCATTGTTGAGTAGGTGTCCCTGGTAGCTCGTCAGATTGCTCTCGCAGCTCAGCCGGTGCCTCCCGTAGCTCAGCTGGTGGTCCTCGTTGCTCTGCCTGTAGCTCTCGTAGGTGGCTCTCGTTGCCCTGCTTGCGGCCCTTGTAGCTGATCTTGCGGCCCTCGTGGCTCAGCGGGTGGTCCTCGTAGCCCTGCTTGTGGTCCTCGTGGCTGAGCTTGTGGTCCCCGTAGCTCTGGAGGTTGGTAACGTAGCTGTGCCTGTGATCCTCGAAATTCAGCTCGTGATACTCGAAGGTCTGCTGGTGGTCCTGCTAGCTCTGCTGATGGCTGAACTATTTATGTTTGTTGCCCTCGTGGTCCTGCTTGTGGCTTTCGTGGCTCAGCTCATGGGTCTCGTAGTTATCCTTGTGGCTCTCGAATATATGTGGCTACTGTTTTACAATATTTGTGGGCCCTAACTCGTGGCATTTAGTTCGGCTGGTTGGCCTCGGTTCTTCTGGAGGTTTCGCGCGTTTCTGCTGGTCGTTGGAACTGCGCTGGTCCTCGCTACGGAGCTTGGATGCCCTCCTCGCGCTCGGACACCTGGTCCAGGAAATTCGCCGGCCCAACGGGCCAGGGCGTGCTAAGATCTCCGGTACCTGGTTAACAGTATTTCTAGTTCGCGCGCGCGGGGCGGCCCCTGGGGGTCCCCGGACGAAAAGTACCCTGGCAAGGTCCCGGCAAGTCCCCGGCAAGGTCCCGGCAAGTCCCCGGCAAGGTCGGGCCAGAGATGCTGGAGCCCTGTTACAGGGCCCCAGGACGGGCCAAGAGGTCCCCAAGAAGCCTCCAAGACGGTCCAAGAGGGCCCCGAGACGGCCAAAGATCGCCCGAAGACGCCCAACAGGGCCCCAAGACAGCCCAAGAGGCCTCCAAGACGCCCCAAGGGCCTTCCAAGAGGCCTCCGAAGAGGGCCCCAAGAGGCCAAAATCGTTGATTTTCATTGTTTTTTTCTATGTTTTTTGCGTTCTGGCTTTTTCGGCTTCCGGACGCTCCAAGACGGCCCAAGAGGCTCCCAAGACCGCTCCAAGACGGCCCACGAGGCTCCCAAGACGGCCCCGGAACGGCCCAGGAGGGCCCCCAAGACGGCCCAAGTGCCGCCCAAGACGGACCAAGAGGCCCCAAGACGGGCCCAAGAGGGGCTCAAGAGGGGAACCGAGAACTGAAAAATCGAGCCCTCCGCCCCAGAAGGCGCCCAGGAGGCCCCAAAAAGGCCCCAAGAGGCCCCCAAGAGGCCCCCAAGACGCCCCAAGAGGCGCCCAAGAGGCCCAAAAGAGGCCCCAAGAGGCCCCAAAACGGCCCCCAAGAGGCCCCAAAACTCGGCTAGCCCACAACGGTGCGACAATATGGGCCGGCGGAATGAGCGAAGCGATTAAATAATCGAGGAATGCGTCCACATGTGCGTCCCTCTTTGTGTCAGGATCCACGAGGTCAGAGTCGGAGTCCCCGGCTGCCAAGACGTGGTGTCCCACGTTCTGGGTGCTAGCGCCATGCACGAGGTCGTACTGGTCACGCGCAGGTAGCTCGGTGGGTGGCCCCGGTGCCACAACTGGTGGTCCTCGACGCTCGGCTGGTGGTACTCGAAGCTCTGCTGGGGGCCCATGGAGCGCAGGTGGTGGTTCTCTAAGCGCTGTTGGTGGCCCTCGTGGCACAGAGGATGGTTCTGGGGGTTCTGTTTCTGGCCCTCGCAGCTCTGCTTAACAGGCTGATCTGGTAGCCCTCGTCGTGGAGCTCGCAACTCTGCATGTAGCCCTGGTAGCTCTGGTGGCAGGGTGAAGAAGCCATGAG
>CAUYUJ010020198.1:52984-111713 GCA_963575745.1 Prorocentrum cordatum
TCCCCGCCGCCTGCTCCCGCCCACGCGGACGCAGCGTAATTTGAGAGGGATCGCGGCTCTGGGAACGCGGGCGCAGCGCAACTTGCGACGGATCGTGGCCCTGGGAGTGCGGACGCAGCGTAATTTGCGAGGGTTGCTGTCCCTCCCTGGCCCCTCCCGCCCGGCTCTGTGACAGCTGCGCCTTGCATGCGGCAGCGAGAAGGGGGGCACGAGGATCGGTCGCGAGACATCCGACCCAGACCCCCGGCGTCATAACTCTTAACCGTGGAGCCCACGCTCTGAAAAGCCCAGACCCACGACGTGGACCCCCAGCGGTCTGGACCCCTTCTCCTGGACCGCTCTGTTCATCCCGGGCTGCTCATGGACGGCCCCGCGGGCCGGCAAGGGCCCCTCCCCGGAGGACGAAGCTAGCGAAGCACCTCCCGCCGTTGCTTTCAGCTTGGCACGTGTGGCCCTCCAGGACTCTGCCTGGAGGCCTCCTGGATGGGGTCCGAGTAGACGGGGTCGGGGGACCGCGCCGCATCGCCAATGCATCGGCGATGCATCGGCGACGTCGGCGACGCATCGGCGACGTCGGCGTGGAGAAAACCGGGCTCCGCATCGAGCCGCATCGCCGATGCAACAGCGATGCGGCGCGATCCTCCGTCCCCATCTACTCCGACCCCATCTGGGAGGCCTAGACTGCCACAACCTGGAGGCTGCCCTGCTCGGCGAAGCGCCCACGACGCGAGGGGGCCTGGTCGGCACCCGGGCCCTCGGCCCGAGCCGCCGCGCGCAGGGCGGCACTCTGCCGGCCGCGGCCCACTCGGGCCTCGGGGGGCGACAGGGAGAAGTTACTCATCAGGAAGACGAATGGAGGAGGAAGAGGAGGAGGAGGAGGAGGAGGAGGACGAGGATGAGGATGAGGATGAGGATGAGGATGAGGATGATGATGATGAGGAGGAGGAGGAGGAGGAGGAGGAGGAGGACGGCGAAAGACAGGGGGCAAGGCACGAGGGAAAAAAGGAGCAGTGAGCAAGAGGCAGGGACATCCGCCAAGGAGCGGACCCTGTCCGCAAGCGCGAAGCGGCCCTCGCCGCCCCGCTGCGCCGCCGGAGCTCGCGCTTCTCGCCGCGCGAAGCGCGAGCCGAGGGTGCACCTCCGGCGCTGGAGGCGGCCAAGGAGCAGGACGGGGCATCGGAGGAGGAAAAGGTACGGATACCACTACCCCTCCCTCGTTTTCGCCTTCTTGGGCCTCCTGGGAGGCCCTCGTCGCCACCGCTGGACTCGCCCCGAAATTCTGGTCAGAACGCACCCCAGGAGAGGTCCGGGGAATAGCGGTATCGGTAGGAAGAAGAGGCGGAGGCGGAGGCGGAGGCGGAGGCGGAGGAGGAGGAGGAGGAGGCGGAAGAGGATGAGAAGAAGGCGGAGAAGGAGGAGCGAAAAAGAGGGGATACACGACGAGGCCGCCGCATCGTCGCCTGAAGGCTTACGCACGTCGTCCACGAAGACCTCGGGTCCTCTAGCCGGCCATGCCAGAATAATGGTCGCTGAGCTCGAGCGCTTGGATCGACCAAGCAGCCAGCTAGGCGGCGCGATACGGAAATATAGAGACGACACGGGGCCGAGCGACGGGAGAAGCACGAACGACGGGGGAGGGGCGACTACGAGAGCAGACGCGACAACCGTCGAGCGTCGTTCGAGCGCTCACGCACGTCCAGCGCACGTCGGCCATCCTGGCACTCCAGCTGGCCCAGGCAACATGATGGCCATCAGATTCGCGCACTCTGGCTGCAATGGCTCCCCAGCCAGTGAACCACGCGCCCTCCGGGCGGGCTCCACAGGACGGCACGGTGAAGCTTGGAGGCGGCAGGGGGGTCTGAACCGGTTGGGGCCACAGAGTATCGGCCAAGAGGGAAGGGGGTTGAGGCCATGCCAAACCCAGTCAAAATCGGTCCCCGGACCCCTCCCGGGGCCCATCCCGTGCAGTTCCTCACCAGACATAAATGTTTGACGGTCCTGGGGCCCGAAAGCGGGCCTCCATAGGCCAACAAAAAGCAAGCAACAACAACAACAACAACAACAACAACAACAACAACAACAACAACAACAACAACAACAACAACAACAACAACAACACTAACACTAACACTAACAACAACAACAACAACAACAACAACAACAACAACAACAACAACAACAACAACAACAACAACAACAACAACAACAACAACAATAACACTAACACTAACACTAACAACAACAACAACAACAACAACAACAACAACAACAACAACAACAACAACAACAACAACAACAACAACAACAACAACAACATCAACAACAACAACAACAACAACAGCAGCAGCAGCAACAACAACAACACTAACAACAACAACAGCAACAACAACAACAACAGCAACGACGACAACAACAACAACAACCACAACAACAACAGCAGCAGCAGCAACAACAACAACAGCAACAACAACAACAACAACAACATCTTCCTGAACCCAGAACCTAAAACCTCGCCCCCCTTTCCTGCTCGCCGGAAGCAGTGCTGGGCCACCTCAGACCCCCAGCCGGCTCCAACCTTCAGGCTATCGGGCGCCCCGTTCGCCGGAGGAGGGGCATCACTCCAGCCCGCGGAGCGCGGCTCGCGGTTGCCTTCGCGCCACTGCTGGCGACCCGGCTCCCGCACGCCTCTCCGCGTTAGCCCTCCTCCCAGTCCACCTCGGCTAACCCCCCGTGCTCGTCAGCCTTCCTGCCGCATCCTCGACTCCGTTCCCCACCATCCTCCCCGTCGTCCCCCCGTGCTCATCAGCCGTCCCCCGTCGCCCGCCACTTCCAAGCAGCCGGGCCCGAAGACAGAGGATGACCGAGAGGACGTACCACCCTTCCTGGGGCAACATGCGAGTGAGAGGACATGGAGAGGGCCTTCGGCTTTGCGTGGACGACCTGCCTGTCGGTCGCCACCGCAACTCTCGCGTCTTCAGACAGGCTGTCTATCATCCACCTCGTGCTCGTCGTCGTCTGCCCAGCTGCCCCAGCAGGCCGCAACGCTGTGAGCTCCTGGCCGGTCGACCACCACCTGCTCCCCAGCCGCGCTGAAGCCCATGATCTCCTGCCCAACATGACCCCTCCTGCTGCTGAATGCCTGTCCTCCTTGCTCCCTGCTACACCTCCCTCCTGCCGCCTCTCCCAGCACTCATCCTCTCCCTTCTCCAATTCATCCTCTTCCTCCTCCTCCTTCTCCTCCTCCTCCTCCTCCTCTTCCTCCTCCCTCTCCTCCACCTCCTCCTCTTCCTCCTCCACCTCCTCCTAGTACTACCTCCTCCCCCTATCCTCGCTCATACTTCTTCCCTCCTTCCTTTTTTCCCTGAACAGGCTTGCCTAAGAAGTTCTTACTTGGTTAAAAGTTGGTGCCTCTGATTCTTGCGTTGCCCGTTCCTCGGAAGTTCCCCGGGTTCCTCCGGTTCCTCGGGTTCCCCGGGTTCCTCGGGTTCTCCGGGTTCCCTAAGTTCCCCTTGTTCCCCGGGTTCCTCGGGTTCCCCGGGTTCCCCTTGTTCCCTGGGTTCCTCGGGTTTCCCGGGTTCCTCGGATTCCTCGGGTTCCCCGGGTTCCCCTGGTTCCCCTGGTTCCCCGGGTTCCCTGGGTTCCCCGGATTCCCTGGGTTCCCTGGGCTCCCCGGGTTCCTCGGGTTCCCCGCCCTGGGTGTTTCGAATTCTTAGTATGCCCGTTCCAAGCAATGCTAAGCAATGCCAAGCGATACCAAGCAATGCGAAGCAATGCCAAGCAATGCCAAGCACTTCCAAGCAATGCCAAGCAATGCTAAGCACTGCCAAACACTGCTAAGCAAAAGCCGAGCAATGCCAAGCAATGCCAAGCAATGCCAAGTAATGCCTAGCACTGCCAAGCAATGCCAGCAGTGGCAGCAGTGCCAAACAATGCCGAGCAATGCCAAGCACTGCGCTCATGCAATAAGAAGCTATCCCCTAATCGGGGTCGCGCCGGGTTCGCATTCCTTCGCCCTCCATCGTCCCTGCTCCCTGCTCCCTTGTCCCTCCTCCCTCCTTCCTTCCTCCCTCTTCATCCTCCCCCCTCCACCTCATGCACAAGCGGCCCAAGGCGCGTTGATTTGTTGGCTCAAACTCGTCATGGTGTCGTGCCTCATGCCTCCACTTGAGGGACGCCAGGGCTGCCACTGATGTCCGTATATGTGTGCTGCTCCCAGCGACGAAGATGGAGCACATTTTGGTCAAGGGATCGGATCGCTTGTATCCAGTTTTGTGCGCCGCAATCCCGAACAATGAACGCTACAGGTCTCGGGCGAAGGCAAAACGAGCTGGAGTAGTTCATCGCTGTGTTTATCGATTGCCGTCGCGACTCCGCTATGAATTTTCTTTGGTCAGGTCGTTCTTGCTTGGATTTCCTCTTCCTGTGCCTCATCGGCGAAGTCCATCCCAGGGGCGGTGGGAGCGGAGGCACAGGCGCTTTGCAAGAATCCCCCCCTTTCCTTAGGCGTACTTCAGGGTGGTGGGCAGCGGAGTTTGTGTAAGGAAGGCGTGCCATATCTGGCTGCGGACGTTGTGCGATTGTTCGCTAGCGGCAGGCAGGCTTCCGAGATGTTGATACGATCACCTTTTTGGCTATCGGCATGCCGTCTTTGTCGTACCCCTCGGCGCAAGCCATCGTTCGTGGTAAAGCTATGCGGTTTGCAAGCTATGCTTTTGTCACGGTGATATCCTGTATGCGCTGATGGACGTTGTGTGCAGTATCCGCAGCGGTGACCATCGTGGTCTCAGCGTGACTTTGTGGATGCGTGGATGGTGTGGCCGTGTGCTGGTGGAGGGACTCGACGTGGCTACATATTGCTCTTGGGTGAACGCCAGCACTTTCAGCAGGGTCGTCTTTACGTTCTTCCTTCTCCTGAAGTTGCTGGGGAACTTCAGAAGATGGCATCTGGTGTTTGACAGACTACTACGTGGGATAGCTAGTAGCCCTCTCCCCACCCTCCTGGCCGTTCCCCTGTCAGTCCTCCTCTTCCTCCTCCTCCTCCTCCTCCTCCTCCTCCTCCTCCTCCTCCTCCTCCTCCTCCTCCTCCTCCTCTCTGTCCTCCCTCCCAACCCTCTAGTTATTCCCAATTCCCTGCTCCCTCCTCCCTGCTTTGACATCCCTCTTTTCTCCCACTCCGTCCTTCGTCGTCACCCTCCCCTCTCCTCGTCTCTCCTCCCTCTGCCCTCCGTCCTCCTCCTCCTCCTCCTCCTCGTTCGATCTCCTCCATCAGCCCGTCTCCTCCCCCGTGCTCACATCTCCTCCTCCCTCCTCACGCATCCCCCCTCCTCGCTCCCTCCGCCCCTCCCCCACGGCTCCTTCTCGTAAGGACTCGGGTGCTCCCTGACCTGAGGCCCTATGGCCATGACTGGTTTTCGATGTGGCGCGCTGCCAACCGCCGGAAAATCACGGACTTGAAACGCCCCTTCAGATAGGGATACGAGCCTTCTCTGGATAGGAAGCGCCATCTCCGGATAGGAAGCGTCCCTTCGAAATAGACCCGATACTTCGTTGTCCCTAGCCCATTCTCCAATAAACCCCCCTCTCCTCCCAGTTCCACTATCCAATTATTTACATCCTTCTTCCTGTACAGCCGACCCACCCAAGTTCCCGTCCTACGGGTGCTCTTTGCCACGGGGTCTCACTCGTTCACTTGGGACATCCAGGCGCGATGATTGGGCACTGGCGCTTCTTCAGGCACCGCTGAGGCCACGCTCACCACAAAGACTTTGTGTAGCCCCCCTTCCCTCTCCGTGCTGTGTCCCTCCCACTCCTCCGTTCAACTCCTTTCCTCATTTCCTCTTCTCTCCCACCTATTTCCCCCAGGCCTACTCATTCACATATGTCTCGTTTTGTCCCCCCCTATTTCCCCACTCCTCTTCGCCCTCCCTCCTCGTCGCCCTCCTCTCGCTTGTCGCCTTTCTTTTTGAGCACCCACCTCCAATTTCCGCCACCCGTCATCCATCATCCCGTCTCAGTCTTTCCCGTTGTCCACCATCCCGTCTCACTCCTTCCACTCCTTCAGCACCCCGCCCCCTTCCTCCCACATGCCTTTCCCGTCCTCCGTTTTCGATTTTCCCGCTTCCCTTGTCCCTGATCACCCCCGAAGCCCGTTCATCTTTCATCTGGACCACTTTGTTTGTTTTTTTCCTTCTCGCCCTCGTCCTCGCGCTCGAGCTCTTCCTTGCGCTCGAACTCCTCCGTCCTCATCATTTCATTATTGTCATGTTCGTCGTCCTCTCCTACCCCTTTTCCTCCTCAATTTGTCGTTTGTCCATTTCCTGCTCGTGCTCATCCTCTTTTTCGATCGCTCTCGTTTCGCTCACGCTTCGTCCTCGCCATCGTCGTGGTTCTACTCTCGTTTTCGTCGCTCTCGTCGTCGTCGCCCTCTCCTTCCTCGTTTGCCTCCTCCCTCCTCGTCCTCCTTCCTCCTGTTTATTGTCCCCCTCCCCTCTGCCTGCCCTCACCCCATCCCAGGCGCCCCTGCTCGTCTGACTCTCCAACCGAAGACGGAGCGGAGCGGACGCTGACACGCCCAGCGCGACGACGGGAAACCGAGCGCCGGAAGAAAGGAAGGAAGACGGGGAGGGGGGGGAACGACAAAGAGAGAGTGTGAAACAAGGGCCGGGCAACGCCCGAGTGCTCACGCTCGCCTCGCCGGAATGTGCCGCGCTGGCCCTCCAGCCGGTTGGGGCGGAACGATCGCAGGAATACTCGCACGCTCTGGCCGTCCTAGCTCCCCAGAAGAGCAGGGCACAGAGGACCGTTGAGACGTCCGCGGCGATGACGGGAGGCTGAGCGACGGGAGGACGAGCGACAGGTAGAAGGAGGCGGAGGAGGAGGAGGCGGAGGAGGAACGACAAGGAGGGGATACACGACGAGGCCGCCGCAGCGTCGCCTGAGTGCGCACGCTCGTAGTCTACCAGGGCCCGGGGCCCTCTAACCGGCTATGCCAGAATTCTGGCCGCTGAGCTCGAACGTTCGGATCGACCAAGCAGCCAGCTGGGCGGCGCGACGCGGAACCGCAGAGGCGACGCGGAGCCGAGCGACGGGAGAAGGACGAACGACGGGGGAGGGGCGACTACGAGAGCAGACGCGACAACCGTCGAGCATCGTTTGAGCGCTCACGCACGTTCAGCGTACGTCGGCCATCCTGGCCCTCCAGGCGGCCCAGACAACATGATGGGTATCAGGCTCGCGCACTGTGGCCGTCATGGCTCCCCAGCCGAAGTGAACCAAGCGCCCTCCAGGCGGGTTCCACAGGATTTGAAGGCGGCCTGGGGGTCTGACCTTGGGGCCCCAGAAAGTCGTTAAGGAGGGATGGATGAGACCAAATCCGCTCAAGATCTGTCCTCTGATCCCCACCGGGGTCCATCTGGTGCAATTTGTCTTACGACGACATGGGAGCGACGAACAAAATCTCTACGATGCGTGATTCACTGATGGGTATCCCCACGTTGGGCACTATCTGCCACACTGCACAACGCTGACGCCTCGCGCAGCACCGCAACAGCGCGAAATTACAATTTCATACACTTGGTGCTCGCCGCTGCGGTGCGATAGTTGCCTCTTGCCTTTCCGGCCGAACGCTGCCACGGTGTCTTACGCATAAGCGGGCAGCCAAGCGCGGCGCGCGTGAGAGAGGACCTCCCCGAGAGGACCTCCCCCCGCACCCTTCCCGCCGATACATGATGATAGGGAGAAAGGAGAGAAGAAAGTGAATCACTGTACGGAGCTGCTTGCGTCAACCAGTTGACGTCGAGTGAGCGGTAGTCACTCCGAGTCGCGCAGTCGGCGCGCCAGGAAGACTGAGCAGCATACCAAGATTCGTCCAGCGCGCGAGCGAGAATGGCGGAGGACGGGGGATAATATGGGAGGGGGGGGGGGGAAGGGAGTCCCCGTGGCGAAAGCTGACAATGTCAGTGACAATACGGAGTAGCACCCCAAAGCTCCCGCAGGGCGGGTTGGCGCCAGGAGCGTGGATAGGGGCAGAGGAATTGGAAAGGGATGATTCGCGAGAGAGCGGCCGACGTACATGTCATCAGTAAAACTGCACGAATCGTTCCGAGAGACCTGGAGTACACAAAGTGACTCAACCGATGAGCGGGTTGGACTTGGTGGCAACAGTCCGCGAGCTCAGGGGCGTGCTTGGTCTCTTCCGAATAGAAGCGAATGTTCTGTATCACCTCGTCGATCGCCGTGCAGTCCAGGACGCACTTGATGTCCTTGATCGTGGGATCCGCCATATTCTTTGACATCGGGTTGTGTGAGAGCTTATCGTTTGCCTCGCCGGTTGCTTTCTAGTCCAGGATGTACTTGATGTCCTTGAACGCGAGTTCCCCCGTCTTTTGTTGCCACTTCTTTGCGGATGTGGCGCTGCAGCTGGATACTCGTGACATGCTTCTCGTCCTTGATGAGCGTGGCATTGGTCTTGAACATTCTCTTCAAGATCTTCTTGGAGTTCAAGAGCCGAGCCTCCTCCGGGATGTCCTCCTCCATGATCGTCGCTCCCAGCGCGTGTGCGAGCTTCGCTCGAGGAGCACGCGTATCGCTCGGTCGGGGTGGGGCCATTACTGTGGTTCACTGCAACAGGGAACTAAGCATAGTGGGAAGGATTGTGAGAGCTGCCTTCGTCACTGTGCTGCTCGAGCCGATTGGCAGCTTTGGTGTATTTTGTCGCCCCCGATCTGTTTTTGAGCGTCCCAGGGTCCGAAAATGGCCCGCGGAGGCAGAAAAAGGCAATGAGTCTTGAGCCCGACGCTTTCCAAAAGAAAAGTGACGTAAACGGAACCGCTCAACCCACAAAAACGCGTTGAAGGATCTGCAATATCCCTGACAACGTCGCCAGTTGCGGCCAGACCTTGCACAAAGTCCCGCAGCCACGCAAACAATCTCGCACATCGAATCGCAGAGGGGACGGCGACAATGAACGCGATGCAGGGCAGTGTGCCCAGGAGACAAAGGAAATACACTTCGCGGAGCGGATGGTGGACGGTATGCGAGGGGGACGGCGGGGAGCGCCTTGCGAGCAGGCCCGCTGAGGCCACGGGTAGAGCTCCAGGGGGCGCACGACACGTGTAAGGGGCGTGCCGAAATGAGCGGGGGGACGCCCTGCGAGCATGCCCACAGGGGCCATTGGTGCAGGTCCCTGTGGGGCACGAAGCGTGTGAAGGGCGTGCCTAATGGGCGGGAGGACGCCACGCGAGCACGCAGACAATGGTCACTGGTGCAGCCCCCCTGTGCGGCACGAAACGCGTGAAGGGTGTGCCGACATCGGCGGGCCGATGTCATGCGAGCGCGCCGACTGGGGCAATAGGTGCGGCTCCATGTGAGGCACGAAACGTGTGAGGGTGTGGGCCGACATGGGCGAGAGGACGCCATGCAAGCACGCCTGTTGGGGCCATCGGGGCAGCTCCCTGGGGGCACGAAACGTTTGAAGGGTGCGCCGAACTGAGCGGGGTGACGCCATGCGAGCACACCCGCTGGGGCCATCGGCGCAGCTCCCTGTGGGGCACGAAACGTGTGATGGTGTGTGCTGGGGGGGAAGCGTTCCAACCGAGGCCGCAGGCGCAGCTCCCTGCGGGGGGCGAAACGTGCGAGGGGTGTGCCGACATGGGCGGGAGGACGCCACGCGAGCACGCCGACAAGAGTCATTGGTGCAGCCCCCCTGCGCAGCACGAAACGTGTGAAGGGTGTGCCGACATGGGCGGGGGGACGCCATGCGAGCACGCCCGCTGAGGCTGTGACTGGAACTCCCTGCGGGGCGCGAAACGTGTGAGGGGTGTGCCGACATCGGCGAGGGGACGCCATGAGAACACACCCACTGATGCCATGAGTGCAGCTCCCAGGGGGGCACGAAACGTGTGAGGGGTGTGCCGCTATGGGCGGGGAGGGGCGCGGTGCGAGCACGCCAATTTAGGCCATAGGTGCAGTTCCCGGTGCCGAGATGGGCGGCAGGACGCCATGCGAGCACGCCCGCCGAGGCCAGGACTGGAGCTGCCAGGGCGGGCGCGAAACTTTTGACGGGTGTGCCAAGATCGGCAGGGGGACGCCACGCGGCGTGGAGCTCCCTGGGGGCACGAAAGAGTGAGAGGCGTGCCAAAATTGGCGGGGGGACGCCATGCGAGCACGCCCGCGGAATCCATGGGTGCAGCTCCCTGTTGGGCCGAAGCGTGAAGGGCGTGGCGAAATCGGCGGGGGGACGCCATGCGAGCACGCCCGTTGAAGGCATGAGTGGAGCTCCCTATGGGGCACGAGACGCGTGAGCCCTGTGCAGAAACGGGGCGCTATGCGAGCACGCCCACTGTGGCCAGAGGTGCAGCTTCCGATGGGGGCAAGAAACACGTGAGAGGTGCGGAAAAAAAGGCTGAAGCAAAAGCAGCAGGAGCGGCAGCGATGGGAGAAGCGAGGAAGAGAATGAGGACCAACAGAGGGGAGGAAGAGGAGGAGGAGGAGGAGGAGCAAAAGGAGGAAGAGGAACAGGAGGAGGAGGAAAAAGAAGAGGAGGAGGCGGAGGAGGAAGAGCCCTCCTTTCTTACTCGACGGATGGGGCTGCATGCCGTAAATATGCGTACGGAAAAGAAGCGTAACCCGTCGCTGGATAGGGAATTCGTTCCATTCCTGTCCCGACAGCTGTAGGCTGGTGCGCACGCTCGAGCGATGCTGCAAAACAAACGAGGCAAGGCAGGCCGCATGCGAGGCTAAGTCTGCACCGTTGCATCTACAGGCTGCTGCCTGTCGGCAGGCCAAGCACCCGAGCATCGCAACGAAGTGTGGCCACTCGTCTGGCAGACGTCTATCGGCAGGCCGAGCACAAGAACATCGCAACGGAGTGTGGCCACTCGTCTTGCCTCCAGGGCAAAGTATGCGCAAGTCGGCGCGCTTCTTGGAGGCGACATGGATACACGGCGCCTGGGTGAAAGGACGGAGCGGCATTCGGCGAGTCATCCGGCCAATGCTGTGGCGCAGCGCCGCTCACTCAAACTCGAACGGACAATCGTCGTCATCGAACTTACCAAGCTAGCTGCAGGAGCAAGGAGAGTTGGAGCAGAGGGCGCCGTGCCCCCAATCATTTCTCCCCGGAGAAGCACTACTGGGTCAGCACGTCCAGCCAGCTCGCCATCTCGTCTTCCAGCCACCCAGGCGGGGCCACACCAGTGTGGCGCAGGGCCGATCCCTCCGCGATGAAAGCGTTTGTCACCAGGTCTCGCATCGGCCACAACGGTGCGGCCACCTGAAGCTTCACCTTTTCCTCGCCGTGGCATTTTTCTACTCTGATCGCGGCGACGTCCAGCTCCAAGCCCATGTGTGTGATTTGGGGCTCGTCGTCGTTCTTCGGGATGATCTGACCGATATGCTGGCCTAGTTATGTTTTCGCCTTGCCGCCGACGTCGCACCCCGACAAGCTTTCGAGAAGGCCTACCGCCAAGCTCGCCACTGGGCTCCCCAAATCGCGCAAAATCGCGCAGCGCCTCGGCGCCGCTCGGGCAAGCCGACTCGACCTCCTTGCGATACTCCGTCATCACGTTCTCCATGCGAGCGACGACCCGATGCGCGCGGGGAAGCGTGAATGTGTCGACCGTCGTCGCTGACGAGATCCTCTGCCTGAGTGCCGTCTGGACCGCCAGTTTCGTCACAGTCGCGAAGCAGGCCATCAAGTTCTGGTCCTTCGATGCCCATTTCTCCTCGCTGCGGTTGCCGCGCCCGCGGCGCCTGTCACCTCTGTGGCCGCCCTTGCCCTTGGAGCCCTTGCCCTTCTCGCCCTTCTCGCTGGAGTCCGCCATGTTCGTGCTCCAATCTTGTCGCCCTTCCAGGCCGTATTCGGGGGCCGCGGCGCTCCGGAATCGTCCTTCCTAGAGTCGTTGGAGGCATGGGGGAGGCCCTTGAGGAACCACTTGGGCGTTGCCTTCCCCTGCCCTGCCTCGGCTGCCGTCGCCGCCGCCGCCGCCATGGTATTCAGCTGCTGTTTCGGGTCGGACGCGTAGGGGCGTGTTCGCGGCTGTTGCCCGCGATGGCGCACTGGGAACCGTTTTCAGGGCGACAGCGCAGGTCAGCAAGTCGGCGAAACCCGGCGCAAAGTCGGCCATGCTCTTCTGGAGTGTCCTCTGGCCGCCAGACAGGCGGTGGCAGCGGAGCGAGTTCGAGGGGCCCTCGGACGCTGCAGGCTGGTCGCGGCTGGGATGTCTTGAGCTAAGATCCCGACACACATGGGGGAACGTGCGTGCGAACATGTCTTCGCCACTCAAGCGGATCTGACTATTGAACATGGCATTCAGGCTGGTCGCAAGACTCCCCCAGCGGGCATTCTGTCGACACAGACGGGACCCAGACACGCTGGCGTCGTGTCAGCTCTGGGATGCACCGTCCAGACGTCCAAGCTCGAAGCAGATGGCGCCGAGCATGGTCAATACTTGCAAGGACCGTACCACAATTGATCCAGCGGTTGTCTGTGCAAACCTGCGAGAGAACGGAGGGCGTGCCGTGGCCAACCAGCGCCGTAGCGATGATCTGATGTTTGGCCAACCCACGATTCGTTGAAAATCGAGCCAAGCAGCCTTCGATCCCGCACGGGAGTGGGGCGAGCTCTTCGTCCTCCCCCTCGGTGTCCCCGATCAACTCATCCTTCGGAACCTGGGCCTCGAAGAACTCAGGGCGGGCCCATTCGCGTCCCTACAGCGTAGCGCGCCTAGCTCGGAAATCGCAACTGCGGAAACCTCGGAGACCTCGGGATTGCCGAACAAGGTCCAGGACGCTAAATCTTCACGTAGCTGGTGGGCCCAGGGGTGAACGTTCGGGGACTGGTCAAGCTCGCCGTTTACAAGTATTGTGAGCGCAGCCGCTGCCGCCCCCGCCGCTCGAGCTCATGCCTCGAACTTGCATTCCCCGAAGCAGGCGCTGAAATAATGGCGATGATGCGCTGGATTGATCATGATCGCCTGCCGCCGCCCCAACCTCTTTTTGGGAAAAAAAAACTCTGCAGGTTGAATATCCCACTCTTCGAAAAACGGCCCTGGATGTCAGCGAACTGTGAGCACCGCCATCGTGTCCCGCGTGTGCCACACCAAGCATCACCGCCCTAAGCTTCTTAGCGAACGAAGTGTCGAGGGCCCGCACCTCCGGGGGGGCGAATACATGGGCCTCCATGCCTGACCAAATTCAGCCTGCAACACTCGCCAAGAACATGCTCCGTTTGCTCCGCGGGGGGCTGGCACAGTTCAAAGTTAGCTCGAATGCGCGCCTTAACTCCGCGTTTGTTGTTACCGCTCACGTCTATGTACCCTCCTGGGTGGACCATATTCATCGTCGCCCTCCCTGATGCCCTCTCCTCCGTCTCCTTGGTGCCCCTGCTACTTGCAAGTGCACAAGTGTCTCTCGCTTCTCAACGTGCTCTGCGTACCCACGCTCGGACAAGTACTTCTCTAACATCTTTTTGTCAAGGTGGTCGAGGTTCAGGGCCTCGCGTGCAGTATCACTCGGCACAATCAAGACTCGGGCCAGGTCATCTATGAAGCCTCCGAACGCCAGGTCGCCCCAGCGGTCGTATAGTGGGCTCTTGCAGGTCAAGCTGTCTCCCACTACCTGCCCATGTTCACGCTGCCGTGCACAAACAAATGGGGTAGAAGGGCTCCATGAGGAGCTCCGGCTCATTCGAGTCGACCATCCTCCCGCCCGTCGTTGGTCTCATCGCTACGTCGCCGTCGCTAGCCTCGAAGTAGAGAGTGCCCGTGCCCCTATGATGTGTAAGCAGCTCGTCATAACATTCATCAGCTCCTCGGGACCTAGGTGCATCATGTAGGCGTGCGTGATGTCCTGTGCCGAACGCGTTCCTCATGTTATACGATTTGGCCAGCTAGTAGTGTTTGCAAGTGCGCAGTTTCCACATGACAAGAATGATACTGATCATGAGCCCCTCCCTCCTCCTATGTATGATGCCGCCATGAGCCCAAGGGGCGGCACAGATTGACTTCCAGAATCAACCAGGCCGACGCGCAGCAGCAGTCACCAAAATTGGCAGAAGAATCCCGTGATGAGGAGGAGGAGAAAGAGGAGGGGGAACGAACGTCGCCTTGCGGGAATTGGTCATCCTGAGATCACGCGGCCCCTCCCGAGAGACCGGGACGCAGCCTCAGGGCGCCGCGAACTGCACGAAGAGCGGCGACGTGGCCACGTAAGTGTCGTAGCTGGTGCCCTTGATGCGTTGGTGAAGCCTGAGCATCACGACCACGCGCGTCGGGCTGTCCAGCCTTGTCTGATCCCCTTGATGCTGATGAGCTGCGCCCAGACCGACGCGTACCAGTGGGTCCGCACGAAGCTTCCCCCGCGGAAGCGCAAGCAGATGCCACAGGGCGCGGCGCCACACAAAGTGCACGATTGAGTCCCCACCGTCGATGCAATTGAGGCGGCGTGGCTCCTGCTCGGGTGCCACGTGCATGCGAAACGACGTGGGCCACCCACCATCGTACGTCTTCAACACAGGCCAAACGCGAGATGGTGGCATGGCCAGAGACACCTCTCGCGCCAGTCGCCAACGACGGCGAAGGCCAAGAGGAATAGGAAACTCGTCACCCATACAGCTGCGAAGCCTCTTGCGGATCGTGATCTCGAACTCGTCAGAGAAGAAATGGCTGGTGAAAGCTCGAAGGTACGTTTGCTGTGGGGGTCCCAGATGCGGCCTCGCTTCCACACAGGGTGGTGAGTTTGTGCTGCGCGCGCCCCGTCTGCGCCTTTAAGAGGACATCGACAGACACGCCTTAGACGAAGTGCGTGTGTGTGTGTCTGTGTGTGCGTATGCAGCGTTGGAAGATGGTGGCTTGTGCGGGGGATGGGGATGTGTAGCTCTTTTAAGTGTGTGTGTGTGCGTGTGCGTGTGCGTGTGCGTGTGCGTGTGCGTGTGCGTGTGCGTGTGCGTGTGCGTGTGCGCGTGCGTGTGCGTGTGCGTGTGCGTGTGCGTGTGCGTGTGCGTGTGCGTGTGCGTGTGTGTGCGTGTGCGTGTGCGTGTGCGTGTGCGTGTGCGTGTGCGTGTGCGTGTGCGTGTGCGTGTGCGTGTGCGTGTGCGTGTGCGCGTGCGTGCGTGTGCGTGTGCGTGTGCGTGTGCGTGTGCGTGTGCGTGTGCGTGTGCGCGTGCGTGCGTGCGCGTGCGTGCGCGCGTGCGTGTGCGTGTGCGAGTGCGTGTGCGCGTGCGTGCGTGTGCGGTGCGTTGTGCGTGTGTGCGTGTGCGTGTGCCGTGCGTGTCGTGTGCGTGCTTGTGCGTGTTCGAGTGCGCGAGCGCGTGCGCGTGCCGCGTGCGCGTGCGCGTGCGCGTGCGCGTGTCGCGTGCGCGTGCGCGTGCGCGGTGCGCGTGCGAGTGCGTGGTGCGTGTGCGTGTGCGTGTCGTGTGCGTGTGTCGCGTGCGTGTGTGCGTAGGTATGCGTGCGCGCGTGCGCGTGCGCGTGCGCGTGCGCGTTGGAGTGCGTGTGCGTGTGCGCGTGCGTGTGCGTGTGCGCGTGCGAGTGCGCGTGCGTATGCTCGCGCGTCCGCGTGCGTGTGCGTGTGCGTGTGTATGTGCGCGTGCGCGTGCGCGCGCGTGTGCGTGTGCGAGTGCGTGTGCGTGTGCGCGTGCGCGTGCGTGTGCGTGCGCGTGCGTGTGCGTGCGCGTGTGCACGTGCGTGTGCGTGTGTGCGTGTGCGTGTGCGTGCGTGCGCGTGCGCGTGCGCGTCGCCGTGCGCGTGCGCGTGCGCGTGCGTGTGCGTGCGACGTGCGCGTGCGCTGCGTGTGCGTGTGCGCGCGCGTGCGAGCGCGCGTGCCGTGTGCGCGTGCGCATGCGTGCGCGTGTGCGCGTGCGTGTGTGCGCGTGCGTCCGCGTTGTGCGTGTAGGTGTGCTGCGTTAGCGTTTGCGCGTGCGTGTGCGCATGCGTTTGCGTGCGTGCGTGTGCGTGTGCGTGTGTGCGCGCGCGTGCGTGCGTGCGTATGTGTGTGTGTTTTGTTGTGTGTGTGTCTGCGTGTGTGCGTGCGTGTGCGTGTGTGCGTGCGTGCTTGCGTGAGTGCGTGCGCGTGCGTGTGCGACTGTGTGTGTGCGTGTGTGCGTGCGTACGTGCGTGCGTGCGTGCGTGTGTGAGTGTGCGTGCAGTGTGCGTGTGTGGTGTGGTGCGTGGTGTGTGTGGGGTGTGCGTGCGCGCGCGCGTACAATGGCGCGCGCGAGCGGCGCGCGCGGCGTGCGCGCGCGCGGCGGCGCGCGCAGCGCACGCGGCGCGCGGCGTGCGCGGCGCGCGCGGCGTGCGCGGCGCGCGCGGCGCGCGCGCGGCGCACGCGGCGCACGCGCGCGCGCGTGCCGCGTGCGTCGCGCGCGCCGTTACCGCCGCGCGTGCCGCGCGTGCCGCGGGAACGCGCGTGCCGCGCGCCGCGCGCGCCGCGCGCGCCGCGTGTGCGCGCGCGCGCGTGCGCCGCGCGTGCCGCGTGCCGCGCGTGCCGCGCGTGCCGCACGTGCGCGCGTGCCGCGCGTGCGGCTTGCCGGGCGCGCCCCGGCGCCGCGCCGCCGCGCGTGCGCTTGTGCCGCGCGCGCGTGCGCCACGTGTGCGCGCGCGTGCCGCGTGCGCCGCGCGTGTGACGCGTGTGCCGCGCGTGCCGCGCGTGCCGATCTGCGCGCGCCGGGTGTGCTTGGGACTCTCCCCGGCCCGCGCGCGCCGCGCGCGCCGCCTGTGCCGCGCGCCGCGCGCCACGTGTGGCGCCGTGCCGCCGCCCGTGCGTTCCGCGCGCGCGTGCGGCCACGTGCGGCGCGCGCGCGCGCGCGTGCCGCGTGCCCGCGCGCCGTGCGCGCGTGCGCGTACGCGCGTGCGCGTGCACGCGCGTGCGAGCGTGCGCGTGTCCGCGCGTGCGCGCGTGCGCGCGTGCGCGCGTGCGCGTGCGTGCGCGCGCGTGCGAGCGCGCGCGCGTCCGCGCGCGCGCGCGCGCGCGTGCCCGCGCGCGCGTGGCGTGCGTGCGCGTGTGAGTGCGTGCGTTTGTGCGTGCGTGCGCGTGTGTATGGGAGTATGTGTGCGTGTGTGCGTGCGCGCGCGTGTGTGCGCGTGTGTGTGCGTGCGCGCGTGCGCGTGTGCGCGTGCGTGCGCGTGCGCGCGTGCGTGCGTGCGTGCGTGCGCGCGAGCGAGCGCGAGTGCGTGCGTGCGCGTGCACGCGTGCGTGCGTGCGCGTGTGCGCGCGTGCTTGCGCGCGCGCGTGCGCTTGCGTGCGCGCGCGTGCGCGCGTCCGCATGCGAGTGCGCGTGCGCGTGCGTGTGCGCGCGGGCGCGTGAGCGCGTGCGTGTGCGTGCGCGCGTGCGCGTGCATGCGCGCGTGCGCGTGCGCGTGCGCGTGCGTGTGCGCGCGCGTGTGCGCGTGCGCGCGCGCGTGCGCGCGTGCGTGTGTGCGCGTGCGCTTACGTGCGCGCGTACGCGCGCGCGCGCTTGCGTGCGCGTGCGCAGGCGCGTGCGCGTGCGTGCGCGCGCGTGCGCGTGCGCGCGTGCGTGTGCGTGTGCGCGTGTGTGTGCATGCGCGCGTGCGTGTACGCGCGCCTGCGCGTCCGTGCGCGTGCGCGTCCGTGCGCTTGCGCCTGTGCGTGTGCGTGCGCGCGCGCGCGTGCGCGTGCGCGAGCGCGTGCGTCCGCGCGAGCGCGTGCGCGAGAGTGTGCGCGTGCGTGTGCGTGTGCGCGTGCGTGCGCGAGCGCGTGCGCGCGCGCGTGTGAACGCGTGTGCGCGCGTCTGCGCGCGCGCGTGCGCGTGCGCGCGTGCGGTTGCGTTTGCGCGTGCGCGCGCGTGTGCGCGTGCGTAGACGAGCGCGGGCGCGGGCGCGCGCGTGCGCGTGCGCGTGCGCGCGCGCGTGCGTGCGTGAGTGTCTGCGTGCGGACGCGTGGGCGCGCGCGTGCGCGCTTGCGCGTGCGCGTGCATGTGCATGTGCGCGTGCATGTGCGTGTGCGTGCGCGCGTGCGTGTACGTGTGCGTGTACGCGTGCGCGTGCGTGTGCGCGTGCGTGCGCGCGTGCGCGTGCGCGTGCGTGTGCGCGTGCGAGCGTGCATGTTTGTGTGCGCTGTGCGTTGTGTGTGTTGTGTGTATTGTGTGGGTCGTGTGTCTTGTGTGTTGTGTGTTGTGTGTGTGTTGTGTGTTGTCTGTTGTCTGTTGTGCGCTGTGTGTATTGTCTGTTGTATGTGTTGTGTGTGGTGTGTTGTGTGTTGTGTAAGTCGTGTGTGTTGTGTGTTGTGTCTGCTGTGCGTTGTGTGTGCTGTGTGTGTTGTGAATGGTGTGTGTTGTGCGTTGTGCGTTGTGTGTGTTGTGTATGTTGTGTGTTGTGTGTTGTGTGTTGTGTGCTGTGTGTGTTGTGTGTTGTGTGTTGTTTTTTTTGCGTGGTGTGCGCGGCGCGTTGCGCGCGCGCGCGTCCGTGCGCGCGTGCGTGCGCGCGAGCGTGCAAGCGTGCATGTGTGTGTGTGTCGGTGTGTGTGTGTGCGTCGGCGCGCGTGTCTCGGTGCGCGTGTGTCTGCGTGTGTGCGCGTGCGTGTTCGTGCGCGCGTACGTGTTCGCGTGCGTCTGCGTGTGCGTGCGCGCGTGCGTGTGCGCGCGCGTGCGCGTGCGTGTGCGCGTGCGCGTGCGCGCGCGCGTGCACGTGTGTGTGTGTGTGCGCGTGCGCGTGCGTGTGCGCGTGCACGTGCGCGCGCGCGTGCGCGCGCGTGCGCGTGCGCGCGCGTGTACGTGTGCGCGTGCGTGTGCCTGCGCGCGTGGCGCGCGCGTGCGCGCGTAAGTGCGCGCGTGCGCGCGTAAGTGCGCGCTCGCGTTCGAGTGCGCGCGCGCTTGTGGGCGCGCAGGCGCGCGCGGGCGCGCGTGCGTGACAGCGCGCGCGCGTGCGTGCAAGTGTAAGTGCGTGCGTGCGGGTTTGCTTGCGCGCGTGCCTGCGTGCGTGCGTGTGTTTGCGTGCGCGAGCGTGCGAGCGCGCGTGCGTTCGCGCGCGCGCGTGCTCGTGCGAGCGCGCGCGCGCCTTTGCGCGCGCACTCCCCCCCTCGGCACACCGAGGAAGAAAAGCCCCCCGACCATATCCAGAGGGGGGGCAGGGGGCGACCCACACACCGGCCCGGCCCCAGCACATTGCGGGAGAACAGAGCCCCCCACAACGAGCCCAGAGGGCCGTAAGAGCCGGGAGAAGCGCAAACATGGATTAGCGATCCATGAATTTGGCGCGCGGTCGCCAAATCTATGGATCGGGCGAGGTGCCCCCCCAAACTGCGGCCATGGTCGCCTCGCTCGGCGGCGGAAATCCGCCGACCCTGTCGGCTTGCGGGAGAGGTTTTTCCGTCTTCCCCACAGCGCCGTCGCCTCCTCTACACAAGTCCAAACAAAAATTGAACAACGTCGTCCTGCAGTCGCAAGGAAGCCCTTTCCCTTGATCCCTTCTGGGGGGGGGGGGGGCCCAGGGCAACTCCCCGGGGGGCGGCCTCACTCCCGGGGAGGGGGGGCCCTCACTCCCAGGGGGGGGGCCCTTCACTTCCGAGGGGGGGCCCCCCTCGGATGCGCAGCCCCCCGCCTCTCATCCTCCTGCGTCCTGGGGCTCCGTTGGCCCTCCGGGGCCGTCTGGGGGCCCTTTGTAGATCCCTTCCCCGCCCGGGGGGGGTCTCGGGGCAACTCCCGGGGGGGGGGGGTCCCCCTCGGATGCGCAGCCCCCCACCTCTCATCCTCCTGCGTCCTGGGGTTCCGCTGGCCCTCCGGGGCCGCCCGCGGGCCCACTTCAAGTCCAGTCCCCGCCCGGGGGGAGGGGGGGGCCCGGGGCAACTCCCGGGGGGGGGGGGTCCCCCTCGGATGCGCAGCCCCCCGCCGCTCATGCTCCTGCGCGTCCTGAGGTTCCGTCGGCCCTCCGGGGCCCTCTGCGGGCCCTTTTCAGCCTATCTTAAGGTTCCTTGGAGACCTTTTGCCATTTCTAGATTATCCTGGCAGCCTCTGGCGGCACTCGTGACAGCCTCTGCGGGGGCTTTTGGGCCTCGTTTGACGCCGTCTTGGAACCCACTCGGGCCACTTGAGGGCGCTCTTTGCCCATCCTGGCACTCTCTGAAGCCGTTCCCGAACCCTGGAGGAGGCCTCTGGGGCTGTCTTCGGACGACCTTGCAGGCATCTGGCGCCGCCTTTCGAGCCATGAAGGCATCTTGGGCCCCTCTACCTCCACTGTCTTCGTCGTCGCTGCCTACAGGGTCGGCGGCATCGGCCGCAAGGCCTTCGCAATCTGCGATTTCTGGCGGTAACAGGGCCCGTCGCCAATCCACGCCCCCCTGATCCACGTTTTCGATCGCCTGAAAGAAATCCCCAAGACGATCCAAGAATGCCCCCAATCGCCGGCAGCTCCTCCAGGACGGCCGAAGCGCCCTCGAGACGGCCCAAGACGCCCCCCAAACGCCCCCAGGGACCTCCAGGAGCTCCTCCTCCTCCTCCTCCTCCTCCTCCTCCTCCTCCTCCTCCTCCTCCTCCTCCTCCTCCTCCTCCTCCTCCTCCTCCTCCTCCTCCTCCTCCTCCTCCTCCTCATCGATTTATGTTCACTCCGTTTTCAAAAAGTGCTTGGCGTTCTTACCACCTTCGGTTTCCCGGCGCTCCACGGCGGCCCAAGGGGGCCCCCCAGGTCCACCCAGACGGCCCCCGAGGCTTCCCAGAGGCCCGTAAACAAACAAAGGAGGCCCCCACGCAGCCCCACTGACGGCCTCCAAGGAGGTCCTCGGGACCCCTAAAAAGCCCCCATGCACCGCCCAAAACGGCACCAACAAGCCCCCGAAAGGTGCCCAAGAGGCCCTCAGAAGCAACGCGCCGCGACCACCCGTTACCCAAGGGGTCGGCGGTGCGGCGCTAGCGTTTTCTGCGAAGCGATGATGCAACGTGTTCATTGTATCCACTTGTTGAATAATCCCACCAGCCCTTTGGGCGTGAGTGGTTTAGAGAGCCCGCTCTGTTCTCAACCCTCCTTCCCCTTCGGGGAGGGGTTTACCCCTCCCCCTACCCCCTCCCCCTGGGCCTGGAGAGGTCCCACCGCGGGTGGTCAGGGGAGTCCTTTTCGACTCCTGGGAGGGCGAAAAAACGACACCCCTCACGAGGATTCTGGCCCCGACGGGGGGAGGAAGAAAAAACCCTCTCCTCTTCGAAGCCAAAATCATTGATTTTACTACGGTTTTGGCCCCAGTTTGGCCTTCTGAGGGGGGGCAGCGCTCATTAAAGCTCCCCTCTTCCTTCAAGGCAAAATCATTGATTTTACGAAGGTTTTGGCCTCATTTTGCCCTTCTGAGGGGGCAGCGCTCATGAAAGCTCCCCTCTTCATTGATCGACTTCCTCCAAGATGGCCCCAAGAAGCGCCCAGGAGGCACACTGAGGCCCCAAGATGGCCCCAAGAGGCCCCCAGGAGGCCCCAAGAGGCCTCCAAGAGGCCCCCAAGATGCCCCCAAGAGGCCCCCAAGAGGCCCCAAGAGGCTCCCCCGAGGCACCCAAGACGCTCCTGGAAGCCCCTGGGGCCGCCAAGAGGCCCCCAAGACGCCCCAAACGGCCTCCAAGAGGCTCCCAAGAGGCCCGAAGAGGCTCCCCCAAGGCACCCAAGACGCTCCTAGAAGCCCCTGGGGCCGCCAAGAGGCCCCCAAGACGCCCCAAAAGGGGACGAGGTGCCCGAACGCCTCACGCCACGAGGAGCCCGAACGACTCACACCAGGACGAGGGGCCCGAACGACTCACACCACGAAGAGCCCGAACGACTCACACCAGAAGGAGGGGCCCGAACGACTCACACCAGGACGAGGCGCCCGAACGACTCACACCACGAGGAGCCCGAACGACTCACACCACGACGAGGGCCCCGAACGACTCACACCACGAGGAGCCCGAACGAGTCACACCAGGAGGAGGGGCCCGAACGACTCACACCAGGACGAGGGGCCCGAACAACTCACACCACGAGAAGCCCGAACGACTCACACCAGGACGAAGAGCCCGAACGACTCACACCACGAAGAGCCCGAACGACTCACACCAGGAAGAAGGGCCCGAACGACTCACACCAGGACGAGAAACCCCAAACGACTCAAACCAGGAGGAGCGCTTTCTCTCCCTCCTCCTCCGCCTCGTCCTTCTCCCGCTCCCCCCACAAGGAGGATGTACAAGGAGGCGGGAGGAAGGAGGAACAGGGGAGATATGCGGGGGCAAGCGGACACACGCCTGAAAAACACGACTGTCGGCATGCTTCGCAAGAGTTGCTGTTGTGAGATGGGCTGGTGGGGATACGCGAAGCGTAAAGAATTGCTACATATTGCATGGTGTTACATTATTACATCCCCCGAACCTCCTTTCGAGTCGCACCATTCCGGGGGTGCCAAATTTGAAAGCCGCCATCTCCGGCTCTCAAAACGATATCTATGTGTATATATATATATATATATATATATAATTTGATATCCACGATTTGGGCCTCTGGGGGGACAAGAGGGCCGCAAAATGGCCCAGGATGCCCCCAGGGGCAGCCAAGCCGGCCCCAAGACGGCCCAAGATGGCCCCTCCAGCACTTACGAGGCCGTCAAGACGGCCCAAGGGGGCCCCAAGAGCGCCCACAACAGCGCCCCCGAAGACCAAAAACATTGTTTCACCCATGGTTTCTGACGGATTCAGCGTTCTCACAAAAACCCATGACGGCCAAAGCAGCGGCCAAACTTGCCCCAAGCAGGCCCAAGAAACCCCCAAAAAGGAACCCAATACTGACCGGGAAGGACCAAAAACGGCCCTCGACACAATCCAGGAGGCCCCCAAGACGGCCCGATAGGACCCCAAGAACGCCCCAAGGCGGCCGCGAAAAGCTCCAAAACGACCTCGGGTGGGGCAAAACGGGCTCGAAACCCGCAAAGAAGGCCCGGGATCGACATGGCCCCACGAGGCCCCAAAAAAGCCTTCCGAAAAGCCACGAAGCCTCACTGAAGCGCCCACAAACGCCCTTGCGCATCGCACAGAAAACTTCATCAAACAGCTCCGCAAGCTGGTCCTCCGCGCATGTGCGACGCTTGTCGGGAGGGGGGGGCCGAGGAAGTATCAATGTCACGCTGCCGCGGGGTGCTCGAGGGCGTCATCGGCGTGATACTCGCTGGCTGGGCCCCCACGGCGGCGTGACATTGATACTCTCTCCCCCCCGAGCTTGTACAGGCGGTCAGCCGACCGAACGCCGACATGCTGCCACTAGCTCGACGCACGCGACGAGGTCCAGCGCACCTCTTTCTCTGATGTCCTTCGCTTCGCTGCATCGCTGGGCACAGAGTGGTCCCCAAGACGGCTCTACAAGGATCCACACGACCTTACCGCGCCCGAAGACGCCCTGGGGCGTTCGCCAAAGTCAGGCAAGTCTCATGAAGTCGCGCCCTGGCCCGCCCGACCAGAGTCCCCCTACTGCTGGAGACATGGTGTCCGAACGGGGTCAGAGGATCGCGCCACATCGCACGGCATCGCAGGAGCTGCGCTCAGGCCGGGCGTCCCCCCGAAGGCGGCTTTCGATCCCAAAGATATCCCGCACTAGTCAGAAAATACCCCCCCCCAAAAAAAAAACAGTTTCCCATATTTTCTGGGTCTCTGTCTGCCCCCTCACTTCCCATATTTTCCCATATTTTCTGGGGGATCGACGATGACTTGTGTCTGTGTGTTTTTTCCCCTCCTGAGACAGGCCCAAAACTTCAAAGCTGCGCCGCAGGCGACGCGGCGCCGCCCGCCGGCTCGGCACCGCGGCACGGCACGGGAGGCTCCCCGGCGCCGGAGCGGCGCCCCCCCGCTGGGGCGCCAGGGCCCCGAGGGCGGCCCCCCGCAGGCCCCACGGGCGCGGCGCGGGGCCGGGCACCGCACCTCGCCGCACCCGTTGGCGGGCCCGTCTGCTGCCACCAGCACCACAAGAGTTGGAGGGGGAGGAGGTCCTCCTCCTCCTCCTCCTCCTCCTCCTCCTCCTCCTCCTCCACCTCCTCCACCTCCTCCTGCTCCTCCTTTTCGTGGTCCTCCTCCTCGTCCTCCCTCCTCCCTCCAACTTATGGTGGTGGTGGTGGTGGACAACAGGCCCATCAATCATGGCACCGTGCCGTGGCAGAGCACCGCTGGGCAGCAGGATCGCGAGGTTCATGTTGCTCCCATCGCACTTGAGGGCCGCATCCCAGAAATAATCTCGAGCGCCCAGAAAAGTGTCGAAACAGTGTCGAACGAGTATCGCCTCCCGGGGCCCGATACGTGAAAACCCTGCGACCTCGGTACTTTCCTGGTGCTCGAGATTCCTTCTGGTGATCGAGACTAAAGTAGGTTGGTACATCAGAACACGAGGCGTCGCTCCCCGTCTGGCAGGTCCGCGCCGGATCGGATCGCGAAATCGGATCGGTTCGAGAGCGGATCGAGTCGCCAGCGAATCGTCCCAGATCGGATCAGCATCGAAAAGCCGCGCCCCGCTTCCAGCTGGCCCTGGCCTATGCCAGTGAATAGAACTGGATCGCATCGAATCGGAATCGCGGCCCCAGCCAGCGAATCGAATCGCATCGAATCGGATCGTAGGCGGCCCTGTCTGGCCCCCTTTGAAAGCTCAAGGCCCTTGCAGCTCTGACTGGCCAAAGAAGGCATGCTCCGATGCTATCGTAGCACGACGTGACTGCGACGCATTTGCTCATCTGATCGGTATTTTCAAACGTCCCAGCAGCCCCAAGACTTGGAAACACGCCAAAAGCAACACAGAAATGACTATGGAAAGCAGTTGCTCCGATATCCTGCTCAGCAGACAGCACACTCGAGACACATGGAATACTGGCTGATTTCAAGCAACACAGATCGTTGATTCTAGGTGCACGGCGGATCGGCCATTGGCAAAGCAGTAGCCTCGGTACAGCTCACTACGTGCAAGGATGCCACAGAATACTCTGCGGCGCTGCCTGTGTGTATCACTCAGACACATGTCCCGCCAGCCTCTCTCCTTTTCCTCCTCCTTCTCCTCCTCCTTCTCATCATCATCCTGGAATGCAATTGAGTGCAAACGGGCAACCTGCACGACCCCTTTGGAATTCGCTTCGACTCTTCTGCCAGCCTGGCAATGATGAACACGAGTGCTTGAGAAACGACTGCTGGCATAACTGACAACCCGTAAATAAAGCGCAGGGCAACAACAAAATTGTGCATTCGTGAAGGGATGGAGGATGACGGAGACGGTGCTATGTCTCCTGGCTCCAAATGAACCCTCCTGATCACTAGCACCCATACCACAAATTTACGCGATGTCAGCATGACTGTGCGAAAGCCATCTCTACACAGGAACTGTCACTACTTCAAACAGGTACGAATGAAACGCACCGTGCAGCAAAGGGCAACGAATCATACGACAAAAACAATGATGCTCGCATCCGCTGGCTCCCTCACCAGGCTGCACGGGCTTGAATTGCATGAGCTGATCTATATACTGCAGCTTGGCAAAATGACCACTGTGCGACAATCACAGGACCACAAAACTGGCGAACGGTTACAAGTAGCCTAGCAACTTCACAAAAGTGGCTTGCGGAGCGTGTTTCCAGGTGTTCCGAGCCCGGCAGAACCCTCTGCGGAAGGATCTTTCTATCACCCTCAAAAAACGGTCTCTCCGCTTATAGTTTCCCATGGGCCTGGAATTATTCGACGCGGGAATCCCCACCTATGCATGAACTCGCCTTGCGCTGTCTTCCAACTGGGCCCGTGTTTTTTGACCCAGAAGCCAATACAAACCCGATCAGACAGCAATGGCAATGTACACGCATACAAAGTGTAGATCTAACAAAGCCTAGCTGGGGCGAACAGGAACGACCTCGACGGATCTGGGATGGCCTGGGCTGTGCGGCGCTGTGGCTGGATGCCCCAGGACGGCCCAAGAGGCCTCCAAGACGCCCAAGATGGCCTCCAAGACGGGCAAAATAACCTCCAAGATGCCTCCAAGACGGACAAGATGACCTCCAAGACGGCCAAGATGCCCGCTAAGACGGCCAAGATGGTCCAAGATGGGACCATGAGCCTTCCCAGATGGCCCCAGAGGAATCCAAAAAGTTCTCCAGGAAGGCCCGACGGAACCCAAATCATTGATGTTCCTCAGGTGTTTGAACTATGTTGTCTTTTCCTCCGTTTTGGTGCTCGGACCGCCCAAGACGGCCCGAGGGGTCCCCAAAATCGTCCCGGAGGCCTCCAAGATGGATCCAGAACGGTCCAAGAGGCCCCCAAGCCAGCCCCAAGAGGGTCCCAAGACGGCCCAAGAGGCCTCCAAGACGCCCAAGACGGCCTCCAAGATGCCTCAAGGCGGCCAAGACGAGCTCCAAGACAGCCGAGATGGCCTCCAAGATGGCCAAGATATCCCCAACAGAGCCGAAGATGGCCCAAGATTGTCCCAATCCCACCAGCCCTTCGGGCGTGAGTGGTTTAGAGAGCCCGCTCTGTCCTCAACCCCCCTTCTTCCCCTTCGGGGAGACCCCCTCCCCCTGGGCCTGGAGAGGGCGGGCCGAGTGTACTCAAGGGAGTCTTTTTCGACTCCTGGGAGGGCCAAAAAACGACGACCCTCACAAGGATTCTGGCCCCCAGGGGGGGGGGGAGCTTGGCGCCTCTACTCCTCTTCGAAGCAGAAATCATTGATTTTACTCGGGTTTCGGCCCCATTTTGGACTTCTGAGGGGGCCGCGTTCATCGTCCCGCATAGCAAAATCATTGGTTGTACGAAGGTTTTGGGTTCATTTTCTCCTTCTCAGGGGGCAGCTCTACTTTGCGCTTCTGAGGAGGTCGCAAGAGGCCCCGAGATGGCCCCAAGAGGCCCCCAGGAGGCTCCCAAGAGGCCTCCAAGAGGCCCCCAAGAGGCCCCCAAGAGGCCCCAAGAGGCCCCCAAGAGGCCCCCAAGAGGCACCCAAGAGGCCCCAAGAGGCCCCAAGAGGCCCCGAAGAGGCTCCCAAGAGGCCCCCAAGAGGCCCCCAAGAGGCCCCAAGAGGCTCCAAGAGGTCCCCAAGAGGCCCCACGAGGAGCCCGAACGACTCACACCAGGACGAGGGGCCCCAACGACTCACACCACGAAGAGCCCGAACGACTCACACCACAAGGAGGGCCCCGACCAACTCACACCAGGACGAGGCGCCCGAACTACTCACACCACGAGGAGCCCGAACGACTCACACCACGACGCGGGCCCCCAACGACTCACACCACGACGCGGGCCCCCAACGACTCACACCACGGGAAGCCCGAACGAGTTACACCAGGAGGAGGGGCCCGACCGACTCACACACAAGGACGGGACTCACACCACGAGGAGCCCGAACGACTCACACATAATGAGGGACCCGAAGGAGTCACACAAGGAAGGACGAGGGGCCCCAACGACTCACACCACGAAGAGCCGGAACGACTCACATATCTGCAACGCACACAGACGCGAACTCTCGCATTATCTCTGCAGGCCCTCCCGTGGCACTGCAAACCTGCACGTTTAAGGGAGGGCTTCTTCCTGCTTTGCTTTTTCATTTTCCGTTCTTTGATGGGCAAAGGCGGGGGCACTTCAGCCAGCACGTTGCGTAACGCACGACGCGCCTACTGCGCACGAGCGCGCTAGAGGAACATCGGAGGTTCGTTTTCCAGGCCTGGCGAGGGCCCGATCGACCTCCTCACAAAAAATCGCGAAACCTCTCACCCCCTTGGCAGCGGCGGACAGGGTGCCCTAATTTCGCAAAGGGGGCGAGATCGTGCAAATACAAGCTCGACAGTGGCGCGTGTGTGCGGCAGTCCGCGGCGGCAACCGTACCTGCATGTCCTCGAGCGTTTGCCGCCGCAACGCTGCTGCCACGAGGGCGGGTCCAATGGGGCAAGGAGTGACACATGCATCACAACAACAAGTAGCCGATATAATCTACTCTATGTTTTGGCCCCACTCCGGCGTTCGGAAGGACAGCGCTCCTCTTCCTTCACTGCACAATCATTGATTTTACGCAGGTTTTGGGTTATTATGTCCTTCTCAGGTGCCAGCGCTCGTTCGCGCTTCAGAGGGATCGCACGAGCTCCAAGCTGGCTCCAAGGACTCCCAGGAGGCTCCCAAGAGGCCTCCAACACGCCCCCAAGAGGCTCCCAATAGAACCCACGAGGCCCCCAAGAGGCCCCCAAGAGGCTCCCAAGAAGCGCTCACTTCTGCTTCTGAAGACGTCGTACGAGGCCCCAAGATGGCCCCACCCCGAGAGCCTCCAAGAGGCCCCCAAAAGGCCCACGAGGAGGCCGAACGACTCATCCCAGGACGAGAGGCCCCAACGACTCACACCACGAGGAGCCCGAACGACTCACACACCAGGAGGGGCCCGAGCGACGCACACCAGGACGAGCGGCCCGAACGACTCACACCACGAGGAGCCCGAACGACTCACACGCAAGGGGGCGCCCGCACGACTCACACCAGGACGAGGGGCCGTTGCGTATGAGTCAGAGTGAGCTTTGAGTACGGTTGAATGCGAGCCTCTTCCTCTTCATCCCCCCTCCTCAGCTGCCAGGCCTTCCCCTTGTCAGCCCGCGCTAGCTTTGGAGCTTCCCATATGTGCATATGTTTTAGGATAGTTGGCAGTGGGATATGTAACACGAGCGTTTAGCCACACAAGGCCATAAGTGCATGTCATGTTGGAAGGTAGTGCCACGGTGAGCATTTCTATATGATAGATGTTTGCTCCACGAGCGCGTCCATGTGAGCGGCGAGCACACGCGCGCGAACGAGCCCGTGCAACCACCCCTGGCGGCTCTCTTTAGGGGTGCTGAAACCAGCGCCCCGCCTGAGACATCCTCACAATCTGCTCTCCAAGCGAAGGATGTTGAGCCCAGAAACAGGCGAACCGCCTGAGACATCCCCACAAAATGGCCGCGAACGAGCCCGTGCAAACACCCCTGGCGGCCCCCCTTAAGGGGTGCTGAAACCAGCGCCCCGCCTGAGACATCCTCACAATCTGCTCTCAAGCGAAGGATGCTGAGCCCAGAAACAAGCAAACAGCCTGAGACATCCCCACAAAATGGCCGCGAACGAGCCCGTGCAAACACCCCTGGCGGCTCCCCTTAAGGGTGCTGAAACCAGCGCCCCGCCTGAGACATCCTCACAATCTGCTCTCCAAGCGAAGGATGTTGGCCCAGAAACAAGCAAACCGCCTGAGACATCCCCACAAAATGGCCGCGAACGAGCCCGTGCAACCACCCCTGGCGGCTCCCCTTAGGGGTGCTGAAACCAGCGCCCCGCCTGAGACATCCTCACAATCTGCTCTCCAAGCGAAGGATGTTGAGCCCAGAAACAAGCAAACCGCCTGAGACATCCCCACAAAATGGCCGCGAACGAGCCCGTGCAAACACCCCTGGCGGCTCCCCTTAGGGGTGCTGAAACCAGCGCCCCGCCTGAGACATCCTCACAATCTGCTCTCCAAGCGAAGGATGTTGAGCCCAGAAACAAGCAAACCGCCTGAGACATCCCCACAAAATGGCCGCGAACGAGCCCGTGCAACCACCCCTGGCGGCTCCCCTTAGGGGTGCTGAAACCAGCGCCCCGCCTGAGACATCCTCACAATCTGCTCTCCAAGCGAAGGATGTTGAGCCCAGAAACAAGCAAACCGCCTGAGACATCCCCACAAAATGGCCGCGAACGAGCCCGTGCAAACACCCCTGGCGGCTCCCCTTAGGGGTGCTGAAACCAGCGCCCCGCCTGAGACATCCTCACAATCTGCTCTCCAAGCGAAGGATGTTGAGCCCAGAAACAAGCAAACCGCCTGAGACATCCCCACAAAATGGCCGCGAACGAGCCCGTGCAAACACCCCTGGCGGCTCCCCTTAGGGGTGCTGAAACCAGCGCCCCGCTTGAGACATCCTCCAAATCTGATGTGTGTTGAGTAAGTCTGAGTATGAGTAGGTCTGAGTATGAGTATGCCTGAGTATGAGTAAGTCTGTGTATGAGTAAGTCTGTGTATGAGTAAGTCTGGGTATGAGTAGGTCTGTGTATGAGAAAGTCTGTGTATGTGTACGTCTGGGTATGAGTAAGTCTGAGTATGAGTAATACTGTGTATGAGTAAGTCTGGGTATGAGTAAGTCTGTGTATGAGTACGTCTGGGTGTGAGTAAGTCTGTGTATGAGTAAGTCTGTGTATGAGTATGTCTGAGTGTGAGTAAGTCTGAGTATGAGTAGGTCTGAGTATGAGTAAGTCTGAGTATGAGTAAGTCTGAGTATGAGTAGGTCTGAGTATGAGGAAAGAGGAGGAGGGGAGGAGGAAAGAGGAGGAGGGAGAGGGAGTAGGAGGCGTCCAAGTAATAACAAGAACCCCATCTTAGGATATGGGGAATGAATTGCCTTAAGTGTTTGAAGGACTGTTGCATGTCCAACCAACTGTTCGGCCTTCCGACAGCCCAAGACGGTCCAAGATGCCTTCAAGACAACTCCAAGATCGCCCAGGAAGCCTCCAAGACGGCGCCGTCACGGCCCAAGAGGCCCCTAAGACGTCCCTAAGAGGGCCCCAAGACGATCCAAAGGGCCTCCATTACGACCTAGATTGCGTCCAAGACGGCCCTGAAACGGTCCAAGAGGGCCCCAAGTCGGCTCAGAGAGGCCTCCAAGACGGCTTCCGACGGCGTCAGACGGGCCAGGAACACCCTAAGACGGCCAAGGAAGCTCTCAAAGAGCCCCCAGAGGCCCCCAAGAGGCGCAAGGAGGCCCCCCAAGAGGTGCTCAAAAGGCCTCCAGGCAGCTCCCAGAAAGCCCTAAGAGCCCAACAGTGCCCCAAGAAGCTTCCGAGAGGCCTCCAAGACAGCCGAAGGGGTCTCCAAAAGGATCTCCAAGGCTCGCCACAGCCAGAATCATTTCTTTCCCATAGAGTTCGGAAAGTTTCGGGAGCGTTTCTTTCCGTCTTCTGACGGCCCCGGAGCTACCATCCGACGGCCTCCGACGGGCGAGAAACGCTCTAAGACGGCGAGATTGGCCCCCAAGAAGCCCCCAAAGGTTCCCAAGATACCGCCCATGGTCCCCAACAGGCTCCCAAGAGAGTCTCTTGAAGTTCACATGAGGTGCCCAGAATGAGCCAACAGGCTCTCCAAACATGTCTTCCTCCTTCACCTAAGTTTCCTCCTCCTTCGGTGTTCCTTTCCGTCTCCCTATCCTCATCCTCGGTTTCCCCACTCATGTGTTCTCGGAAAGCTTTCCGCACCGATTCGGGGAACGCGTGGCCCGATAGCTTGGCCAAACTCAAACCCAACTTTCGGCCACGCAGGCGCTTCCAAAAAGGCAGGGGGCGGCGGTGATTCGCCGTAGGCCACTAGGATCCGCCGCCCCCTGTTGATTCATCACAGGGGTGCCTGGCGTGCTGGATCCTCTCGGTTTGGGTTTTGGTTCTTTTTCCAAAAGAACTCCCCCTGGGGCTTCGGCCCGTCCCGCCGGCCACCCAGAAAGATCTTAGACGGCCCAAGATGGCCTCCAAGATCGCCCAAGACGGCGAAGATGGACTCCAAGACGGCTCAGATGGCCCCAAAATGCCTCCAAGACGGCCCAAGATGCACCCAAGACGGCCTAAGATAGCCTCAATATGACCCAAGACGGCCCAAGAGCCCCCTAAGAGGTCTCCAAGACAGCCCAATAGGCCTCCAAGAGGTCCTCCAGGACGGCCCGAAGAGGCGAAAATCATTGATGTGCCTTAGGTTTTTGAAGGATGTTGGCATGTGGCCCCATGACGGCCCCAAGAGGCCCCCAAGATGCCCCCAAGAGGGCCCCGAAACGGCCCAAGAGGCCTCCAAGACGCCCAAGATGGCCTCCAAGACGGCTAAGATGGCCCCAAAATGCCTCGAAGACGGCCCAAGATGCATCCAAGACGGCCTGAGATGGCCTCCAGATGGCCTAAGACGGCCCAAGAGGCCTCCAAGAGGTCCTCCAGGAGGGCCCGAAGAGGCCAAAATCATTGATTGTCCTTAGGTGGTTGAAGGATTGTGGCACTTGTTTTTTTTTGTGTGGCGTTCCGACGGCTCAAGACGGCCCAAGAGGCCCCCAAGATCGCCCACGACGCCTCCAAGATGGCCCCATGACGGCCCAAGAGACCCCCAAGACTGCCCGAAGAGGGCCCAAGAGGCCCCCAAGACAGCCAATATGGCCCCTAAGACTGCTAAGATGACCCCAAGATGCCTCCACGACGGCCCAAGATGCACCCAAGACGGCCTAAGATGGCCTTAAGATGGCCTCAAGATGACCCAAGACGCTCCAAGACGGCCCCAAAGGCGTCCAGGAGGTCTTCCAGGAGGGCACGAAGAGGCCACAATCATTGAGTTTTCCAAGGTGTTTGAAAGATTTTGGCATGTGCTTCGTCTCGCAATTCCGACGGCTCAAGACGGCGCAAGAGGCCCCCAAGATCGCCCAAGAGGCCTCCAAGATGGCACCACGACGGCCCAAAAGGCCCCCGAGACGGCCCCAACAGGGCCCCAAAACGGCCCAAGAGGCCTCCAAGACGCTCGAGATGGTATTTAAGAACCCCTGATATGCCCCAAGAGGGCCCCAAGACGACCCAGACAGACCCCCAAGACGGCTTCCGACGGCGTCAGACAAGCCAGGAACGCCCTAAGACGGCCAAAGAGGCCCCCAAGAAGCCCCCAAAGGCCCCCAAAAACCATCCAAGGCGCCCCCAGGAAGCTCCCAGGAGGCCCAAGAGTGCCCGAAGAGGCGCCCAAGAGGCCTCATCCTCCTCCTCCTCCTCCTCCTCCTCCTCCTCCTCCTCCTCCTCCTCCTCCTCCTCCTTTTTCCTCATGCTCCCCCTCCTCCTCTTCTTGCTACCCCACGCGTTCCCCGAAGTCTTTCCAAACCGACTCGGGGAACAACTGGCCGGACAGCTTGGCCAAGCTCTGACCCAGCTGTCGGACAAAGAGGCGCTTCCGAAGGGGCAGGGGGCGGCGGTGATTCGCCGTAGGCGTCTTTGATCCGCCGCTCCCTGTTGGCTTGCCACGGGGGTGCCTGGCGTGCTAGATCCTACGGTCTTTGATTTTGTTTTTTTTCCAAAAGAGCTCCCCCTTGGGGTTCGGCCCGTCCCGCTGGCCACCCGGAAAGGACCGCACAATGTATATGGCAATGCCTTTACCGTTCCAAGATGGCCCAAGATGGCCTCTAAAACTGCTCAGACGGCCCGAAATGGCCTCTAAGTTCGCCCAAGATGGTCCAAGATGGACTCCAAGACGGCCCAAAAGGGTCCAGGATGCCTCCAAGTCCGGCCACGAGACTCCAATACGGCCCAAGCTGGCTCCAGGATGGCCCAAGACGCTCCGAGACGCAACCAAGAGGCCTCCAAGACGGCCCAAGAGGCCTCAAAGGCGTCCTCCAGAAAGCCCGAAGAAGCCAAAAGTATTGATTGCTCATCGGTTATCTCAAGGTCTTTGACATGTGTTTCTGTTCGGCCTTTCCACGGCCCGAGACGGCCCAAAGCCTCCAAAGATCGCCCCAAGATCGCCCAAGAGGCCTCCAAGATGGCCCCAGAACGGCCCAAGAGGCTCCCAAGACGGCCCCAAGAGGGCCCCAAGACGGCCCAAGAGGCCTCCCAGACGCCCCAGATGGCCTCCAAGACTGCCCTGGAGTACGCCAAGAGGGTCCTAAGTCGGCCCAGAGAGGCCCCCAAGACGGCTTCCGACGGCGTCAGACGGGCCAGAAGCCCACCAAGACGGCAAAAGATGGCGATGGTTTCAAGATGGCCCAAGACGGCCCAAGAGGCCCCGAAGAGGTTCCCAAGACGGCACAAGAGGCCCCCAAGAGGGCCTCCAGGAAGGCCCGAGGAGGCCATTGATGTCCCATCGGTTGTTTCAGGGATTTTGAAAGATGCGTCTTTTCGGCCTTCCCACGGCCCGAGACGTCCCAAGAGCCCCCAAAGATCGCCCCAAGATCGCCCAAGAGGCATCCAAGATGGCCCCAGAACGGCCCAAGAGGCCCCCAAGACGGCCCCAAGAGGGCTCCCAGACGGCCCAAGAGGCCTCCCAGACGCCCAAGATGGCCTCCAAGACTGCCCTGGAGCACGTCAGGGGGACCCGAAGTCGACCCAGAGAGGCCCCCAAGACGGCTTCCGACGGCGTCAGACGGACCAGGAGCACACCAAGACGGCCCAAGACGGCCCAAGAGGACCCCAAGATGTCTCCATGACGGCCCAAGAGGCCTCAAAGTGGTCCTTCAGGAAGGCCCGAAGAGGCCCAAATCATTGATGTTCCATCGGTGTTCCAAGTATTTGGAGTGTTCTTCTGTTCACCATTCCCACGGCCCGAGACGTCCCAAGAGCCCCCAAAGATCGCCCCAAGATCGCCCAAGAGGCCTCCAAGATGGACCCAGAACGGCCCAAGAGGCCCCCAAGACGGCCCCAAGAGGGCTCCCAGACGGCCCAAGAAGCCTCCAGGACGCCCAAGACGGCCTCCAAGACTGCCCTGGAGTGCGTCAAGAGGGTCCTAAGTCGGCCCAGAGAGGCCCCCAAGACGGCTTCCGACGACGTCAGACAAACCAGGAGCCCACCAAAACGGCCCAAGATGGCTCCAAGATGGCCCAAGACGGCCCAAGAGGCCTCCAAGATGTCTCTAAGACGGCTCAAGAGGCCTCCAAGAGGTCCTCCAGGAAGGCCCGAAGAGGCCCAAATCATTGATGTTCCATCGGTGTTTCAAAGATTGAAGGCGCTTGTTTCCCTTCCCACGGCCCGAGACGGGCCAAGAGCCCCCAAAGATCGCCCCAAGATCGCCCAAGAGGCCTCCAAGATGGCCCCAGAACGGCCCAAGAGGCCCCCAAGACGGCCCCAAGAGGGCCCCCAGACGGCCCAAGAAGCCTCCAGGACGCCCCAGATGGCCTCCAAGACTGCCCTGGAGTGCGTCAACAGGGTCCTAAGTCGGACCAGAGAGGTCCCCAAGACGGCTTCCGACGGCGTCAGACAGGCCAGGAATGCCCCAAGATGGCTAAAGAGGCCCCCGAGAAGCCCCCCAACGCCCCCAAGAGGCCAAAGGAGGCCCCTCAGATGCCTCTAAGAGGCCCCCAGGAAGCTCCCAGGAGGCCCCAAGAGTGCCCACAGAGGCTCCCAAGATGCCACCTCCTTTTCCTCCTCCTCCTCCTCCTCCTCCTCCTCCTCCTCCTCCTCCTCCTCCTCCTCCTCCTCCTGATCTTCCCCGCCATCCTACCCCGAGTGTTACCCGAAGGGTTTCCACAACGGCTGGGGGAACGCATGGTCCGATAGCTTGGCAGAGCTCTTGCCACAACGCTCGGCCACATGGGCGATTCCAAAAGGCAGGGGGCGGCGGTGATTCGCCGTAGGCGTCTTCGATCAACCGCCCCCTGGTGCCTGCAAAGAAGGCTTTGGCGTGCCAAATGTTTGACTGGTTTGGCCCCTCCAAGCGGTTCCCGGTGGCCTCCGGCACAACCAGCTAGCCCACGGGAAGAGCCAGAAAAAAGTGCACACGATCCTCCTCGATGGCCTCCAAGGCCGCCAAGATGACCCAAGATGGCCTTCAAGACTGCCCAGGACGCCTCCAAGATGGCCAAGATGGCCTCCAAGTCAGGCCAAGATGACGCCAAGACTGCCCAAGATGCTCTCCAGTCAGCCCACGAGGACCCAAAAACGCCCCAGGAGGGCTCCAAGAGGACCGCAAGGAGGCCAAAATTACTGCTTGTCATTATCAACTCAATCGTTTCCGGGTTATCGACATTTCGGGCTTCAGGCATCCGACGACGGCCCCAGAGGCATCCAAGATAGCCCCCAGGCGGCCCCAGAAGCCCCGAAGAGAGTCCCAAGATGGGCCAAGAGGGCCCTAAGACAACCCAAGACAACCCAAGAGGCATCCAGGACGCCCAAAGAGGGCCCCAAGACGGCCCCACACAGACCTCCACAATGGCCCGATAGCGCCCAAAGAAGGGGCGTGGCCCCGAGAGGCCCCCGAGAGGCCCCAAGGTCCTCAGAACTCAGCTTCCTCCTCCTCCTCCTCCTCCTCCTCCTCCTCCTCCTCCTCATCATCATCATCATCATCATCATCATCAGCATCATCATCATCATCATCATCATCATCATCATCATCATCATCATCATCATCATCATCATCATCATCATCATCATCATCATCGTCCTTCTCCTCCTCCTCCTCCACCTCCTCCTCCTCCTCCTCCTCCTCCTCCTTCTCCCGCCTCCCCTCCTCTTTTCATTTCCTCCCACAAGTGTGCTCCCAAGGGATTCTACAACGTCTGAGGAAGCCCGAGGTCCAATAGCATGGCAAGACTTCGGCCCAAGGCTTGGCCATACAGGGGTGTCCAAAAGGCAGGGGGCAGCAGTGGTTTGTCATAGGCGTCTTCGATGCATTACACACATGTGTATATATATATATATAGGTGCATATACATAACTATACGTCATTGAGGATTCAAAGGGATGGAGGGGAGGAGGAGAACTCTGAGACCGCTCAGCCTGCCAGTGCCCGACCCTGACTGTGCCGTCGGGGCTGGTCATCGTCCCCTGGCCGTCCTGCGGGCCGCGGCGCGCGAAAAAACGTGCCGCCAGAACGCACTGCTGCACCAGCAGGGGGGCAACACAGTGGAGGCTAGTCCACAAGAAACCTTCCACAAGAGACCCAACCCTGAGATCCTAGAACGTCCATCGATGGTTGGTGCGCTTCCCATAGCAAAACCATCGAAACCCAAGACACCCAGGGCACCCTGGAGGCAAGAAGGGTGTCTCTTGGCATGGGTCTCCACTGTACGGCAGGTCCGAGTCTTGACGACGTTGGCGTCGGTGTCGGGGGCGCGCCGAGAAGGGAAGCGTGATCGAGATGGCAGGCCCTCTCAGGAAGCGGCGGGCTCTCTCGGAAGCCCACAGGCCCTCTGAGAGGCCGCGTCTGTCTTCGGAGAAGGCTCAGAAAGCTCCTCTCGAAAGGCCATTGGCCTTCTGGGCCCTCTGAGATGGCCCGTCCCTGTGCCTCGCCCCTGGGCGCGCCGCCGATGATTCGTGACGCCGCGTGGATCGTTCAACCTTGTTGGAGGCCTGGAAATGGGCACCAACACCAACACTGGGGGCTGCCTCCGAAGGGGTAAGATGATCTTAGACTTCGGCGCTGTTGATAATATGTTGGTCACCCTGGAAGTCAGACTATCACCACCATCACCGAGATCGGGATCCTCTTCCGTCGGTGGAGGCACACCGCCGATATTGGAGTTGGTGTCAACCTCTAGGCCTGCGACCTTGAACGATCGCGGCTTCCCGATCGCGCGGACCGTTCGGCAGAAGCCCCGTACAGTGCGGACGCGGCCGCAAGAAACCCTCGCAAGAAACCAAACCCCGAGAACCCGTGCGCGAGGTGCACCTGAGGGGAAACTTGGAGCACCCGGAACGCAGCAGCTCCTCCCACGGCCGCGGGAAGCCACTGCGCAGCGCGAGGAGCGAAGAATCCCAGGATACCCTGACGAAAAGCAAATGGTTTTGAGCAGGGACCGACCGTCCCAGCATTCCTATAGTCCTACCGCGAAATGTTCCTAGAACCCAAACATGTTCGAAGAACAGAAACACTGTTCTTAGAACATAAAACCGATGCGATAAAACAAGACAGACTCCGCCAGAAAGGTTCTAAGAACATCTCGTGGAGACCACAAGAGGCTCTCAGAACATTCTTTGGTAGGGCTATAGGCGAGCCAGGACGCTTCGCCACTGCTTGATGGTTTCTTGCTGCGCGCCCCCGCTGCACGGGCCACCGGCAGCGTTCAGCCCTGAAGGCCCGCGCTGGGGTCGCGGCCGCGCTGGCGCGCGGCGCGAGCCCGCCCGCAGCCCCTTCTGTGCAGGGCCGGCGGAGGCGGGGCTGGCCACACGTGGGCCCCCTGCGGGGCCCACGCGGAGAGCTCGGAGGTTTTGATAGACCTCCTACCCTGACGCGTCGATTAGCGAAGTGGCCGTTCTCGGTTCGCGAGGGGGCGTCGCGGCCGTCAGTTTTGCGGGTCCAGGTCCGTCGATGTCGGTCCTAGGCCGTTTTCACGAAAGAGAGGTCTGCTAAGGGGAGGTTTGTCCACCGCCTGGCCGGTTTGCCCCCCTGGATGGGGATATAGGCCGTTCCCTTCGGGCTTCGAGGGGTGTGTCCCCAACTGGGGGGGTAATTTGGTGGGGGTCTCGAAGGGGATGGGGATGGGGATGGGGGTCAGCTAAACGATACTGAATCCCTGGGCTGGGAGAGACGGAGATGGCAGTGAGAGCTGCCTTGTGCCGGCCCCCATTCTCAGTTTACGAGGGGGGCGAGAGCTGTCGCGTGTCTCCCTTGTGGACCGTGGGAGAGAGAGAGAGAGAGGGAGAGAGGCTTGGCTCTGTTGGGCCGCTGCGACGTGGGAAACGAGGCGTTCGGACCAGAGCAGGCCGCGGACTGGCAAGCTGCGCACATGTACAGACGGGCGGACGGACGGGGGAAGCACGTCAGCGCACGCAGAGCAGGAGAGCCGACGCATCGCAGCCCGTCCGCAGCCAAGGGGAGGCAGAGCCGTCGAGGGCGCCTACAGTCGACCAGTATAGCAAGGATTGCGCGAGAAGGATGCAAGGGCCTTGGGCGCCCGTTTCGAAGCTTCTCGAGCGGGGCGCGGCCAGCGACTGCGGCGAAGGATGGACCGAGGAGGCAAGGATGCGAGGGTTGCGCGGCCAGCGAATGCGGCGAAGGATGGACCGAGGAGGCAAGGATGCAAGGGTACCCTTGGGAAGGCTGCCCATCCTTACTGTGCGGGGTGACTCTACCTCCTGGGCCAATATGGAAGGAGTTGTCGCAAGAAGCCGCTATCTGGGTCAATGACGGTTCGGTTTGACCTCGGCCCTCTGTGCGCTCCGCCACCTCTTCCTCCTCCTCTTCCTCCTCCTCCTCCTCCTCCTCCTCCTCCTCCTCCTCCTCTCCTCCCTCCTCCTCCTCCTCCTCCTCCTCCTCCCCATCCTTTCCTCCTCCTCCTCCCCCATCCTCTCCTCCTCCTCCTCCCTCCTCCTCCTCCTCCTCCTCCTCCTCCTCCTCCTCCTCCTCCTCCTCCTCCTCCTCCTCCTCCTCCTCCTCCGCCTGCGCCTCCTCCTCTTCCCGGCCCGCCCGCGTCCGTGGCCGGTTTGGCCCAAGGCGGGAGCCTCGAGCCCCCCGTGCTCCCGGGGAAGCCAAGAGGGGGGCCTTCGCTCTGCCCCAGGGTCCCGCCACGCCCCGCGGGTCACGCCCAGCGGGCGCTCCGTCTCGCGCGCTGCAAAGCGGCCCTCCGTCGCGCCACTGCGGGCAGGGGCACTGGGCCACGGCTCGAGCGTGGGCAGCGCGGCCCTAAGGCTCACGTTTGCCTCGGCTGTGGCATTCGCAGGCATACGCAGCCCATGCTCCATTTCCAAAATAAGAGCAAAAACAGAAATGATGATGATGGTGATGGTGATGATGGTGATGGTGATGGTGATGGTGATGGTGATGGCGATGGTGATGGTGATGGTGATGGTGATGGTGATGGTGATGGTGATGGTGATGGCGATGGTGATGGTGATGGTGATGGTGAAGCCCTGCGCTTTTGGGTCGGTTAGTCTAGGCTCTCCGGGCCTGCTGAACCACAAGAAAATAAAAACACAACGGGGTTCCCCCTTCGTTTGGACTCTGAAAACGGAGTCCGCCACATCTGAAACCGAGACGGAGGCGGCGACCTCTTGCCTCGTGCACGGGTCGAGGCACTATGTAAATAGTTGCCATGCTGGATCGGACGAGAGGCTAACCTAACTCGAGACCAAATCCGAAAGGGTCATAGTCGGCCTCATCTTCGAGCTCGACCTCGACCCCCATCGCCTCCTCCCAGTCGGGAGGGGGAGGGGGGGGAGGAGGAGGCGGGAGAGGGCCGGAGGTGAAAGGAGCGAGACGAGCGAGTTGGGACTCCGAGAACCCCGCAGACCGATGGGGAAGGGGTCTCGTCACAGCACGCTTCTCTAAAATTCAAACAATCGATCGATGCATTAAAGTGGTCAAAATAAGACGGTCCCTGGCTTTCTGAATCACAGAGGTCGGGAGGGGGTGTAACTTGGCGGCATTAGCGGCAAGCCAATCAACATTTTTATTCAACTCCTCGGCGAGCGGATGCACAGCGCCGCGGTCCACACCGTCATCGCCCTGGTGCGAGTACACGTGCTCGATGTAGAACATCTCGGGCTTGGCGTCCATCGCAATCTTGATCTGGGTCCAGATGTCATTCCAGCTTCCTCCAGGCGGCTCTCCTCCTTGTAGTAGATTGTTGAATCCACGAACACAATGTTGATTGTCGCAGTAGATCAAAACGGACTCTTCCGCAACGCGTACAACATGAAGTAGAGCTCGGGCTTCAGCGCGTGCACTAGTTTGTCGTGGTCCGTATAGCTTCGAGGAATAGTTTAGGCGGTGGTGTGGCGCCACATATACAGCATATCCAGCTCGAGCTAGCCACTGATGTTGAGGGAAACGGCAGGCGCCATCCGTTGCTAAGGCCAGCCACCGCTTGTTCTCGTCGTCGGTGATGTAGTTGACCATGTCCTCGGCGGGGTCGTCGTCCACTTGCTGTGGGAATCGATGTTGTGGGGGTTCAGGTAGGGCTACAAATTCGCTGTAGAAATTGACCGTCTCCTCATCGATGCACGTGAGACCACAATGACGTGTTGACGGCGGCCACTGATCACGTTCTTGAACCTGAGGATATTGGAGTAGTGGTGCGCGCTCTTCTCGCCAGCAAGGGCGCTCCCACAGGATGTGTTCTGGCGTTTCCTGTTCTCTGCCACAGAACCTGCACACCGCTGAAGTGTCTTCTGAAATTGATGACCCCTGCAATCTCTGTTGCGCGCGATCGCCGCCGGCTAGAAACACAGACAAAAGACCGCGCTGCCGTTTAGTAAGACGATGCCTGAGACTGCGTGTTCGCAAGAGCCAAGAATTTGAAACCATGTCAATGCCGTACTTGTGCTTGGCCACGTCTCCGCGGTCGTTCCGCGTAGTGGGCACCTGACGTTGAAACCACCCACCGTCGTTGGGCGCCTCGAAGATGATGCACGAGGAAGTCACTGTGCCCTTCGAGCCACGAAATGGGAGTGCCCAAGTTGGTCAGCAGAATGTCAAAGGATGGCCAGCGCCAGTTGAGCTGGTTGAGCCTCTTGACGAACGTACGAACTGGACCAGGGTAGGCGGCGCCTGCATCTTGGATATGATCACGAAGGTCAAGCACGTAGTCACGAAGCTGTGGCACCCGCAGAACCTGACGGCGTAGCGAGAGGGTAACTCCCCACTGGCTGATCGTGATGGGGTCGAGGAGGTGGCCCTTCAGAACGACGCTCAACAAGATCCACTGGCAGGTCCACTGCCGCCCCTTAGGCATGATGGTCGCAAACATGGCGCGGTAGTAATCCCGCAACTGTCGGTTGGAGGGCGCGCCGAGGTCGGAGCCCACAGCAACCATGGATGCCGCCATCGTTTGCGCGATGTCGGCACGCTTATGTAGAGGAAGGGGGAGCCGTTGAGCACGTTGAAGTCGTTGAGCTGCAGCAACGAAGTGGCGGTCCATGAGGCTAATGTCGCCACCTCCACGCGCGACGATCTGGCTGCCCACTAGGCGGAAGGCGCGCTTGACGGGCAGGTTGCGGCCACAGACCGCGGCGTCGGCGAGCTCAGTGACCGAGTTCTCGTCGCTGGTCCAAGCGACCAGCTTCCCAAGATGTAGCTCCTGTCCAGATAGTTTATCAGAAAGAGGCGATTCACGAAGCGATTCACGAATCCCAGCCATGTCCCACACAGTTGAGTTGGAGTCGCCGATGTACGTTATGGATAGAGATCTCGGTATTACCCTGTGTTGCCTCGCCGTCCATACATACATGAGCATCTTAATATCATCAATGCTGAATGCAGAGCCTTGTAAGTGGCCGCTCGTGGTGGCACTGGCGTCGCTGTAAGTTCCAGACATTCGCAAGTATCTCCGATGCTGGGCGTAAAACTGTTCACGAACTCGAAGCACACTCTCGGGGCACCCTGCGCGTCGTTGAAGTTCGATGCATATACTGGATATCAGCAGGTCGAAGCACTTTCTGTCGAGAGCAAGACCGTGGACCCAGTTCTCGGCGTGTCGGGACCACTCGACCTGCAAGGCAAGGCTGGTGGAGACATCCGAGAGACGAGCCCCCGACGTAGCCCCAAAACTCGCGGGGCGACTCCACTTTCGCTTCCAAGAGTCGAGCTTTCGGTAAATCGGGACACCCCAAGAATAAAACCACACAGACAAAACGGAAAGGAGCCCTTCAGGAAAAATCCCCTCTCCCTTCCTCAAGGCGGGATTCGGAACATGTTTGAAAGCCGAGGGGGCCTGACCCGAATTCTGCATCGCTCGAAGAGCCTCGGCGAAGACGGCCTGGATGGCTGCGGGCAGAGCTTCGGCCTCCACCGTCGCCCATCCGCCAAGACCTCCCGCCTTGCGAGAGGAGCGTGCCTGGAGAAAAGCGCCGACAACAGCATCACTAAGCGTGGGCTCAGGGCAGGGGCTCACTGGGGGCAGCTCAGCTTCGTATTCGGCACGAAAACCCCCCCAAGTGGGAACCTCTGAAGTCCCACGATATTTGCAAAGAATCGGCTCCCAAGTTAACTGCATCAGCTTGATAATATCGAGCGGGTTGGAAATAATGTCCTGGGTGTCGGGTTGTTTGAGGAAGGTAGTGGGTTGCTGCGTCTGCGCTTTTACCCAGGCACAGACCTCTCGCCCTCCACTTTGGCAAGATGCTGAAATTCGAGTTCGCCGTCGTTGAAGTCGTTGGCGTTGGTCTTCTGCGGCATACCGTTGTTGTTCAGCAAGAATCTGGGCAGCAGCGTGACGGGACTGGGCTGCCGAAGGCCAACAGAAAGGCGTCCACCATCCAGGCCAGGATGCACACACTGGTTGAAGAAGTCGAACTTGCTTGCAGCAGCTGGCCCAGAGCTGGTGGTAGAGCTGGATGTCGATGTAGGATGCATGCCCACGAGCTTCACAACGTTCAGCACGATAACTTAGTTCAAGTAGTCGACGGTGGAGCTTGGTGTATTGCCACTCTGTGCGAGACATGGCACCGTGCTGTGGAGAGATGGGTGGGGCGGCCCACCCTTGCACAAAACGAGGGGGCTTGCCACGCCCTCTCGTACCCTTCTTGATATGACCATCACAGCATATATCCAAGAAACCCGCCGCAATAGTATTGGCAAGAGCGAAAGGGTCCTCAAAATTGCCTTGTGCCAGTGCAAGCTGTTCAGCATGTCCGCTTCGCCGAGCTGCGCGACATTGGTCTTCATAGTAAAGTCGGTCTCGCCGAACTGGTAGATGACGCCATTCATGAAGGTCTTCCGCGGTTTGGTGGTGCCGTGGGGAAACCTGAGAACTGGAATATGGATCTTCGCGTGGGCCCAGTTGTCGCTGCCCGTGCCGATGGCCAGGATGGCGAGCGGCTCCTTCTGGCGCTGTAAAGAGACGGAAGACTCGCAGGTGCCGTCGGACATCTTCTTGGGAGCTTGCGCGATGGGGATGGACCAGTCGTGCTCGTCCAAGGCGATGGGCTGCGGCTCGACGGCCGCGGTGCCCTTGCCCTTGCCCTTCGTGGTATTCGTGGAGCCGTCGGTCACAGCAGTGGCAGCCGAGGTGCGCCGCTGGTGCTCGTGGGTCCACGAGATCTTGTTCTTCGTCAAGAGCTTCTGGATGGCTCTCAACTGCGTGTCCTCTGGGGTCTGGTCCAGCACCTGGTCCAGTCCCGCCTGGTCCTTATGGATCAGCTCGTTGTAGGCTGCGGTAGCTCGATCGCCACCGCCCTGTTGAATGATTCCGACGACCTTCGTCTTGCGAGCTGCAGGCCCGCTGATCTTCGTTGCCTTCTTCGCCATCTCAAAGAACATGGATGGACGCCAGCGAAGCGAGCAAGAGAAACAACCGATCTTCTGCAGTGAGACTCACTGTCGGTGCCGCCAGGAGTACGAAAATTGGACTCGGAGGGCAGATCGGAGGGGCTGCGCGCACTCGCTCCCCAGCGAGTTCGAGCCCGATGGCACTGATGGTGATGGTGATGGTGATGGTGATGATGGTGATGATGGTGATGGTGATGGTGGTGATGGTGGTGATGGTGGTGATGGTGATGATGGTGATGATGGTGATGGTGATGATGATGATGATGATGATGATGATGATGATGATGATGATGATGATGATGATGATGATGATGATGATGATGATGATGATGATGATTGGAGAATGAGAGCAGTGAGTGTGACTTAATGTGAGTGCTGAATTATGTTCCCTCTTCGCAGTCTTTTTCTGGGCTCAACCTTCAGCCCAGGCATGTACACATTCGAATGACAACCCAGGGGGCTGGGCCTCCCCCCAGCGCAGTGCAGAACATGGTCCTGGTGACCGTTCCCTCCGAGGATGGGTCCGCGGCGGCGGCGGACGAGGGCCCAAGCCGCTGGTGGGCTGTCCTGTGGGCTGCTGGCACGCTGGCGGGCGTCGCCCTCGGGCTCCGCCAGACCCTCAGCGCGGCCAGCGGACGCGAGGCGGTGCAGCTCCTCGCGATGACGACGCTGCTGGGCACCTGCGGCGTCGTCGCCACGCTGTGGCGGGCAGGGCTGCTCGGCTGGTGCTGTCAGCGGCGCAGCAAGTCGGCCGAGATGGCCAGGCTGCGGGCGCAGCTGGCCGCGCTTCAGCTTCACCATGGCAGCGGTGCGGGGCAGGAGACGCAGGGCGCCTTGGAGGACGCCTTCGGCCCCACGGCCAAGCAGGAGGCGCCGCCGCTGCCGCCGCTCCCGCCCTTCGGCGTCGGCCCGACCGTCAGCGTGCCGCCTGGAGGCTGGGCCACAGGGGCCCCGTCGGCCCCGGACGATGGCTTGGGCGCCTTCCACGCGTTCGGGATGGGCGAGACCGTGGGCGGCCCCATCTCGGCGGCCCGAGGCAGCAGCGGCGCGGCAGTCGCCGTCGTCGTCGCCATCCCCCTTCAAGGTCGGCGACACCAGCCGTAAGGCCTTCGCAATCTTACCGTTCTCCAAAGTACGGCCCGTTCACCCCAAATGCCCTCATGTCTGCTTCGGAATCTTGCCTGCGATGCCGCCACCACCACCACACCTCGCAAATCATCTCGGCCCGTTCACAGCAGTCAGTCGAACCGACCAGACTCGAGACAAGACGACCAGCTCCTCAGCTGACGACCCTTATCGAGAATGCACAGGTGGAAGGACCTCATGTCTGCTCAACCACAACCCTTCATGTTATAATGTTGTAAACTGTTTTCAGAGAGCCCGATGTCATGCCCACCCAACGCAGCAGAACGGAAAGAGCAATCAACAAGGCATACGATCCTGCTTGCCACCATCCCACTGACCAGTATACACGTGGCCGTCAGTCCACGTGAACACACCATGGCCAGCTTTCAAGTCGTCCTGCACGCCGCCACGCATTGCGAGGTCATGCGCATGTAAAGGCACCACCGCTGTCCTGACATTCTTGCTACATAACATAACATGATAGTTTGTCTGCGAACCTTCCGTCCATATTGTCGATGTCGGTCCTACGGAAAACGCGTATTCGTGAGGAAAACGCATGCGAAACTGCTGGCAGACAGTGCAAGCCGCTGCTTCGAACGATGGACGGCTGTGCGCTTCTCTGCTGCAACAACGGCAACTTGTCCGAACGGATGCCAAGTCGGGTCGCACAACACCTCGCAACCTCAACGATGCCGTTCACCTCCCTCCTCAACACCCTCGCCACCGAATCTCCATAGAACCAGTCTGGGCTGCTCCTTGAATTACATCGAGTACGAAACCCACGCAACAGACACTGTCGGAGATCCGCGCGGGTATCTTGGGTCGGCGCTGGACCCGCAGGCCACGCCCCTGGCGCGCGAAGCGCGTCGGGGGGCGCAGCCAGAGGCGCTGGCAGGGGGGGTCCAGTGCCAAGCCAAGGAATCCGAACAGGAATGTGCCCGTGCTGGCTTGTGTTAAGTCGGGCCAGTCCCCCTACAGGGGGATTCTGGAGGAACAAATAATCCAACATGGTCCAACAATAATTTGTAAAAGAAGTCCCCAGACTACTTGTTTTACTATTTTTGAAAATTCCTCCTGTAGAGGGACAGGCCCGACTTAAGCCTTGTGCTCCTCGAGCCGAGCTAGCCTGGCATGGTCCTTGACCGCTCCGCCACGCCCGGAAAGATCGACCAACACAGAATCGCGGAGCCGGATCGGATCGGAAAATGCACCGACCCGGGCTTCGTCGGCACGGAGTCGGAAGCGAATCGGATCCGCCTCGTCAGGATGCACAACAGCGCCACATAAGCATCGGGCCGAATCGAGCCGGGTCGGGCCAGCCGAGATCGGTGCCGACATCGAGCCAGATCATTCCAGCACCAAGAAAGTACCGAAGTTGAAGGCTCTTCACGTGTCGGGCCCTGGGAGATGACACTCGTGGGACACTTTCTCGATACTTTTCTGGGGGGCTCGAAATGATTTCTGGGATGCGCTCCTCAACTACGACGGGAACAACGCAATCGGGGCCGAATCAACAAGGTCGAAATGTGCACTGCTGGGTACGAGCTCCTCTCGGCGGTGGCCCTCTGGCGCCGGAGAAGGCTCCAGAGGGGGAGGTCGGGCGCTGCCTGATGGGGACGCCCCCGATTCTCGGACCCGATACTCGGAAGGCTAAAGTTGAGTCGGGCCTGTCCCCCTACAGGCTGATCTCGGGCGAAAAATTAAAAATACCCGAAAAATATTCAAAAATGCTCACAAATGGTCAAAAATAGTCCCCAGACTATTATTACTATTTTTGAATACTCCCCCTGTAGAGGGACAGGCCCGACTTAGAAGTAGGTTGGAACATCATCAGAATACACAAACGTACGCTTTCGGAGCTCCGCGCGCATATTTCTTGGACCCGCGCTGGGCCGCCCCCCCCCCCCCGCCTGGCGCACGGAGCGCGCCAGGGGCGGCGCCCGCGGCGCCACCACGGGAGGGCCCAGCGCAGGTCCAAGGAATCTGCGCGGAGCTCCGACAGTTCCTGGTGATGCTTAGGTCGGGCGTGTCCTCCTGCAGGCGAAGTTTGGACGACAAAATAAAATCCCACCAGCCCTCTGGGCGCCGGTGGTCCAGAGCGCTTCCTTCTCCAACCTCCTGCCTTTCCCTGTTCGGGAGGTTTACCTCCGCCCCCTTGCGTCTGGACGGGCTCCCCCGCGAGGTGGCAGAGGGTCCTTTTTGGTCCAAGATGGCTCCAAGAGGGCTTCAGAGAGCGCAAGATGGCCTCCAAGATGACCCAAGATAGCGGTAGAAGGGTCAAGATAGCCATTCCCTGTTCGGGAGGTTTACCTCCCCCCCTTGGCCGCCCCCCCCCCCCAGTCACGGAGGCTCCCCACAGGGGGAGTGACGCCGGGGCCTCGCACGGGCAGAGCGCGCGGAGCCCCCCCCCCCTGGACGGCCCCGCGCCGAAGAGGGGGGGCAGGGTTAGGTAGGGCATCTCCTCCTACAGGCGGATGTCGGACGAAACTTGATTATACATATCTATATATATATAATATATATATATATATATATATATATATATATGTATATATGTAAAAATATGTGCATATATACCCTAATAATAATAATGATACAAATAGAAATAATCATAATAATAAGCATAAGAATAATAAGGATAATAGTAATATGAATAATAACAATAATACCAATAATAATAATGGAAATAATAATGATGACAATACAAATAATAATAACAATAATAATACTAATAATAATAATAATAAATATTATTATTATCACAATAGTGATAATAATAATAACAATAACAATAACAATAATAATAAGAATAATGATGATACTACGAATAATAGGAATACTAACCATAATAATAATACTAGTATTCAGACTAATATAAACATCATCATCATCATCATCATCATCATCATCATCATCATCTTCATCTTCATCAGCATCATCATCCTCATCATCATCATCATCATCATCAGCATCATCATCATCATCATGATCAGACGAAGAAGAAGAAGAAACATAATGCAAACCAACGAATGGAAATAAGCTAAAAATCGTCCCCATGCTATGTTTTAACTACTTTTGAATACTCCTCCTGTAGAGGGGCATGTCCGACTTAGGGCACTGACCAGGGGGGGGCAAGACAGGTGCGGCAGGTTCGTGTCGTGCCGACTTCGGCATTTTATCCTGACACCGCGGGAATCGTTCAACCTTAAGCGGTCAACCGTCTCCAAAACGTACAAATCATTCCACACCGAACGATTCTGAGTCGCCCGCGGCGTTCAAAGGTGAACGCCGCTGGCGGTGCCGACGCGAACCTACCCGCACGCCTCTCGTGGTGCCAACTTCGGGGCCCCAGGGGAGCCTCGAAGCTGGCACCACGCCGGGGCCTCGCACGTGGAGAGCGCGCGGGGCGGGGCCCCCCCCGCGCCGAAGGCGGGGGGGGCAGGGGCCGAGCGCGACGGGAGGAGCACGGCGAGAAGAGCGACGAGGGGGAGGCCACGACGGGAGGCACGACGGGGGGAAGGCACGGCAGCGTCGGGGGGAGCGGCCGACGAGGAGGAGGAGCCCGGCGCGGAGAGCGACGAGGGGGAGGCCACGAGGAGGAGAAGCAGCACGACGACGGCCTCGCAGACTCGGGCGAGAAGCCAAGAAGCTACAGCAGGGTGGACGGCTGCCCCCGGGGCCGTAGGCGACCCGAGGAGGGGAGGGCGAGAAGGGGGAGGAGGAGGAGGAGGAGGAGGAGGATTCTCCCGCACGCAGCGCAAGCGATCAGGTCCCGGAGGCGGGCGCGCGGCGCGCGCGCGGCGACCCGTAAAGGATGACGGGGCGCCGCGCCCAAGCCGTGCGGCGCCCTCAGACGACCTCGTCCAACGAGGCCATCTGGACGGCCAGGTGGCCGTAGCAGCGCCGCAGGCCTGCCTGAGTAAGGCGGGGAGGGGGGGAGGGGGCCGAGAAGCTGCAGGACCTGAACGGGCGCGAGCGGCAAGGAGAATAGAGAAGCGCATTCTCCCGCACGCAGCGCAAGCGATCAGGTCCCGGAGGCGGGCGCGCGGCGCGCGCGCGGCGACCCGTAAAGGATGACGGGGCGCCGCGCCCAAGCCGTGCGGCGCCCTCAGACGACCTCGTCCAACGAGGCCATCTGGACGGCCAGGTGGCCGTAGCAGCCATACCCAGGCTCAAAGCCCTTGCGAAGTGACAAGGTTTTGGCGGGCGGCCGCGAGCAGAAGGGGCCACGCAGTGGGGCCACAGTTCAGAAAGGAAGCGACAAGGAAGTCGCTCGCGCCATCGAAGTAGGTGACACGGGCCCGAGCGGCATCAGGCAAGGCGGAAAGCATCGCGGCGGAAGCATCGTCGTGCAAGAAGCGCTCCGCGCTAGACGCCTGGCGCCAGCGACTACGCCAGAAGATACGACCAATATCTTCTGTGGCCGTATGAAAGTCTGTCGCGCCTGAGCCGCGGGGGCAAGCAGGGGTCAAGTGGAACCCCGCTGGCGTCTCGGCGAGCGGTACGCCTAACGCCAAAAGTAAATGGTTCCACCGAGTACGGAAGCCGCTTTGACCAAAGGTCGACAGAGGATCGGTGGGACCCAAATGCCGAAAGACCATCTCCAAAACCCGAACCACCGCTTTGTCAGAGCACCAGGCGTGCTGTGGCGGGTAAGACATGCTGCTCACTGGATCGGGAATGGTCATCCAAGCGTTGCCTGAGGACTCAAGGCAATCCGAAGGCAACAAAAGGTCACAGCGACGGGCTGACAGCAGCTCGTCGGGCTTCAAGGACATCGTGAACCCTGCCAGCAGCAAGGCGGCCATGACTGGCCAGTCCCAAGTGAAACAAACTGCCACCATAGCGCGCAAGAGCGCTCGTGGCATTGGCGGCCGAAGGCGAGGTGGCTGAGACCGCTTCCAGGCCCTCGCCACTCCCCACGCCTCGGTGAGAAAGGGCTTCCAATGAGGGAGACGTGCCTGGACGCCTATGATCGCGTGCACCAGGATGTTGAGCGGGAAACCTGCGTCGTGCAGCCACACGCCGAACGTTGCGAGGAACCTCGACAGCAGGATCCCACTACGATACAGCGGAAGTGGCGCCACCCCTGCGTCCTCGGCGCACCACAATTCGAACGCGTAGAGAGCTCTTTTGCGCCGATCGCCGGCCGAAGTCAGAACAGCGCCTGACCAGGGAGCGCTGGGAGGCTCCGTCTCTGCCGCCCTGCGGCGGCGGCGGCGCGCGGGGTGGGGGACTCGCCGAGGCCAGGCAAGGGTGGCACTCTCGTCGCGATGCCGCGCCGGCTCAGCCTCGCTGTGCAAGCCCGTACCAACCCTGGCCTCCGCCTCGGCGGCGCTGTCCACCTCCGCGAGGGCAGTTGGCGCTGCCACAGGCGAGGGCGAGTACGCCGCCGCCTCAGGGAATCCAGCGGAGGCGGCCTCTCTGACGCAATCAGCAAGACGAGAGCGGGCGATGCGCATCGCATCCTTGCGCCGCTCGAGCTCGGCTAAGAGCGTCTGCATTCGCTTCGCCAGCTCTCCCGCGCTCTCGCCAGTCTCTTCGCCTGTTCCCAGCATAACCTCGGTGAGAGCGGCCTCGGCAGCGGCGACCGAGGATAGGAATCGCGCGCGAGCGCGCCGGTCGGCACGCGCGCGCCGCGCAACCGCGGCCGCTGGGCCAGCGACTCGGCTGGTGCGCATCGCAACCGAGGTAGCGCACGCCCCGTCTTGGGGCAGGCCTCGAGCCGCGCGCGCAGAGGGCTCCAAGGAGTCGAGAAGGTGTGGCGCAGCCGCCAACGCGTCTGAGCCCTTCTCGTGCGCGGCTCCGCTAGGTTGGGGGAGATCCGCGCTATCAACGGGCGAGTCCACCGACAGAAGTGCGGCGCGAGGCGCGGCCGCGGGGCCAAGAGACCTCGGACTGGCCCCGGCACGGGGCGCGGCCTCAAGCATGGCGAAGGAGGCGGCGGCGGGCCCCGAGGCCGCGGGTATGCGCGCAAGCGCGTTCGGCCGCAATCGATCCGCAGGAACCCGCATGGGTGCACCGTCGACGCGTAATGCTGGTGGCGCACTGGCGGCGCGAGCAGGAGGGCCCATGCTGATCCTGGCGCCCCGCGCCGAGAATGCGCCAACCGGCAAGCTCCCGGAGCTCGCCGAGCCGGTGACCGTGGGCGGGTCGCGAGCTCCGGAAGCGAGGTCGCAAGCGGGGTCGCTGCCGGAGCCGCGCGGCGGCGGAGCGGCCGCGAAGCGGGCGGCTGGGCCAGCCGAGCGGGTGCTCGCGCGAGCGCCCCGCGGCGGCGGTGCGCGGCGAGAGCCCCGCGGCGACGCCACTGGCGGCGCGTCCTGCGAGTCCGACTGGCGTCGCGGGGCGCGGTCGGAAAAAGTATGCGGAACGCGGGCGCCGTCCCCCGGCGCAAGCGGCGCGTCGCGCCACTTCGAGGTGCTGCCGAGCCGGGCGCTGCTGGAGGGGGCACCGGGCGCGCCTGCTCCAAGGCCCGGGCTCCAGGAGCGCGAAGGCAAAGGCTCACGCCCCTCGTCCGCCGACGCGGCGGCGCGATGGCGCGCGCAAGGCTGGCCCCACAGCGCGAAATTGGCAGCGCGCCTGGCCCTACGACCCGGGGGCGGCGCGGCCGCGCCAGGCGCCGAGAGCAGCGCCGCGGGCGCACGAGCAGCGCGCGCACGACGGGGGCGCTCAGCGCGAACCGTTTCCGCTGGACGAGCTGGCCGATGGCGCCTTCCGCGCGAAGAGCAGGGCGCCGAGGGAGTCCCAGAGGCGGAGGCCCCGAAATCCGGCCGTGCTCCGCCCAGCTCGGGCTGCAAGCACTGGCAGGCGCCGGCGGCGCGCCCGTCTGGCCACGGCCGCGCTCTTGCATATAGGCGCGGGCCCGCACGAACGCCTCCGCGGCAAGTCCCGTGCTCCCGTTCCTGGCAAGGTAGGGTTCCCGCTCCCGGCTGGCAACGAGAAGCCTCGCCAAGCAGGAGCGACTTCGCGTCGCAGAACCTGGACCAGAGGGGAGAGGCGTCCGCGCGGTCCGATGCGGACAATGGGCGATGGCGCGCCCTGTCCGGGCGGTGCGGCGTGGCCAACCGCCGGAACTGGCGTTCCATGGCCGACCGGTCGGCACCCGGTTTGAGCTGAAGGAGCTCGCGCGCCGTCCGCACCTTTGCAACCTTGGCGGGTCGCTTGGGATCGGTCCGGGCGGCGAGCCTCGGCCTGGCCGCCGAAAGCTGGGCGGGCGCGCCGGGCGGGCCAGCGGCAACGGGGGCCGCACCCGGCCTGAAGGGCGCTTCGAAAGGCGACGCGCCCTGGGAGGCTTCATGGGGAAGCGCGGAGAGCTCAGCGGCACCTTCGGCGCTCCTTCCCCCGAGGCATCCGCCGCCCACCGCGGGAGAGGCGTTCCGCCTAGGAATCTCTGGAGCCTCGGCTTGCGCTGGGTCGGGCTGCGGAAGCGTGCCGGGAGCTTCGAGAAAAACCGGCGCCTCGACCCCAGTTGCGGCGGCCGCGCTTGCAAACCATGCGTCGGCCGCGGGGGCGGGCGAGAGAGGGGGACGTGCCGCCAGACCATGGGCGGCCCGGGCATTCCCCCGCGCAAGGAGCCCCTGTGCTAGGACTAGCGCGGCGAGCCGTCCCCATAGGCAAGTGGGGTAGGGAGAATGCGCGTCAGCAAGTGCGACCCAATCGAACCTACCGAAATCGCCCGCCTCAGCGTCGACCAGCCACGCAGGAGCCTCCCTGGAGGGGGGGCGCACAGGCCGATTCCTGGTGGGGTCATCCGCCCTGTGGACGTCGGTGGGCACATAGAGGCCACCCATGTATAAGCCACCGCTCAAGATGTAAGGCAAAGCCGTGCTGAGGACATGGGAAAGCCCTGGAGAGCTGCTGCGACCGTGGGCGGCCGCGCCCAAGGCGACCTTAGAATCGAGCAGCACAGGGATCCGAGAGTCCGGCATGCGAACGCAGCAGTACTTGCACAGACTCTTGAAAACAGTGGCCTCCAGGATGTTGATGTGACGCGGCATTCGAAATTCCCATTTATAGGCCAGGCGGAAGTGCAGCGCTTCCGACAGTTCGCTGATCCAGTGCGGCGCGACTGGGGGCTCAATGGAAGGGAGCCCCAAATCGCGATGCAGCTGGGCGAGCTCGGGGCCTAATGGGACTCCCCGGTCCAGCACGGCAAGCAAACTTCGGTTGTGGAGGACCGTGTGCCACCCTCCGTGCTCAGACCGGCGCCACAACTCTTGGGAGAGATGTGGACTGATCGAGGAGCGGACCACTCCCCCCCAGCCGAGGGAGGCGTCCGTGCCGAACACTGCGGGGGAGTAGCCCGCGCGAAGGTCGGCAATGGCGACAAAGGCCAGGTAAGTGCAGGCTAGCAGCTCGTCGCGAACGGAGACGGGGAGCTCGTATTCGAACCCATCTTCCGTCGACAACGACGACAGGAAGTTGTAGACGTGCGTGAAAATCGACAGCATGGGCCTGCGAAAGAGAAACACTTGCACCCAACATCCGACGAGCGACGCTAGCACCGCGCGGGTCGAATGACCGAGGTACACTTGGATGAGGGTTAGCCGGCACAGGGCCACGGTGCGCACAAGAGGCGCGCACACGATGCCTATCCGACCCTCCACCTCGGCACCGACCACGACCTTATGAGTCGCGCCACGGGTCCGCTTACCAGGGTGCTGGACCAGCCCCACGCGAGGGTAGCCGCGGTCGCACGCAGCAAACACCTCCTTATCACGACGATTTGGGTCGTCGGGGCGGGGAGCTAGGCCATTCCAGGACAGCTTCTGGAAGCCCGTGTGATCGTCGATGTTCAACATCTCGACGAAATGGCCACGCGGAAACGGAGTCCTGTGCACAGCTTGCTCATGGGGGCGAAGAGCCCCGAAGCTGCGAAGGACACCCTCGTGCGCAGAGTTTGCGATTTCCACGGCCATGTTGTCGCCCATAGCCAGCGCGTTCAAGCACGGGGAAACATCCACGCCCTCGAGGTCAGGGCGCCACGCATTGAATGCCTTGAACCGCGCACTGGGCAGCCGCACGCGGAGGGCATTGCGCTTCGCTCGAGCTGGTGGCACCTTAAAGGTGTAATAGAACTCGCGTAAGTCATCGCATGACACCACCAACCACTCGCCTGCAGCGAGACCCATGCGGCAGAGCAGGAAACCCTGCCCAAGGCGCTGAGTGCTGGAAGAAATGCTCTGACAGCGACTGTTCACCACCGTGGGATTAAGAATCAGCCGATCGTACTCGCTGTCCTTGGGGACCCTGAACGCTCCGCAAGCCTCATCCCAAGCCAGGTCTGAGGTGGGAGTCAAGTACAGGGCGCCGCAGGAGTCCCACTTCCGAAGAAGCTCCCACAGCTGATCACGGTCCATGTGGACGCGGGCCCCCGGGAGGCCCGATGGCCACTCGGCCGACGGAAGACGCATGGTTTCGGGGTCGTGAAAAGCTTTGCGGACCCGCGCGTCGGCGAGGAAGGGAGTGGGATCAAACGTCGGAGAATAATCCCACTTGATGCGGGACGCCCTGACTCGGAGGTCGAAGGGCTCAGACTGGGTGGAGTCCCAGCCTGCCGCTGAAGCCAACGATCCAGGCACAGGAGGCGCGCTGGACGGGCATTGCCGCATGGGGGCGGGCACCTGGGAAGAGGAGGTGAAGGAAGCCTCGATAGCTGCAACATGGGTGGCCAGGCCATGGAGCGAGACTTCAGTGGCGTCGAACTTGGAGAAAGCCCGACCTAAGTCGCTCTTGCCGCCGCGGGCAAGGCGAACTGCGATCCGACACAACCGCTCGAGGCGGTCGCGAGTACCCTCCTGGCAGGGCGTGGCCGCTGTGCACACATGGGCCTCGATGGGAGCGAGGCTGGGATGGCCCAAGGTGAGCCAGTTTAGCGCAACAACGGCGTGCTGTGCTAAGGTGCGCGCTGCGCGCCTCAAGCGCCACCGCTCGCGCGCGCGACCCGTCAAGGTTACAGGAGGCGGCGGCAGAGAAGGCGCTGGAGGGCACGGCCAAGGATCGCGGGGAGGCGGCTCCAACACGTACGAGCCGTCCCGGGCCGACGCGCTGAGGGAGGTGCGGGTGAAAGACGACAGAGAACAACGAGCACCCATCCCAACCTGAGCTAAAGCAGCAGCCCAATGGGTGATATCGATGTTCGCGCCAGGAAACAGGCGCAGCAAGGCAGAAAGGTCAGCGACAAAGGGCGCGACCTTGGGAAAGGAAGGCGTGGTGCCGGTAGGTGCAGACGGCCTCGAATCCCCCGCGGACAAGTCAACGCGAGAGGCTTCGGAACTGGCAGCGGCCCCTGAGGACAGGTCAACTCGAGGGGCCGGTGGCACGGTAGTGACCCCGGAGGACAAGTCGACTCGAGGGGGGTTCCCACTGGCAACAGAACCGATGGAAGCGACGGGCGGTGCGCCTGAGTCCCCGTCGGAAGGGGCTTCGGCAGCACGGTGAAAATTGCCAAAATGGCCACTCGGCCCTGAAGGGGAGCCAGGGGTAGAGCGAGAGTCGCGACAGCGGCACGAACTCCTCCCTGCGGGGCCGCAACAGCATCGCTGGAGGAGCGCGTGCCTACTCTCACGGCCTCGCTCAGCCCAGGCACGCCTGGCAGCAGCAGCGTCGTCGCTTACAGCGACTCGCCGCTGCGTGAACCCTCGGCCGGTGCACGCAGCTCGCGTGCGTCCACCCCTGTGGTGGGATGCGCCGCCGTGGAGGGCGGCTCCGCCGGCGGCCTGGGAGCCGGCGGAACGGGCGCGGCAAGGGCCTGCCGCCACCCGCACCAGGTCACGCGACACGGGGGGGGCTTGATCCCCGTGAGGAACCATGCGGTTCCGAGGTAGCCGCGGCCCCCCACCAGCTGGACGATGAACATGCACCGCTGCAGCGCCTCCCGCTGGCAGATGAAAGCCAGATCGAGAGCCCTCTGGGGCGCCTCGGCAGGCAGCCCCAGTGCGTCCCCTGCGACCCCCTCGGCGGAGCCGGCGACCGCAGCGGGGTCGGCCCGCCCAAGTGGCGGGGGGACGCGCGCGGGAGGGGCAGGCGGGAGCGCCTGCGGAGGGGCGTTCGACCGAGCCTTCCCCCACGCTGAGACGAGCGCCGAAGCTGGGGTCCCAGCGCGCAGCTGGACGCGATGAGGTGGCGCAGGTGCCCTGGCCAACGTGGCCGCGATCCCGAATGGCTGAAAACCCAGACGAACCGCCACGTCGGCGAAGGGCTGGAGCGCCTCTAGCCTCGCGGAGGGCGCCCCCAGAGCGACGCGAGGCACACGGCCGTGACGGCGGCTCCAGCCCTGGTGGGGGCAGGAAGCCTGGAAGACACGGCGAAGTGGCCATAGGACAGCTTTGCGGCGGCGTGCCCAAATCGCGAGCTGCGGCGGGGGCTGAGGGATCGGTGCGACCCGTGCTCTGTGGCGCCGAAGCAGCGGCGCCCGGCAGGCAGGTACCAGCTACCCCGAAACCATCTGCAGCAGCAGCAGAAACATGTCGCGTAGCGCCTGACAACAAGGGGGCCGACACTGGCAGGGACGCGGGGTCCGTCGACGCCGAGGTTGGATTCCCGAGTAGCCCGAGCGAGTGCAAGATGGCGTGGGCGCTCGCACGGGAGGCACTGACCGCAAGCGGCTCCCTTGGAGGCAGGGGTGAGGCCCCTAGGCAGGGGATCGCCGACTGCCCACTTCCGCTGTCAGGAAAAGGAAACCCAACCGCGGCGTCGGTCGCGCAACGGTTGTGCGGCGGCGGCACCCGAGCGCCCGCCTCCAGGCTAGCGAGGCAGGGAGATGGCCCCACCTGCCAGACCGCAGGGCCCGACAGCGCCTCAAACCCAGGTGGCGGGTAAAAGGGGCAACACTGTCGAAGCGCCCCCTGGAGTAATCGCTGGCGCTAGTGCCGGCGGAAGCGCAGGCGTCGGTGCTGCCGCCGTCTGTGCTGGCGTCAGGGCTGGCGTCGGCGCTGGCCTCGGTGCTGGCGTAGGCGCTGGCGCTGGTGCCAGCGTAAGCGCAAGCGTCGGTGCTGACGCCGCCAGGTGCTGGCGTTGATGCTGACGTCGGTGCGGCGCTGGCGCTGGTGCTGGTGTAAGCGCACGCGTCGGTGCTGCCGCTGTCCGTGCTGGCGCTCGTGCAGGCATCGGTACCGGCCTCGGCGCAGGAGGAGGCGCTGGCGCTGGTGCCGGCGTAAGCGCAGGCGTTGGTGCTGCCGCCGGCAGTGCTGGCGTTCGTGCATCAAAGCCAGGCGGTGGGCCCATCCGCCAAGCTCGCGGCTGCAACGGCGACTCCAACCCAGGGGGGGGCCGGAAGCTGGCGCGAGTCGGCGAGGCGGCTCTGGGACTGCTCCGCGGTGGCCCTGTGCGCTCGGCACGCGTCTGTGACGGCGGCTCCAACCCTGAAGGGAGCTGGAGTCCCGAAAGCGAGGGCAAAGCTGCCTTGGGACCGTCTCGCGGCGGGGTGCTAAGCTGGTTAACTGCGGTGGCGGCTGGGGGAGCGGTGCGAACCCCTCCCTGCGGGGCCGCAACAGCATCGCTGGAGGAGCGCATACCCACCCCCTCCAAACCGCTAGAATCCACAGCGTCCGCCGCTACAGTAGGCGGGGGAGGCACCGCGCGCGACAGCTCGTGGGTGATTGCCAAACGAACAGAGCTCCCGCCCCGCCTGGTTTCGACAACCGACGGCTCCGACCCTGAGGGGGCCGAAAACCCGCGGGAGCGGGCGAGGCGGCCAGAAAACTTGCTCGCGGCGGGCGGCCAGACTGGTGAGCCAGGCCGACGGTTGAGTGGGCGGCACGACCCCTCCCCTGCGGGGCCGTAGCAGCATCGCTGGAAGGGCGCATGCCAACCCCCTCAAATCCGCTGGGTCCCGCCCGAAGGGCCCTGGGCGCGCGCGCGCCTGTCGTTGCCCACGCGAGGGAAACGATGCCGCGAACGGCAGCTGAGCCATGGCGAAGCGGCGACTGGAGGGGGAGGAGTGGAGGGGGAGTGGAGAAAGAGAGGGTCCACCGACTCCGACTCCTCCGTCCGGGACGCCGTTATCTTCGCGCCGGCGGCCTCTCCGCCTGTTGCCAGGCGGGCGGTGTTCCGAGAGGCGGCGGCGACACTCGTGGCGCGAGCAATAGACCGTTCGGCGGCGGGCGGGCTCGACCCTTGAGTGGCGCCGGCAACGGGCGTAGCGCGAGCACTCTTCTTCCGGGCCGATGGCGCGGCCCCCTCGTGACGCGAGGGAACTCCACCTCCTACTCCTCTCCTCAGATGGGCGCCCGCTCCGGGGTCCAAGGGGAAGAGGCAAGAGGAAGGAGGGGAGTTTTGTAGCGGCGAAAGGGAGGCAGGCGCCATCGGATGCCGAGCCTGCGGGACGGGGCTCAGAAGCCAGCGTCACACGAGCAGCAGCTGCGGCAGGCGCGGGAGGAACCCGCGAGCAGGTCAGACGCCTGCCTGGACGGCCTGGCTGGGGCCACGGCCAGATGACACGGGCGCGCACTGCCAGGGGGGCAGCGGCGCCCGAGCGGAGAGTGTGCACACTCGCCGCTGCCGGGTGCCCACAGGAGGCAGCCGGCCCACCCCCACCCGAGCTCTGACTGGCGGGGTGAAAGAGCGACCCCGAACCAGCCAGATCACGGAGGAAGCGTTGGGACCCCTGCCTGCGGCAGTGGCCCAAAGCAGCTCGTAGCCCAGCAAGTAGAACACCGCCGCGTAGGTGAAGAGGAACCTGCGCGGCGGTGGCAACCGCAAGCCCCCTGGCGCCCTGGCCGCGCGCGCGCGCGGCGGGGGGGGCGGGGGGC
>CAUYUJ010020198.1:111813-119313 GCA_963575745.1 Prorocentrum cordatum
GTGCGCGTGCGCGTGCGCGTGCGCGTGCGCGTGCGCGTGTGCATGTGCGTGTGCGTGTGCGTGTGCGTGTGCGTGTGCGTGTGGGGTGTGGGTGTGGGTGTGGGTGTGGGTGTGGGTGTGTGTGTGTGTGTGTCTGTGTTGCGGCCTCTCCTGCCCTGAGCGTGGCGCCCGGGGCCCTCCGTCCGCTCTGGGAGGCTCGAGCCCCCTGCTGGACGCCCGCCGCCTCACCCCGGCGGCACGCCGCTCGCGCACCCGCGGCCTGCAGGCTGCGCTGGCTCTCCCTGCGTGTCCAGCTGCGCTCTCAGGGCTGCTGCCTGCCCTCCCGCCCTCATTCGATCTCCAGGGTGGACCCTCTGGCACGATCACGTTGGTGCACGCCTCGAGGATTCCGGCGCCGCCTCGACGGGCGTCCTCGTGGCCTCTTTTGCTACTTTTCCCGCCATTGGTGATCCACAGAGGTCCCTCCGTGTCGGTCGCTCTGGCCCGCAGGCCCTTCCTGCTGGCGCCTCGCTGTCCGCGCTGGCTATCTCGCTGGCGCAGCCACCCCTTCTGGGGCGGCCCCGCGCCGCCCGACCGCCCGCCTCACACTGGCCTGCTCCTTGCCCGCTGCCGCCCGACCACCCCCTCCCGCCTCGCTGCCCAGCCGCCCTGGCCCAGCTCTGCTGCCGCCCGCCGCTGTGGCCCCCGCCGGCCCAGCTCTGCTGCCTCGCCCGCCGCCCGCCTGGCTGGCCCGGCCGCTGCCCTGCCACTGCCCCGTGAGGGGCCGACTACTTGCCCGCGCGCGCCTGGCGTGCGAGGGTTGACAGTATGGAGAGCTATCCTGCCCGCTGACGCTCGAAAAGTGTGTGTGCGTGTGCGGGTATAAGTCTAAGGTTAAATTTAAGTTTAAGTCATAGTCTAAGTCTAAGTCTCAGTGTGAGTGTCAGTGAAAGTGAAGGTGAAAGTGAAAGTGAAAGTGTAAGTGTAAGTGTAAGTGCAAGTATAAGTGTAAGTGTAAGTGTAAGTATGTACGTGTGGTGGTGTGTGTAACTTTTCAGGGGGAAGGGGAGGAGAGGGACGAGGAGAAGACGAGAGAGAGAGAGGGAGAGAGAGAGCGGGCGCCGCCGCTAGGGGGACCGGATGCCCTCCTGCGCAACGCTGCTGGTGCGACCGTTCGCTGCCTCGTGCGAGAAGTTGAAGACCCTGGTGAGAAGGAGGATAACCGCAGCGGTGCCGAGGACGGAGCAGGGGTGGACACGGGTGATGATAATGATGATGATGATGATGATGATGATGATGATGATGATGATGATGATGATGATTATTATTATGATGGTGATGATAATGATGATGATGTTGATGATGATGACGATGATGATGATTATGGTGATGATGATGACGATGCTGATGATGACGATGACGATGGCGACGGTGATCATGATGCTGCTGATGATGATCAGAATGATGCCGATGACGATGGCGACGACGAAGATTATGGTGATGAAAGATGAAGATGATGATGGTGGTGATGATTATGATGATACTGATGCTGATGATAATGGCGCTGATACTGATGATGATGATGCTGATGCTGATGTTGTTGATGTGGGTGATGATGCTAATGACGATGACGATGACGATGACGACGATGATGATGCTGCTGACGACGATGACGACGACGATGATGATACAGATGGTGGTGATGATGATGATGATGTTAATGATTATGATGATGATGCTGATGATGATGATGATGACGATGAAGATGATGATGATGATGATGATGATGATGATGATGATGATGATGATGATGATGATGATGATGATGATGATGATGATGATGATGATGATGATGACGATAACGCTGATGATGATGACGATGCTGATGCTGCTAATGATGATGATGATGATGCTGATGATGATGCTGATGTTGTTGATGACGATGCTGATGGTGATGATGCTGATGATGATGATGACGATGATGATAATGACGATCACGATTGCGATGAGAAGAAGAATAAGAAGAAGAAGAAGAGGATGAGGAGGAGTATAAAGATGAGACAGTGGTGAGGGCTCCTGACCGAGGAGGAACGAATATGATGACAAGGAGCGGGGCTGGGGAGTGATGAAACGATTATCATGATAACCAGGAGGTGGATAAGGATGACAGGGGAGGGGACAACAGGGAAGGAGGAGGATGAGGACGAGGAGTGGCGACAGAGAAGGAGGAGGGGACGCGGAGGGGGGAGCACGGACAGGACCAGCGACATCTCCCAGGACGGCACCTGCCCTCGGGTGGTCTTTCCCTCCACTCAGCACGACGGTCCCCAGAGCGGCTCGGCACCACGGCAACCACCAACCAGATCGAGAAGAGCGTGCAGCCAACCCGTAGAACGAGGATGCGCGGTAAGGATGCAGGGGCCCTGGAGGGGCCATGCCGACGCTTTGCGGGCCGGGCGCGGACAGCGAGAGCGGCCGAGGACGGGCCGAAGGGGGAGGATGCAGGGGGGGGCCTTGGAGAGCTGCTCGCCCTCACTGCGCGGGCTGCCTGTGAGTAACTCACCCTGCGGCGGACGAGGCCCCGCCGCAGCCGCTCGACGCGGACCGCCCGGGCTCCGCCTGCCCTCGTGCGCCCCCCCCCGAGGCGAGGAGGATCAGCGGAAGGAGGAGCGGGAGGAGCAGGGGGGAGAGAGGGATGAAGGAACGCAGACGAAGGGAGAAAGAAAGGGGGGGGGAGGAGGAGGCGGAGGAGGCGGGATCGGAGAAGGAGCAGCAGCAGCAGCAGCAGCAGGAGTGGAATCGGAGTGGCGATCAGTATGTGCCCGGATACCAAGGAAGAGGGATAAGGGGAGGAGGAGGGAAGGGGGCCTCCTCCCCCTCCCCCTTTTTCCACCCTGCGAAAAGAGGCATAGCAATAACATCACGAGCCCCCGTCGCGGGGGCAATCAGGAAGCGCGGGCTGGGTTTCGGCAGATGTGCCATCTGCCTTCAGCAGCACACGGACAATAATCGCACCATTGCATGATCCTTGGAAGTTTTGTTCAACTTGGCAACTGAGCGGCTTCATATGACGTGAACTCCACCAAAGTCTCGGAGAGAACGCGCGCGACCCCTCGGACCAAAAGCAGCACATCTCCACACCGGAAACACGTTCTCGGAGCTCGCGGCCGTCCTGGGACACACGAAAACGACCTCTGGGCACCACGGGAAGCGCTGCTGCTCGAGCCTATTCTAACGATTGCCGTCGTTGACAGCTGCTTCGTGCTGTTCGGCGCTGCGTGCTACTGCTCGTTACAGCACGTGTTTTGTTCCCAACCATCCTGGGTTGTTGGGTTCTCGTTTTAGTTTAGCAGCGCCGCGCTCCATTGCCACACGCTGCCCCCTCCTCCCTGCTGCCGCTGCCCTCCTCCGTGTGCCCAGTCTGGCACACCCCTCATACGCTTCATGGCCTCATAAGAGCTACACAGAAGGCCCCAATGGCAGGGCTCGTATGCCTGACCGCGCCGATGTGGGCACATCCCTAACACGTCCCGTGGCTCCAGAGGAGCTCCACAGAAGGCCCACGTGGCAAAGCTCGAATGCCTGACCTTGCCTTCTCTAGCACACGCACACACACCTCACACGCTTCGTGGTCCTACTGGAGCTCCAGAGAAAGCCCGCACCGCATGGTACGGCTCGTATGCCTGACCACGCCCGTTCTAGCACACCCCTCACACGTTTCGTGGCCTCACAGGAGGCCCACGGAAGTCACAATGGGAAGGGCTCGTATGCCTGACCATACACATTCTGGCACCCCCTGAAGCGTCTCGTGGCCCCATGGAAGCTCCATAGAAGGCTCACATGGCAGGGCGAGTGTGCCTCTACCACGCCCACTCTGGCACACCTTGCATAGATTTCGTGGAGCCCCTCACGCGCGCTGTGGCCTCATCAGAGCAGAGCAGAAGGCCCAAACATAAGGGCTCGGTTGCCTGACCACGCCCATTCTCGCAGCCACATGCGCACAGACACACACACACACTCAATCACACACACACACACACTTTTGGCGGCCGGGGTCTCGGGCGCAGCGTCGAGGCGGAGAAATGTCGGACCCAGTGCGCGCGCTGTCAGGCCCTCAAGGGGATATTCACAGGCTCGATCTGCACAAACACACATTTCCACACACACACACACACACACTTACACGCAAACGCACATACGCACACCCACACCCACACCCACCAACACACCCACACCTACCAACACACACACACCACACACACAACCACACCCACCAACACACACGCACACATAAACACATATACGCACAAACGCAAACAATCACAAACGAACGCGCGAAACCAAACACAGAAACCAACAATCACAAGCAAGCACAAACAAACACACACACACACAGCAACAGCAGCAACAACAACAATAGCAACAACAACAGCAACAACAACAACACCAACAACAACACCACCAACAACCACACACAAGTTTACACAAACACAACCAAGCACAAACAAACGCAACCCAACACAAATCAGTACAAACAAGCACAAGCACACACACACACAAACACCTACACAAACACACGCACACAAAAAAAACATACGCACGCACACAAACACACACAGACACTTTGTTTAGCCGGCGGCGCAGAGGATCCTCAATCGCGAGCAGCTGATGAAAATGCGAACTGCGACCGAGCATTGTCGAAGGCGCAGCGTACAAAGCGTCGCACACTGCAGCATGCACATGATGGGCATGTCAGGGCGACTGTAAGTCTAAACGGAACATGCAGCGGCCAGCAAACGAGGAGAACATTCAACTCACAGCGAACTGAAGCGCGACAGTCAAGGGCTAATTGCGGCCACTGAATCACCAGAGCAGCGTTAGAGAGTAAAGCGCAAACATGCACACAGACAGACGCACAAACAATCACACACACAAGCACACACACAAACACACACACACAAACACACACACACACGCACGTAGCCACACGCAAACACACACACACACACATCACACACAAACGCACGATCACACACAAGCACACACACACACCACACACCAAGACACAACACACAAGCACACACACACACACGCGCACACACAACCACGCACAACCACAACCAACAGACTCTCTCTCACACACACACACGAAAACAAACACACCCATACAAACAAACACAAGCATGTATACACACTAGAACCACGCGCGCGCGCTTCGCGCGCGCTTAGGTTCTAGCCGTGGCCACGGAACAGCTCCGAAGACGGTTAGTTCAGAAATCCGACCACCTCCCCGTCCTCCTCCTCCCCCTCCGCCTCCTCCTGCCTCTCCGCCCCCTCCTCCCCCTCCCCCTCCTTCCCCCCCCTCCTCCCCCTCCTCCGCCTCCACCTCGCACATAGCTCGCCGCCCCCTGAAAAAAAAACGTATAGCGATTGGCAACTGGAGCGCAGACTCCCTTGCCAAGTACGCCCTCTCCCTTCACCTTCAACCCTCGCAGCACGAACTGGAGTTGTTGCAGGCCAACCTGGCCAAGTTAAAATTCGCGGCCCGTGTCGCGGCCAAGGTTTTGGCTGTCTTTCCCCCTGAAAGGTTCGATCGGACTACGACGGGCCCTAGATGTAGAATCCTCAGGTCTGGCGGCTGACACCACTGGGAAACTCTGGAGGGGGGCCGAGCCAGGTGCCTGAGGTGCCTTTTGTTTACCACCGACCCTGATACCCGACCCATGCTGGGCTGCCAGGGCCCCAATAAAACATGGAAAGGGATCCTCGATTTTACGAAGGGCCACACGTTGGCTCACACTCAGGTCTCGCGTAGAGATAAGGTGTCCACCATGTTTTTCTGCACGACGTGCGGAGCCTATTCGTCTCGTAGGTGCTATAAGTTAGGCCAGGAATGTATTGGTAAGCGGCTGCCTGGTGCAAAGACCACGGTGCCCCGCATGCTTGCTGGCCTACACCCGCACTACAGGAATGAAGATGATCGTGTCTCGCAGGCGTCCCGCCGTGGTGTAAGCTACCTGTGCTATGCCACCACCGTTCCTCCTCCTCCCGAGGTCGCGCCCGCGACCCACGGCCTCGAGAGGCTGGTGCAGACGTCAGGAATGCGAGCCATCCTAGCCCGTGTGCAGGCGAGAGAGGCTGCACAGGGTGCCTCGAGCGGGCCTCCTCCTCTCCCGCAGGCTTCTGTTGTGGACGGCGATGGGCTGGTTCGGCCTGTGGCCGCTGCTGCGTCGAGCTCGCAGGCCGCCGACATCCTCCCAGATTTTTCGGCGGATGAGGACGCGGCTCACTTCCTTCACTCTGGGGCGGGGAGTGGGGGCGGCGGGTCTGGGTGTGTTTCGGAGCTGCAGCGGGTGCGTGAGCGACTCGCCCATGAGAAGGACTCGCCAATTCGTCGTGTGAATCTGATTAACTTGCCCCAGCTAGCGTGGGAGCGGTGGCTGGGGCAACTGTTTAAGCTTAACTGCGTAATTGTCGCCCAGTTGCCGTGTGCTCGCTTCCTGGAGGCGCGGCTCGTGGCAGACATTCGTCGTGTGAGTTTATTTGTACTGCCCCAGCTGGCGTGGGAGCGGTGGCTGGGGTGGCCGATGCATTTATGCGCAGCCGCGCGTCCAGTTGTCGTGAGCTTGCTGGCTGGGCTTGCGTCGTGCACGAAGGTGTGCTTGGTCCTGCCCTCTGGGATTGCAGAGGAAAAAGGCTCGCCTCCTCCTCCTCCTCCACCTCCTCCTCTCCCTCCTTTTCCTCCCCCTCTCCTCCTCCTCTTCCTCCTCCTCCCCCTCCTCCTCCTCCTCCTCCTTCTCCTCCTCCCCCCGTCCTTTTCCTTACCCTCCTCCTCCTCCTCCTCCTCCTCCCCTCCTCCTCCCCCTCCCTTCCTCCCCCCCCTTCCCCTTCCGCATCCTCCGACTCGTCGTCGTCCTCCTCTTTCTCCTCCTCCGCCTACTCTTCCTCCTCGTCCTCCTCGTCCTCCTGTTCCTCCTCCTCCTCCTTCGAGAGCCCCAGGTCCCTGCACCGGGGCCCTCGAAGATATATCTGATAAACAAAATTGCGGCCCGGTGGCGCCAACATCTCGCAGATCAACCGCTGCAGAGCATACTTCCAGGCATGAAGAACCCGACGGAGAGGAAGAGTCCCCTGACGCGAAGGCTGGAAAATCGAGGCCTCGCTTCCAGCATCCGCTTATGGGTCTCGCTGATAACGCGTCAGGTTCCCATTCCAAGCAATTTCCGGATAGAAAAAGACAGATCCCATGCGTGTGTCCGCGTACATCCACGTGCAGATCCCACGGGGGATGCTTCGAGACTCCATGCTTCACATAGTCTTCCTCCGCTTTCAACCCTCGATTCGAATAAGTATGCTCGCATTTGTCGGCGTTTTGGGGGGGCAATCAATTCTGGCGGCTGTTCCCGCGCCCCGACGCCATAGCAAAACCGCCCGCCCTCTTTCTGCACCCGAACATGTGTCCCGCCGAGATCGCAGCAAGCTCCCCCAGCGACGACGAGGACGACAACAACGACGACGCGG
>CAUYUJ010020198.1:124313-144313 GCA_963575745.1 Prorocentrum cordatum
AGCAAGAACGATATTGTTGGAACGTAAGGCCACTTAATTAAAACCAGACTCTCGCAACACGAATTGTTCAAATACAGTTCCGCGCAAACCACAACAGAACTTCGAATATTCAGTGGTGAGACTTGAGGCAAGCCAGGACGTTTTAAACGCATCTGAGACAACCCCGGTCGTCAGAAACAACGACGCCGTTGCGACAACGTGGGTGGGGGGGAGCACGGGAATTACCCGTGCGACCGCCACCGGCGCCTTTACGACAAGGCGAACATTACCCGTGATGCACGTTCGATCGGCAGGCTTCGCCCCCCTGTGCCTTCCGGCTCGCTCTTGCCTGCTCTGACTGCCCGCCTGCTGGGCGGGCAGGCTGGACGGGAGGGGCACTGGCCATGGATTCCAACGGCGTCAACAGGATCCCCGCCAACCTGGCGGCGCACGTGCAGCGCCCGGGGCGGCGGACTGCTCACCCACCGTCCTACCATTCAGTCGACATGCTGAAAGAAGGACTGGTGAACAAGGAACGGGGACCCCATCTGGCACCAAGAGCGCCTGCGTGCACGAGGAGGGTTCGAAGGACAACCAGGGAGGTACCTAAGGAAAAGTGGGCCCCTTCCGAATCCAAAGCGGTCCTTATGTCAGCGTCTTGGCCGTGCGTGGCGGTGCGAAGCCCCTGTGAGCAGGACGGGGTGAGCACGGAAGGGAACCATACGCCATTTCACATTCAGAGGAGAGCATCTTGGCCTCCGCCACTCAGGAAGAACTTTGATAAATCATCGAAGCCATAACTCACAGATCCTGCTGGCTCCCGTGTTCGTTCCGTGGGTATCGCGCTTTCTCCTCATCCTCCTGATTCTCCCCCGTCCTCCACCTCGCCTCCGCCCTCCCCCCCCCTCGCACGAAGATCAGCCACGAGTTCTCCCAAGCTTCACGATGAGGCCGGCAGGGGCGCAGCCTCACATGTACACGCATCTGTCGCCGCAGCCAACGCTCAAAGTTCGCTGTCGCCAACCCCGCTGTCCAGCACCGAGATGACAGGTTTGGTCTTCTTGGCGCCTTAACAATAGAGATGCTCCACAAATGCTCGTCCACGATCGCCTCCACACACTGTCCCACCCCTCCCTCCCCTCCCTCTTCTCCCCCCCCCTCTCCGTCCCGGCCCCCGCTCCCCGCTGCACATCCATCCCCATTATGCATCTCTGCGCCCTTCTGGCCGCGTGCCCCGCCTTCGTGAGGACGCCGACCAGGGTCGACTTGCCGCTGTCGACGTTCCCGATGATGGCAATCTGGACAGCAACGCCGTTGGACGAGGAGGAGGGGGGACGAGGAGAAAACGACAGAGAACGAGGGGATAACAATGAGGAGCAGAACTCATCATTTTCGGAAGTTTCTGAAGGAGGGAGAGGAAGAAGCGGGTAAGAGGTGTAGTTTCCTCGGAGTCTCCTGACACGCACAAGTCGGTGGGAAGGAGGAGGACGAGAAGGAGTAGAAGGAATAGGAATAAGAAGGAATTGTGGCCGAGGGGGAGATCCGTTGGGGGGGAGGTGGCCGGGGGTAAGAGCAGGAAGAGGGTGGAGGAGGAGAAAAGAAAGGGGGAGGTAGAGGCGGGGATGATAAGCTAGGTGGTGGGAGTGGGGGGAAGAGTTGGAATTGGAGGAGCACAACCCGCTGCGGCACAGCCGACCGTCCTCTTCCTCCCATTTCCTCCTGCTTATCACCGCCCCTCTCCTCCTCACGATGGTCTTCGTCGCCATCCTCCTCCTGCACTTCTCCTTCTCACCGCTCTCCTCCTCCTCCTCCTCCTCCTTCTCCTCCACCTACTCCTGTCCGACGCCCCAATCTTTACAGATCCGCCGACCCCCGCTTGCCGGGGATGTTGACGGGGATGACAAGGCTGGGGTTCAACATCGAGATTGAGGAAGGGGGGGAGGCAGAGCTCGTCGACGCCCGTTGGGGGCCCTCGAAGAGGGAATAGGGCCCCAAGACTGGCCGAGAGAACCCCAAGAGGGCCCCATGACGGGCCAAGAGAGCTCCGAGAGGGTCCGCAAGCGCTTCAAGACGCTCAAGATGTCCTTCAGACGACCCAAAAGGCCCTCAAGACACCCCAAGAGGGCGCCAAGAGGGCCCGCAAGAGGCCCAAATCATTGACGTTCCATAGGTTTTGATGTTTTTTAGTTTTATCGCCGTTTCGAGCTTTGACGCTCCACGGAGCCCAAAAATCCACCAGGATCGCCCCAAGACGGCCCAAGAGGCCCCCAGAAGTGCTTCCATCGGCTCAAGAGGGCCCCCAGAAGGCCCGATAGGCCCCCAAGAGAGCCCAAGGCAGCCCCAAGAGGGCCTCAAGAGAGCACCAAGAGCGAAAACACGAACCGGCATTTCGAGCCCTCCGCCCCAAGATGACCCCTAAGACTGCCACCACGCCCCAGAGAGGCCTCCCAGAACCCCGCGCGGTCAGGCGATGCGATCGGCCCCCCCGCGCCACCCCCCCGACAGACTGTCCCCAACGCAAGCGGAACGTTCCTTTTGAGACTGGGTGTCATTCTCGCGCGCTTGAGCCGAAACAGCCACGGAAGGAGGGAGTGAGGGAGGGACGCAGGGAGGAGGAGGAGGAGGAGGAGGAGGAGGAGGAGGAGGAGGAGGAGGAGGAGGAGGAGGCGAAGGAGGAGACCGCCCTGGCCTTGACGTCCTGCATGCTGGACTCCACCCAAGTGTCCTCGTCCACGGACTCGTTGCCATCGCTGGCGCCCTTGGAAGCAACCCTCCAGCCCAGGGCCGCCCGCGGCACCATTCCGGTCTTGAGATCCGTCCCGAGTGCGCAGACCACCCCGCCGATCGCGGCTCCGACCGACGGCATCGATCCCATACCGATCTCGCCAGGATCGGCCAGACTAGTGGGCACGGCACCTGCCCCTCTCGCCACCTCGAGGCGGGCGCGACGGCCAGGCTGGCACCACCAGGGGCCGGGGCGGAGGGGGCGGTCGGGGACGGGCCCCTCCGGCGGAGGCCGGCGGCGGCGGGCGGTGGACGAGCGCCTGGGCTGGAGGCGGTCGGAGACAGCCCAGCCCAAGGGGGGCTGGCGGGCTGGAGCCGGCTCGCACCGCGAATCGCCGACGATGTGCAATGGGAGAAGTCCCATTCAACAGATCTCTTGACATCCCCCTGGGCGAGCCAGACAACCCCCTCAAAATTGATACCCTGAGCGTCCCAGCATGGAACTGTGGCCGGCGCTCGCGCAAGCACACCACTCCCAATCACGGACGTGGTTGGCGCTGGGAGGATCTCTCGGGCGAGACTGGCTGGACCACCTCAGGCCGAGGCATCTCTGAACCCCGAGGACACGCAAGAGTGAAATTTGGGCAGGAGTGGCCTCTGGTGCGCGGCTTCTCGGGTGCCGCGGGGAGGTCAGATCCAAGCGCGCAGGCCTGTGCTGGGGCGACCCCTGTGGGCCCGCACCAGGGGTCGCTTGAGGCGACGGGTCACTCCTGCGCGCGGCCGTGAGCGTCAGATTGTAGATCGGATCGGATCGCCATTGAGTCGTCGCGCGTCGGGACCATGTCTCACCTCTCACCCTTGGTCCAGGGGCCCGCGGAGGGGCTCGAGATGTTGAGATCGAGAGATCGCGTCGGCGCTGAACGAATCTCGGTCGGAGACAGCCTGGCCCCGAAAAGGTCTGGCCAGCGTGAGCAGGAGCGAACCGCGAAGTCGGATCGGAACTCGGATCGAATCGCCAGCGAGTCTTCGCGAATCGGGATCACGTCTTACACTTAGTCCAAGAGCCCAGGGCGGGACTCCGATCGACTTCCAGAAAGACGCAGACTTCCAAAGAGACGCAGCTCTCTCTCTCTCTCTCTCTCTCTCTTCTTGGAAGTCGAACTCGACTCCCCAAGACACGCAGCTCTCTCGAGACGCCGAGCTCGAGGAGACGCGCCGGCGCGGAACGCAGCAAAACGCTGGAGGTCTGGAGCCCCAGGGCGGGCGACACGGGGAGACAGCAAAGGCGGGGGGGGGGGGGACGAATCACGACGTCGGAGGTCTGGACCCGAGCCCTCCCGGGGCGGGCGAGACGGTAGACAGCAAAGGGGGGGACTAGAACGAGCGGCAACGCCAGGGGTCTGGACCCTGTTCCTCCCAGGGCGGGCGAGAGCCGGGGAGACAGCAGAGGGGAGGGACTGTAACGGGCCGCGACGCTGGAGGTCTGGACCCGAGTCCTCCCGGGGCGGGAGAAACAGGGAGATACACTTCTCCGGGGGCGGTCGAAACGGGGAGACAGCAAGGGGGGTGGTTATACCGAGTCACGGCGCCAGAGGTGTGGGCCCTCCTCACCTCGGAGCGGACGAGATTGGGAGGGGAAAAGCAGCACATGGGACGGGCACGAGGAGTGAGCGGACTTCTACACCACCCCTGCCCATGGCGCTGGCGACAATGATTGCATATTCCCCCTCTTCGCCCTCACGCTGTGTCTGACGGTGGCGCACTGCTATGCATACGCTCACGCATGTGATCTGCAACGGATGTGCCGTCCAGGCACGGCTCCCGACTCACTGACAGCAGCACAGGAGGCGCATCGCGAGGCAGCTGCACGCGGGTGGCTTTCCCGGCGCTGGAGGCGGCCACGTGTCGAGGAGCGTGCGTGGCGGCGGGGCCGACCGAGACCAGCTGCAAGCGGCAGACTTCGTCGTCATCGTCGTCGTCGGCTGCGCAGTGGCCAAAGTGACGGCCAAGAGTGGGTGGACTACACAAGCCCTTGACGCGAGTCTTCGAGAGAGAGGGGCACTCAGGAGAGCTGCATGTGAACTGGCTCTCGTCAGATTTGCGCTCGACCCAGGCCAGCGCCTACACTCAGAGGGTCTATGAGGCTGTCGTGATGGTTCTATTCCAGGCGCGTACAGTTTGGCACATTTGCACCTTCTTGAGAGATCGTTTCGCATTTGTCGGCGATAGCCTGGGCTATCGGGGGGGAGGGGGGGGAGGTGCCGGCCGATAACCTACTGTAGCCTTTTCGCTTTGGGCAGCCCAAATGCCGCGTATGACCGCGCGCACCAGTACTGCGTACCTACTTCGGACCTGCGCAGACGACAAGGTCAGGTGATCCGGAGGGAGGTAGGGTGGGTGCGGGCCCGATTGCCCGGATGATCGGCAGACCCCCCAAAACACTGCCTCTCTCTCTTTCCAGAGGGAACATGGCGACGCTCGCGGCCACCGGGGCCACCTGCGACACATCGCGGCCAACCGGGGCCCCTGGGGAAGGACCCGATGGTACGCCAGACCCCCTCCGTGCTCGGCACTCATGTTCACGCGACAGGGCAGGAATGATCTGATGACGAGATGGGATCAAGATGCGCTCCAAGATCTCTGGAGTATCCAGCGGCCCTCGTGTCTGCAGCCCATGTTGAACAGCAGGGAATCGGGGACATTCTGGAAATCCTCGAATTTTGGAGCATCTCATTATCATCACCTCCGACGGGGGGGGCTCAGAGAAGGCGCCCCTGCTCTCTGAGAAGCCGCAAGCCTTGGAACGCCGCCCCCCCCCCCCCCTCTCCCCTGGCGCCACCCTCTTGGTGCGCGGCGCCGACCTCTGACGCAGCCCGCTCTGGAAGCCCGCGCTTCGCCCGCGCTTCTTGGAGGCAGGGGGGAGGAGGGACGGAGGAGGAGGAGGAGGAGGAGGAGGAGGAGGAGGAGGAGGAGGGACGGGGGAGGAGGAGGAGGGACGGGGGAGGAAGAGGAAGAGGAGGAGGAGGAGGAGGAGGAGGAGGAGGAGGAGGAGAAGGAGGAGGAGGAGGAGGGGGAGCAGGGGAGCGTCAGGCGTGCAGAGTCCACACCGCACCACGAGGGTTTCGAGGGCGGTCCGAGCAGAGTGGCGCCCCGCCCGCGCTTCGCCCGCCTGCCGTCGGCCCTCTGGCGGGCCAGGGCCGCCGCCGGCCGCCCAGGGGCGGTGCGTGCCGCAGGCCCAGGCTCTAGGGGAAGCCCCTCCTCCCTCCCCCGAACAATGGAGGTCTCCTAGATGGGGTCCGAGTACACATCGTTCATTTCTAATCGCGCTCACTTCTAATTGTGCTCGGTTCTAATTGTTCCTGGCCCCCTAATGGCCAGGAAGAGGCCCAGGATAGAACAATTAGAAATGAAAGGATCTTGCCCCTCCAACAAAAATCAAAGAATTTCCGAATCACTAGACATGAACAGTGTGTAGATGGGGTCGGAGGATGCCGACGCATCGCCGACACATCGGCGATGCATCACCGATGCATCGGCGATGCACCGTGCATCGGCGATGCACTGGCGACGTCGGCGGTGCATCGGCGACGTCGGCGTGGAGAAACTTGGGCTGCATATCGAGCCGCGTCGCCGATGCATCGCCGATGCATCGGCGATGCGGCGCGATCCTCCGACCCCATCTGCTCCGACCCCATCTGGGAGGCCTAGAAACAAGGCAGCCCCAAGACGCCGCCCCCAAAAAACCTCGGCGCCCTTTCTCTCAAGGGGGACGCCAAGGTTCGGGGAGGGGTGAAAGCGGCGCCCCTGGCGCTTGGGGACCCCAGCTTCTCGCTCCCCGGTCTCGGCCTCCGAGAGCGTCGGCCCCCGGGGGCGCCGCTCGAGGCACGGGCCCAAGACACGAGAAACGGCTCCTGGGGAGAGGGGTCGGAAGGCCTGTGGCCCACCGGCTGAGGGCCGGCGGCAAGCGAGGGGAGGAAGTGAGACGGAGAGGGTCTTCTCGGCAGGCGGCGGGGCTTCTCGGAAGCCCTCTGGCCTTCCGAGTGCCTTTCTGCGTCCTCGGGGAAGGCTTCGGGAACTGCTCACGGGAGGCTGGGGGACTTCCGAGCCTTCTGAGACGGCCCGCCCCTGCTCACTTCCCCCCCTGGCTCGCCGCCGAGTTCTGGAATGCCTAACATGACGAGCCTTCGGTGGCAACTCATGGGAGCCTCCCAGGCCGTCCTTCTGGCGCTTGCGAATCGGCGCCAACCGACGCTGACCGACGCGAATCGAATCTAATCGACGCTCATCGACGCTACATCAACGCTAACCGACGCTACATCGGTGCTTTCTCAGCAATTACCAAGCGCTAGCGCAGGCAAACGCACTCTAAAGATGGAGTTACGAGGAGGCTCCCATAACTTACAATTGAACGATTGAGCGAACCTGTGATCGTCCCGACTGATGGATCCTCTCCCTCGCCTCGGTATGACTCTCTCGACGGACTAGGGTCTGCTGAGCCGGTGGCGCTCTCCCCAGAGGGGACGCGCGTGGTGGCGTCGTCGGCCGCCTCCGTGCGCCGCGGGAGGGAGAGGACGAGGTCGAGGGCGCAAATGGAGGGGGGGCGAGCAAGAAAGCGGAGGAGGACGATGAGGAGGAAGAAGAGGAGGACGGGGGAGGGGGGCGAGGAGAAGAGATGAAAAAGCATGAAGCATGGAGCACGGGTTGGCCTGCCTCCGAAGAGGCAGGTCCGAGAAGAGAAGGGGTGAAACAGACACAGAGCAGCCGGCAGGGAGGACAGGCAGACCTGGGTGCGAATGCCAGTGGCCACATGGCAGCAAGGCTACTTAACAAGATCGGACAAGGCCCAGCATGAAGAAACCAAATGTGGCCCTGTCCCCAGATACCGTAAGTCAGAAGGGATGATGGAAGATGTGGGGGAGGAGGAGGGAAAAGGACTGGGAGGAAGGTCAAATTATCCAGGTCGAACGGGTCAGTGGTGCCCGCCCATTCCCACCGTCCCTGCCATAACGTATGGCTCAATACCGGCACAACGTGAGAACAGGACTGGACCGCGCTCCCGCCTAGGGAACATAATGCGCTCGCACCCGGTCCCGCTTTCGACAACTTAGCGGGGGAGAACAAAAACCGCGGGGCGCGCACGGGCGGGAGTGGAACTCCAGAAGAAAATCTGTGCACGGCGCTGCGGCGAGAGCACCATGTAGCCTTCCCCCGAGCGGCCACATTTCTGCTGAGCGCGGCAAGGGCGAATCGTCTGCCGCGCCGAAACAGCAACGCCCTCTCTACGCGCAAGCTGCGCGGCGTCTGGGGAAGAACAGCATGTCAACCGCTCTCGCGCGGCCCCGCTGCCGCTGCCGCTGTCAGGCGATATGGCGAGGGAAGCAGGCGACGCGCCCAGGCCGGAACGCACTCTTCCGGCAACATCTGTGCTGAGCTCCGGCTGGGGCGACATGCCGCCCGCTCCAACGCGGCTCCGCCCCCCCCAACGAGTTGGAGAGCGAGAAGTACGCGCCGCCCCGAGGCAGGAGCGCCACTTTCGGACGAAATCCGAGCGGCGCCGAGGCGAGAGCGACATGTTCCACTGCTCGCTTGTCGACGAATGGGCGAACGAAGAATGAGCGTCACGCCCGAGCGGGAGGTCAATTCCCAGGAGAAATGAGCGCGACGCCAAGGCGAGAGCGACATTTCGCCCATTCATACGGGATGCGCGCCTGTCAGATATCCACCACGCATTCTGAAATGGCGAAGACAAAACGTCCATGTTGAACGGCACGTCGCCTTTGAATTCTTCGTTGATAGGTAGTGAGAAAACGTGCCTGATCTGGTTGATATCTGCCGGCTAGATGGCCTAGCAGCCCCGTGCAACGAGCCATCGGGCCCCGACCATTCCCGCCCCCCCTGCGACCACACAGAAATCAATGGTGCCACAACGCGATGTTGGGACCGGAGTGCAGTCGGAAGGCGCTCGCGCTTGGTCCCGCTTTCGTCTACTTTGTCGAGGGAGAGACAACGCGGGCCGCGCACGGGCGGAAGCGGAACTGTAGAAAATCACTGCGCGACGCCGCGGCGAGACCACACTGTTGCCTTCCCCCAGGCGCCCAGATTATTGACGAGCGCGGCGAGAGCGAAGCGAGCCCTGCGCCGAAACGGCATTGCCATCTTTACGCGCAAACCGTGCGGATGTTGGGCGAGGGCAGCATGCCACCAGCTCTCGCGCGCCCACCCCCCCTGCCACTGGGGCCTTCGGTGGAGCTCCCAATGGGGCCGCGAAACGCGCGAATGGTGTACCGAAATGGGCATGCAGTGGGCGGGGAGCCACATGTGAACCCGGCCACTGAGCCTTTGGTGTAGCTCCGTATGGGGCCACGAAACGTGTGCGGTGTGTGTGTGTGTGCCAAAATGGACATGCTGTGGGCGGGAAGCCGCATGCGAACCCTGCCACTGGGGCCCTCGGTGGAGCTCCGATGGGGCCACGCAACGTGTGAGGGGTGTGCCAAAATGGACATGCGGTGGGCGGGGGGGAGCCGCATGTGGAGTCTTCCACTGGGTCCTTCGGTGGAGTTCCCTATGAGGCAACGAAGCGCGTGAGGGGTGTGCCGAAATGGCCATGCAGTGGGCGGGGAACCGCATGTGGACCCTGCCACCGGGGCCTTCGGTGGAGCTCCCGATGGTGCCACGAAGCGTGTGAAGGGTGTGCCGAACAGGTTGTTATGCGGAGGGCAGAGGCAAGGATGGGAGAAAAGAGGGGGGAGGATGAGAATCGAGGACGCGGGAGCACTGTCTTTTCAAAAGGAATACCCAACACCACAGGATGGTTGGGACAGATCAAGACTGAATCCCAACCACCCTGTGGTGCCGGGTCCCCGTTTTGAAGAGACAGCGCCCCGCGCTTCTCTCCTCCTCTCCTCCTCCCTCCTCCCGCCTCCCATCCCTTGCGCCCCTCACACGTCTCGTGGCCTCAAAGGGAGCTCCACCGAAGGTCCAAGGGGCGCCACCCGCATGCGCCCGACCCACCTATCTCGGCACACCCCTCACAAGGATCGAGGCCCCATAGAAGGCTCCACCGAAGGCCTCTAAGGGGCGCCGCTTCCATGCGCCCGGCCCACCGATCTTGGTACACCCCTCGCGAGGATCGTGGCCCCAGAGGGGGCTCCACCGAAGGTCTCAAGGGCGCCGCCCGCATGCGTCCGACCCACCCGTTTCGGCACACCCCTCACCAGGATCGCTGCCCCATGGGGGGCTCCGCCGAAGGTCCCATGGGCGCCACCCGCATGCGTCTGGCCGACCCATTCGGCACATGCCTCACAAGAATCGCTGCCTCATTGGGGGGGCTCCACCGAATGTCCCAGGAGCGCCGCCCGCATGCGTCCGAGCCACTCATGTCGGCTCATCCCTCAAGATGATCGTGGCCTCATATCGGGGGCTCCACCGAAGGTCCAAGGGGCGCCACCCGTATGCGTTCGACCCACCCATGTCTGCACACCTGGATCGCACATCCGACCCACCCATGTCGGCACACCCCTCACGAGGATCGTGGCCCCATAGGGAGCTCCACCGAGGGTCCCATGGGCGCAGCCCGCATGCGTCCGAGCCAACCATTTTGGCACAACCCTCATGAGGATCGTGGCCCCATAGGGAGCCCCACCGAAGGTCCCAAGGTCGCCGCCCGCATACGTCCGACCCACCGATTTCGGCACGCCCCTCGCACGTTTCGGCGCCCCATAGTGAGGTCCACCGAAGGTCGCAACGGCCGTCATCGTATGCGTCTCCCCCACAGCCCGCATGCCCCTCATGCGGTTCGCCTGTCTCGCACGATTCGCGGCCCCATAGGGAGTTCCCCCTCGATCGTCCCGCCTGCTCTGCGGTACTCACAGCTGCACATGGTTGGGTCATTCGCATGGATACTTGCTTGTCGCATGCGTGGGCCTTCGGGGGCCCGCACTGGGCACCGGGGCGAAAAGCCAGACGGGGAACGGGTAACACATCAATTTATTCTCCACCATCCTGTGGTGTTGGGTCCTCGCTTTGAAGAGGCAACGCCCCGCGCCTCCTCCTCCTCCTCCTCCTCCTCCTCCTCCTCCTCCTCCTCCTCCTCCTCCTCCTCCTTCTCTTCCTCCTCCTCCTCCTCCTCCTCCTCCTCCTCCTCCTCCTCCTCTCCTCTCCTCCTTCCTACTCCCATCCTTGCCTCTGCCCTCCGCGTGTGCACCTCTCACGCGCTTCGTGGTCCCATGGGGAGCCCCACCGCAGGCCCCAGTGGCGGGGTCCACATGCGGCTCCCCGCCCACCGCATGTCCATGTCGACACACTCCATCACACGTTTCGTGGCCCCATAGGGATCTCCACCGAAGGCCCCAGCAGAAAGTTCCACATGCGGATCCCCGCCCACCGCATGTCCGTTTCGGCACCCTCACACGTTTCGTGGTCCCATGGGGAGCTCCACCGAGGGCCCTGAGCAGGGTCCACATGCGGCTCCCCGCCCACCGCATGTCCATTTCGATACACCTAATCACACCCTTCGTGGCCCCATAGGGAGCTCAAACAGAGGCCCAAAGGGCGAGGTCTACCTACATGCGGTTCCCCGCCCACTGCATGCCCATTTTGGCACACCCCTCACACGTTGCGTGGCACCATGGGAAGCTCCACCGCAAGCCCCAGTGGCGGGGTCCACATGCGGCTCCCCGCCCACCGCATGTCCATTTCGGCACACCCCTCACACGTTTCGTGGCCCCATCGGGAGCTCCACCGAAGGCCCCAGCAGCAAGTTCCACATGCGGATCCCCGCCCACCGCATGTCTATTTCGGCACCCTCATTACACGCTTCGTGGTCCCATGGGGAGCCCCACCGAAGGAACCAAAGGCAGGGTCCACATGCGGCTCCCCGCCCATCGCTTGTCCATTTCAGCACACCCCATCACACGTTGCGTGGCCCCATAGGGATCTCCACCGAAGACCCTTGGGGCAGGGTCCACATGCGGCTCTTCGCCCACCGCATGTCCGCTTCGCACACCCATCACACGTTGCGTGGCCCCATAGGGAGCTCTAACGCTGGCCCCAGTGGCGGGGTCCACATGCGGCTCCCCGCCCACCGCTTGGCCATTTCGGCAACACCCCTCACACGTTGCGTGGCACCATTGGGAGTTACCCCTCCTTCGTCTCCCCAGCCTTGCGGTACTCACAATTACGTATGTTAGGGCTCTCGCCAGTCTATTTAAAATACCTTTTCCGATTGTCCGAGTGTCCATCGCGGTCTCGGTTGCATGCCGATGATCAGAGCTGATGCTGGTCAAAAGCGGCGCATTGGATTTCCCAAACATCTTCACCATCGACATCGACGCCGCGAGCTCGTTGGATAGCTCTTGGTTGCCAAAGCGTTCCTGTTGTTCCAGGTAGTTCGCCATCGCATCGTGATAAGCTTGGGATGCGGCTTTGAAGAACTCGTAATCGCCCAGGCGATTGGCCGTTAAGTTTAGTCCAAAGTCGGCGAATGTGTACTCGATCCACTCCTGTCCTGTGGTGGGGATGCCTGTTCCGGATATTGCTGCCATGACCTCACTCCGCTGCAGTGCAACTCAGAAAGATGATAGTACAAATTGAGCGTCCTCCCTTTATCTGAATGAACGAGTAGGATGCAACACAGGTCGTGTCGCGGTGACGCGGACCTAAATACTCGAACCAAACGACAGCGGTAGCACGATAACATGGATGTTTGTCTCGTAACAGTTCCTTCTTCTCCTCCTCCCCGCGCGCACGAGAGTGGAGGCGGAGTGCGCCCCGGGGCGGAAAGGGGAGGGAGGGAGGGAGGACGAAAAAGGAGGGGCGAGAGGAAGGAGAGAGGAGGGATGAGGCAGGGAGGATGAGGGAGGAGGGGGCGACAGAACTGCGACGACGACGAAGACAACGACGACGAGGCCGACGCGGACGACGACGGCGCCGACGACGACGCCGACGCCATCGACGTCAACGCGGCAGCAGGAGGAGGCGCGCGAGCCTCGGCCGCCAGGGAGGCGGTCCCCGCCGCCGGGGGCTTCGCCGCGCTCATCCCCGCCCGCGGGAGAGGGGGGGTGGGCCGACCCTTTGGCGGCAACTCGTGGGACGCAGGAGGGCATACTAGTACGATGTGCTGATGTTGGAGGCGCACGTCCGACACGAGCACATTGATACATATACATATCGAGTGAACAAATACATGAATACATGAATACATAAATAAACGCAGACACTACACACACACACACACATTCGGGCGGTATGGCCATAAAGCGCCCTCCGCAGAGCTTGTACTGCAAGATTTCTGGGAGTGCGCGTCGCCCTTTGCGGGGCCGACGCGCACACAATGCAACCATGCTTGAGCGGTGCCGAGCTCATGGGACCTCCCGTGCGCTCCTGCTGGCTATTGCGAAGCGACGCATCCGACGCTGATCGACGCCAGTCGATGCCAACTCACAAGCGACGCCATCCGCCTTGTCAATGCATTAGCGACGAAGTTGCGTGGTCCTCCTCCGGCGCCGTTTGAGCTGCCAGGCTACAGCAGATGCAGGCTGGTCAAAGGGAGAGCGGATCCAGGAAACCTGGGCCAACTTTGTGGCAATGCGTCTTCCCCTGACGCTGGGCCAGCCCAGCGCAGCTCCGTGCATGTGATGATGGGATCGGATTCAGGCCAGCTTCCTACAAGGTGCTGGTGGAACGCTGAAACAGGCAAGCGACGAACGACCGGCGCCTCTGTACGATTAGACACCTGGCTGCAAATCTAGGAGAACAGTTTCGAAGGTCTTCTTCAACTTTATCGGGAGCTCCAAGGATCTTCAGTGCCATGGGGGGTATCAGGGACTTCGGTGGGGCACCTGCTCGCAGGTCAATTTCTTATCTCACGTGCCCACTGTAAGAAAAAATCGACAGTCCTCGATCATCCACCCTGGAGGGATGACTTGTCCCCAAATCTGGATCGATTAAAAAAAGAGGACAACTTTCCCCCCAAACCATCCAGTTGTGTTGGGTCCTCGTTTTGAAGAGACAGCACCCCTCGCCACCACAACAATAACACAAGATGAATACTACTCTCCTCTCTCCCCCGAAGACGGCGGTGAGGTGTCATGGCCTCCTCCTTGTATTGTCTCTACACGCAAGATGCCGCCGAATTGACAATTAATATGAACGTTCACAATCCGAACGTTTTCAATCCTTTCAGAATGACGCTCCCGCTACAGCGTTGGCTTTATTTACCCTTTCTTAGTCCTTCTGCATTACGTTCCCGCTGTAGCGCTGACCTCATTCAATTGTTTCGGTTTTTCCAAATTGTGTTGCTGCTGCAGCGTTGGCTTCGTCTCCGCGCTTTCAGTTTTTCCAACCCATGTTCCCACTGCAGCGCTGGTCTCATTTCCCCGGTTTCGGTCCTTCGAAATCGTGCTCCCGCTGCAACGCTGGTCTCATTTTGCGCTCCCCGCTATCCAGACCGTCTATTTGCATCTCCCGTCCTGTGCCATTACAGGTTTCCAACAGACCTTGTTGTCCAAATGACTCGCGTTCTCGACGCGACGCCATGCTACGCTTTGCTATACCATGCATCGCGTAGTCTCTCGGGATCATTGCCCTGTTCGACATCCGACTGCGAATAGAGAGGATATTTACGCAATTATAAGGGATGGGAGGGAGGGGCGGAACGTCAAATGTGACGCTTGTGCACCTAGCTTGCTTCCCTCCACAATTACACAATATGAATACTATTCTCCTCTCTCCCCTGATGACGTCCGGAAGATGTTCGGCCCCCCTCCGCGCGCTGTTGTTTACACACGGGATTCCCTGGAATTGGGTTTTCTCTTGGTTCGTTTTGCACAATGTTGCTCCCGCTAAAGCACTGGCCTTATTTTCGGGCTTCCGCTCGTTCTGAATCGTGTTCCCGCTGCAGCGCTGGCCTCATTTCCGCGCTTACGATCGTTCCGAATCGTGCTCCCGCTGCAGCGCTGGTGTCATTATTTCCAGTGCCATGCCACGGCACGCAACGCAATGCTATGTGTGTTCTGCTGTGCGATGCCATGCCCTCAGATGCAACGCTAGGATAAGCAATGCTTGACTACGCAGTGCCACGCCATGCTATGCCATGCTACGATTTGATATTTAACGCCATGCTATACCATGTTCTGTTCTGTGCCGCTGTGTGATGCCATTCTTTGCGTTGCAGTGTTTTGTGATGCAATTCTTCACTACGCAACGCCACACCATGTTATGACATGCTACGCTCTGCCGTGCTCTTCTACGCCCTGCTATGCCGTGCTCTACGATGCATCGCGCACCCTCTCGAGATCATTGCCCTGCTCGGCATCCGGCAGTGCGAATAGAGGGGAGATCTACGCCATGGTAAAGAATGGGAGGGAGGGGCGTACGTCAGATATGACGCGAGCGCACCTAGCATGTCCTCTCCTCTTTCTTCTTTCGGACGCCTCTGATCACCAACTGTGACAGGCCAAGGACTAGAGAAAGAGCTATGCATTACACATCGCAGCAAAAGAGAAAAGCAAATTAAGATTCTCGGGCACGTTTGGCCGACCTGTGTTTGGAAAACAAGCTGGACACGAAGTGGATGGCGTCATCGAGCGCCACCGCTTCTGCAGTAAAGGATGAAACTGGGTGCTCAAAATACACCCCACGAAACGCGACTGGAAACGTGTGCCTGGATCCAGCGCGCGTTACAATTGCCTCCAACACCCAGCCGGCAACCGAACACTTATTCGTCCAGGTTCCCCCGTCTGAATGGCAAGTAAAGTTCGCCTCGCACGGAGAGAAATCGAAGGCAGCCGGTGGCATTTCATTGAGCGAGCTGTGTCCCAACTCCATTGTGCAATTCACGATAAAATCTGCTATTCGGTTGTGTTCCCTCTGGTGCCATACGACCAGGGCGGAAGCCATGCACGGCGGCGTCCGCCCATCCTGGAAGAAGCTGACCACGGAGGATGAAACACGATCAAAAACTCGAGTCAGATGATTATCTCCTCCTCCCCCTACTCCTCCCCCTCCTCCTCCTCCTCCTCCTCCCATCATCTTCCCTCTGCCCTCCGCATGTCAACCTGCTCAGCACACCCCTCGCATGTTTAGTGGCTCCACAGGGAGCTCCACCGAGGGTCTCCATGGTGAGTTCGCACGCGCCCGCCCGACATCTTTCGGCGCACTCATCACACGTGTTGTGGCCCCGTAGGGAGCTCCACCGATGACTTCCATGGTGGGCGAGTTCGCACGCGTCCGCCCGGACGAATTTCGACATACTCCGCACGCGCTTCGTGGCCCCATATTGACCTCCACCGAGAGTTTCCGTTGTGAGTTCGCATGTGTCCGCCCGACCTATTTCGGCACCCCCTTCCCACGCTTCGTGGCCCCATAGGAAACTCCACCCAGCCTTAGTTGTGAGTTCGCGTGCGTCCGCGCAACCAATTTCGACACACGCCTCACACGTTTCGCGGCCTCGTAGGGAGCTCCACCGAGGCCTCCGCGGTGAGTTCGCATGCGTCCACCCGGCCCATTTCGGCACATCCCTCACACGTCTCGTGGCCCCATAGGAAGCTCCACCGAGGTCCTCCATGGTGAGTCCGCATGCGTCCGCCCGATGATTTCGGTACACCCCTCGCACGTTTCGTGGCTCAACAGGGAGCTCCCCCGAAGACCTCCATGGTGAGTTCGCATGCGCCCGCCCGACCCATTCCGGCACACTCTTCACACGTTTCGTGGCCCCGTAGGGAGCTCCACCGAGAGCCTCCGTGGTGAGTTCGCATTCGTCCACCTGGCCCATGTCGGCACATCCCTCACACGTCTCGTGGCCCCATAGAGCTCCACCAAGTGCCCCCGTGGTGAATTCGCATGCGCCCGCACGGCCCATGTCTGGCACACCCCGCACACGTTTCGTGGCCCACAAAGAGCTCCATTGAGGGCCTCCATGGTGAGTTCGCATGCGTCCGCGCGACCAATGTCGACACACCCCGCACACAATTCGTGGTCCTGAAGGGAGATCCACCGGGGGCTTCCGTCGTGACTTCACATGCGTCCCGACACATTTCGGTACATCCCTCGCACGCTTCGTGAACCCATAGGGGGCGGGCCAGGCTCGCGTGCCATCGTGGTATCGCTCTTCTTGCTGCCCAGAGCCCCCTGTCAATTGTTTCGTGCCCCCTGTGCTCTCAAATGCCAGGTCTCGGAAAACTGGTGATTGAGATAACGGGTAGACCATCCCGCTCCGCCCTCCCACACGTGCCCGCACTGCCCCGCGCCTCGTTCTTCCTACGGCGCGCTGCCTTTGAGAGCAGAGGCTTATGCCGTGCTTTATTCGGAGTTTGCGTGCCCCCCTCCTTCGCAGCTGCATGTTGGCGGGGTCCTTCGCCAGGTTAAGTGTATCGTTCGCGGCCCCCGTCTGGGGGCATCTGCAGGACTGGCCGTTCGACAGCATGGCCGCCCGCAGTATACCCTGGGACGTGCAAAACTTATGCAGCGAATGTCCCGAACACTGCATGCCAGACTGCGCGTGCCAACTGGGCGTCGCGTGCACGCGCGCGCTCGCACTCCAGGATGCCTGGGAAAGGCGCCTCGGCGACGGTTACGATGACAGGGGCCTGCGCTTCCAGTTCCTGCCATGCGGCCAGAAGTGCAATTATCCAAGCCGCAGTTGACCCGTGCCAAGGCGCCGTCGGCAATGCCCTGGCAGCAAGTATACAGCGGATGCGTGACCGTGATGTCCATGGCGCCACAGCTGGGCATCTCTCGATGGTGCATGGGCGCTTCTCTACGCCGTGGATTGGCCAACCTCCCGTGAACCGCACCGCGCTCCAGCAACGGAAGGCCCTTCAGAAAATAGGGGCAGATCGCCGAGAAAACCATGAAGTCGGCAACTCGGTTGACTGAGGTAGCAAGGCAACGACAGGTACTGGCTTTGCTGCAGCGGCAGCTCCAGCGGCGCCCTCGCGCGCCGGCCGCACTGGGCGGACGGAGTCGTACCGAGAGCGCCTCAAGAGAAATGTCCTGCCTCCTGCTCGAGAAGAAGATGCTGGAAACGGGCTCGGACGCGTCGGAATCGGACTATATCGGCAAAGCTGGCGCCTGAGCCTTGGGCCGGCGCCTCGCCGCAAACCTGTCTGCTGGGCGCTGCCGCCATCGCTGACCATGAGGCCGCAGGCCGCAGCGCCCTCGGCCTCGGCTGAGATCTCAGCCCCTTTGCCCTCGGCCTTGGCTGCTGCCGCCGCCATCTCCGCAGCCGCGAACTTGGCCACCGAGATCCTAGCCGCCTCGGCGCTGCTGATCGCGGCGGTAGCAGCGGCTGAGCACCCCCCGCCGCTGCCGCGAGCGCCGCCGCCCGAGTCGGCGCCACTGGGAGTGCCGCCCTGCGGTGCCTCGGGCTCCTGAGCCTTGGTGCCCTCGGCATCGGCGACGTCCCCCTCCTCTTCTTGGCCGCCCGCTTTAAGGGGATGGCAGCGACTTGGCCTCGGCATCTTCTGCTGAGAGATACTGAAAGATTCCCGTGTCTCCAACAACTCCGCACGCATTCGTTTGAGTGCGATGTTCTGGTATTGCGTATCATCCGTACTATTGTTATAATAAGAAAAATAAGAACACTAATAATCCCACCAGCCCTTTGGGCGTGAGTGGTTTAGAGAGCCCGCTCTGTTCTCAACCCCCTTCTTCCCCTTCGGGGAGGGGTTTACCCCTCCCCCTACCCCCTCCCTCTGGGCCTGGAGAGGTCCCTCCGCGGGTGGCCGGCGGGGTCTTTTTCGACTCCTGGGAGGGCTAAAAAACAACACCCCTCACGAGGATTCTGGCCCCGACGGGGGGGGGGGAGAAAAGTGCTCCCCTCTTCTTTGAAGCCAAAATCATTGATTTTACTACGGTTTTGGCCCCATTTTGGCCTTCTGAGGGGGCAGCGCTAATTAAAGCTCCCCTCTTCTTTCAAGCCAAAATCATTGATTTTACTAAGGTTTTGGCCCCATTTTGGCCTTCTGAGGGGGCAGCGCTAATTAAAGCTCCCCTCTTCTTTGATCGACTTCCTCCAAGATGGCCCCAAGAAGCGCCCAGGAGGCACCAAGAGGCCCCAAGATGGCCCCAAGAGGCCCCCAGGAGGCCCCCAAGAGGATCCCAAACGGCCCAAAGAGGCCCCCCCGAGGCACCAAGACGCCGAAAAGCCCATCAGGACGACCCTCTACTCGCCTGGGCGTCGTTTCTGGACGGGCAGGAGGAGGGGCCCGAACGACTCACACCAGGACGAGGGGCCCGAACAACTCACACCACGAGAAGCCCGAACGACTCACACCAGGACGAAGAGCCCGAACGACTCACACCACGAAGAGCCCGAACGACTCACACCAGGAAGAAGGGCCCGAACGACTCACACCAGGACGAGAAGCCCGAACGACTCAAACCACGAGGAGCGCTTTCTCTCCCTCCTCCTCCGCCTCGTCCTTCTCCCGCTCCCACCACAAGGAGGATGTACAAGGAGGCGGGAGGAAGGAGGAACAGGGGAGATATGCGGGGGCAGGCGGAAACACGACTGAAAAACACGACTGTCGGCATGCTTCGCAAGAGTTGCTGTTTTGAGATGGGCTGGTGGGGATACGCGAAGCGTAAAGAATATATAATGATACGAATACGAATAATACTAGTAATAAACATAAAGGAATAATAATCATACCAATCCTAATAATAATACGAAATAAAAAATAAGATACTACTAATACTCATTAGTCGTATTAGTACTAATACTAGCACTTATATTTCATAATAAGTACGAAATGTATGATTATGATCATTAATAATGCCGCATTAATATAAGTACGAGTATAACTATTATTCGTATTATGACTCTGATCATTGTTATTATTAGTATGACTTCTAGTAGTAGTAGTCGCTGTCGTAGTAGTGGTAGTAGTAGTAGTAGTCGTAGTAGTAGTAGTAGTAGTAGTAGTAGTAGTAGTAGTAGTAGTAGTAGTAGTAGTAGTAGTAGTGGTAGTAGTAGTGGTAGTAGTAGTGGTAGTAGTAGTGGAACGTAGTACGTAGTACGTAGTACGTAGTACGTAGTAGTAGTAATAGTAGTAGTTGTTTTTGTAGTAGTAGTAGTAAACTTAGTAGTAGTAGTAGTAGTAGTAATAAGTAGTAGTAGTAGTAGTAGTAGTAGTAGTAGTAGTAGTAGTAGCAGTAGTAGTCGAAGTAGAAATAGTAGTAGTAGTAGTAGTAGTAGTAGTAGTGGTAGTAGTAATAGTAGTAGTAGTAGCCGTAGTCGTAGTGGTAGCAGTAGTAGAAACGTAGTAGTAGTAGTAGTAGTAGTAGTAGTAGTAGTA
>CAUYUJ010020198.1:146813-161998 GCA_963575745.1 Prorocentrum cordatum
CTGGGCCGCGGCCGCCGCCCGCTGCCGCGCGGGCGCGCCCGGCAGCGGCGGGCGGGGGGCCCGCGCGGACGCTGGCGCGGCGGGTGGCGGCGGCGGCGGGCAAGCGGCGGCAGCGGAGCCCGCGACGGAGGCCGAGGAGGCGGCGGAGGAGGCGGGCGCTGGGGCGAGGCGAGGGAGGCAAGGCTGGAGGCAGACGCGGCGCCAGGCGGGAACGCGGGGAAGCGGCCCCGGCGGCAAGGCGCCACGGCCGGCGGGGCCACGCGGCGAGGGGGCGGCAGCGGAGGAGGCGGGCTGCGGAACGGCCTGGGCCCGCCGGTCGGCCCGGAGGCTCCTCCTCCTCCTCCTCTCCCTCCTCCTCCCTCCTTCCTCCTCCTCCGTCCCCTCCTCCTCCTCTCCTCCTCCTTCCTCCTCCTACCTCCTCATCCTCATCCTCTCCCTCCTCTCATCCTCCTCCTCCTCCTCCTCCCCCTCTCTCCTCCTCCTCCTCTCCTTTCATCCTCCTCCTCCTCCTCCTCCTCCTCCTCCTCCTCCTCCTCCTCCTCCTCCTCCTCCTCCTCCTCCTCCTCTTCCTCCTCCTCCTCCTCCTCCTCCTTCTCCTGGTCACTGTCGCGGCGTTTGTGCTGGTGGTGGACCTGCTAGTCTCCGTCGTGCGCTGTGGCGTAGTGGTGCGGTTGATGGCGGTGGTGGTGGTGGTGGCAATCGGGGTGGTGGTGATGCTGGTTGGTATCGTCGTGGTGTTGCTGCTGGTGGCGATGCAGGTCGTAGTCGCCAGATTGCTGTTGGTCGCATTCGTGGTGTTGGTGGTCGTGTTCGTGGCTGTGGTTCTGCTTGTCGTAGTCGTGGTGTTCGTGGTCGCTGTCGTGGTGGTGGTGCTGGTCGCAGTCGTGGCGCCGCTGCTGGTTGCGGCTGTTGTGGTGCTGCTGGTCGTAGTCTGGTCGCAGTCGTGGCGCTGCTTGCCGCCGTCTCGCCGTCCTCTTCGGCCGCCTCCTTCGCCGCCTCGTCTGTCTCCTCTTCCTCCTCTTCTTCGCCCTCTCCACTCCTCCTCCTCCTCCTCTCTCCTCCTCCTCCACTCCTCTCCTCCCTCTCTCCTCCTCCTCCCCTCCTCCTCCTCCTCCTCCTCCTACTCCTCCTCCTCCTCCTCTCTCCTCCTCCTCCTCTCCTCCTCCTCCTCCTCCTCCTCCTCCTCCTCCTCCTCCTCGCACTCCTGGTCGCCGTCGCAGTCCTGCTGGTCTCCGCCGTGGCGCTGGCGTGTGATGGTGCGGTTGGTCGCGGTCGTGGTGGCGTTGCTGGTTGCAGTCGTGGTGCTGGTGTTGTCGGTTGCAGCTGTCGTGGTGGTGCTGCTTGCGTCGATGCAGGTCGCAGTCGCCCGTTTTCGCGTGTTGGTAGCCGTTGTGGTGCTGCTGCTGGTCGCAGCCACGGTGGAGCTGTTGGTCGTGCTCGTGGTTGTAGTTCTGCTTGCCGTGGTCGTGGTACTTCTGGTCGCTGTCGTGGTGGTGCCCCTGTTGGTCGCGAGTATCGCACTCCGACTGTCCGGCGACGGCAGCCGCAGTCACAGCCTCCGCCTCAGCCTGCCTCAGCCTCAGCCTCAGCCTGCCGCAGCCTCAGCCTCAGCCTGCTTCAGCCGCAGCCTCAGTCTGCCTTTTTACCTAACAGCGAAGACTGATAAGTTTCTAGTGGTGTCCAAAGAGAGCATCTGATGACTCCGCAGGGGGGTCTGGGCGGCATCCGGGGAGGCTGCCGCCGAAGCCGAAATCGCTTAGGACATCCTCGCAAAATCGTTCTTGGCGCTCCCAAAACTCCATTCCCGGGCCACATTTTGTATGCCTGGAACCAACTGTAGGCCACTTCGTGCTCTTCGACTTCCCAGAACTCCATTCCCGGGCCACATTTTGGATGCCCGGAGCCAACTGTAAGCCACTTCGTGCTCTTCAAGTTCCCAGAACTCAATTCCTGGGCATGATTTTGAATGCCCGGAGCCAACTGTAGGCCACTTCGTGTTCTTCTAGTTCCCAGAACTCCATTCCTGGGCCACATTTTGAATGCTGAGGCAGGCTGATGCTGCGGCCGAGGCAGGCTGAGGCTGAGGCAGGCTGAGGCTGAGGCCGAGGCTGAAGGCAGACTGAGGCTGAGGCTGAAGCAGGCTGAGGCTGAGGCTGAGGCAGGCTGAGGCTGAGGCTGAGGCAGGCTGATGCTGAGGCAGGCTGAGGCTGAGGCTGAGGCTGATGCAGGCTGAGGCTGAGGCAGGCTGAGGCTGAGGCCGAGGCTGAAGGCAGGCTGAGGCTGAGGCTGAAGCAGGCTGAGGCTGAGGCTGAGACAAGCTGAGGCTGAGGCGGGCTGAGGCTGAGGCTGAGGCAGGCTGAGGCTGAGGCTGTGACTGCGACTGGCGTCGCCACTGCGACTGTCATCGCGAATGCGATTACGACTGCGAGAACAGCAGAATTCTACAACTGGATTCTCATCTGAATTTTAAAGGGAATGCTTTCAGATATGTTTCTACACATCGCTGTTAGGTTGCTTTGCCGGGATAATTTTTTCCCCATCCTTACCCCGAGGCTGCCGCGTCCCCTTGCGGCCAGCGCGGACCCCCCGCGCGCCCACGGTGAGTGTGGGGCGGGGGCGCGCCCCGACGGAGCGGGGGGTTTTCGGCCGAAGCCAGGGCAACCCCGAACCTCCCGCCAGCTAGCCGCCCCGCCGGGGGCCTCCCGCCCAGCTGCCCCAAGCCCCTCGGCGCCCCAGGAGCGCCCGGGGCGCCCTCGGCCAGCCGCCGCCAGCCGCCGCCGCCAGCCTGCGCCTTGTGCCGCGGCGCCCGGCCCGTCGCCGCCAGTCGCCGGCCGGCCGCTCGTCGCAGCGCCGCGCCGCCGGGCCTGTCGCCGCCAGCCGGTGCCGCCGCCGCCGCCCTCGGGGCGGCGCTGGCGGCGCAGCTTTCGGCCTCCGCGCGGCCGCGCCGCCGCCGGCCGCCGCGCTTCGCCGCGGCGCCTGGCCCGTCGCCGCCTGCCGCAGGTCGGCCGCAGGACGCCGCGCCTCGCCGCCGGGCCTGCCGCCGCTGGTCGCCGCGCCCGCCGCCGCAGGTCGCTGGGCAGAGGGTTGTGGCTTAGGAAGGCTGAATCCTCCCCCCTCTGCCCGTGAACGAACCTGCGGCGGCGCTGCGCCTCGCGGCGGTGCGTTCGCCCTCCGCGCCGCCGCGCTGCCTCGGGCCAGCGCCAGCGTTTCCTCCGCCGCCTCCGCCGCCGCCGCCTCCTCCTCCTCCTCTGTGCTGCTGGCTGCTGTCGTGGTGCTGCTAGTCGCCGTGCTGCCCCTGGTCCTGGTGGTGCTGGTCGCCGTGGTGGTGCTGGTCGTAGTGGTGCTGGTCGCCGTGGTGGTGCTGGTCGCCGTAGTGGTGCTGGTCGTGGTGGTCCTCCTGGTCGTGGTGGTGCTGGTCGTGGTGGTGCTGGTCGCTGTGGTGGTGCTGGTCGCCGTGGTGGTGCTGGTCGCCGTGGTAGTGCTGGTCGTGGTGGTCCTCCTGGTCGTGGTGGTGCTGGTCGCCGTGGTGGTGCGGGTCGTAGTGGTGCTGGTCGCCGTGGTGGTGCTGGTCGCCGTGGTGGTGCTGGTCGTGGTGGTCCTCCTGGTCGTGGTGGTGCTGGTCGTAGTGGTGCTGGTCGTGGTGGTGCTGGTCGCCGTGGTGGTGCTGGTCTTGGTGGTGCTGGTCGCCGTGGTGGTGCTGGTCGCCGTGGTGGTGCTGGTCGTGGTGGTCCTCCTTGTCGTGGGGCTCGTCGTGGTGGTGCTGGTCGCTGTGGTGGTGCTGGTCGCCGTGGTGGTGCTGGCCGTGGGCGTGGTGGTGCTGGTCGTGGTGGTAGTGGTGGTGGTCCTCTGGCCGTGGCCGTGCTGGTCGTGGTGGTGGTGGTGCTGGTCGTGCTGGCCGTGGTCGTGCTGGCCGTGGTCGTGGTGGTGCCGGTCGTGGTGGTCGTGGTGGTCCTCCTGGCCGTGGTCTCGCTGGTCGTGGTGGTGGTCGCCGTGGTGGTGCTGGTCGTGGTGCTGGTCGTGGTGGTTCTCCTGGTCGTGGTGGTGCTGGTGGTGGTGCTGGTCGCTGTGGTAGTGCGTAGTCGTGGTGCTGGTCGCCGTGGTGGTGCTGGTCGTGGTGGTGCTGGTCGCCGTGGTGGTGCTGGTCGTGCTAGCCCTCCTGGTCGTGGTGGTGCTGGTCGCAGTGGTGCGGGTCGCCGTGGTGGTGCTGGTCGCCGTGGTGGTGCTGGTCGCCGTGGTGGTCCTCCTGGTCGTGGTGGTGCTGGTCGTGGTGGTGCTGGTCGCCGTGGTGGTGCCGGTCGCCGTGGTGGTGCTGGCCGTGGGCGTGGTGGTGCTGGTCGTGGTGGTGGTGGTCATAGTGGTCCTCTGGCCGTGGTCATGCTGGTCGTGGTGGTGGTGGTGCTGGTCGTGCTGGCCGTGGTGGTGGTGGTCGTGGTCGCCGTGGTGCTGGTCGTGGTGGTGGTCGTAGTGCTCCTCTTGGCCGTGGTCGCGCTTGTCGTGGTGCTGGTCGCCGTGTTGGTGCTGGTCGTGGTGGTCCTCCTGGTCGTGGTGGTGCTGCTCGTGGTGGTGCTGGTCGCCGTGGTGGTGCGTAGTCGCGGTGCTGGTCGTGAAGGTGGTGCTGGTCGCCGTGGTGGTGCTGGTCGCCGTGGTGGTGCTGGTCGTGGTAGTTCTCCTGGTCGTGGTGGTGCTGGCCGTGGTGGTGCTGGTCGCTGTGGTGGTGCTGGTCGCCGTGGTGGTGCTGGTCGTGGTGGTGCTGGTCGTGGTGGTGGTGCTGGTCGCCGCGGTGGCGCTGGTCGCCGTGGTGGTCCTCCTGGTCGTGGTGGTGCCGGTCGAGGTGGTGCTGGCCGCCGTGGTGATGCCGGTCGCTGTAGTGGTGCCGGCCGTGGTCCTGGTGGTGCTGGTCTTGGTAGTGCTGGTCGTCGTGATGGACCTCTGGCCGTGGTCGTGCTGGTCGTGGTGGTGGTGGTGCTGGTCGTGCTGGCCGTGGTCGTGCTGGCCGTGGTCGTGCTGGCCGCGATCGTGGTGGTCGTGGTGGTCCTCCTGGCCGTGGTCGCGCTGGTCGTGGTGGTGGTCGCCGTGGTGGTGCTGGTCGTGGTGCTGGTCGTGATGGTTCTCCTGGTCGTGGTGGTGCTGGTGGTGGTGCTCGTCGCTGTGGTGGTGCGTAATCGTGGTGCTGGTCGCCGTGGTGGTGCTGGTCGCCGTAGTGGTGTCTGGTCGTGGTGGTCTCCTGGTCGTGGTGGTGCTGGTCGTTGGTGGTGCATGTGTCGCCGTGGTTGGTGTGGTCGCGTGGTGGTTGTGGGTCTCGCCGTGGTTGGTCTGGTCGTGGTAGTCATCCTGGTCGTGGTGGGTGGTCGTGGTGGTGCTGGTCGCCGTGGTGGTGCGTAGTCGCGGTGCTGGTCGTGGTGGTGGTGCTGGTCGCCGTGGTGGTGCTGGTCGCCGTAGTGGTGCTGGTCGTGGTGGTCCTCCTGGTCGTGGTGGTCCTCCTGGTCGTGGTGGTGCTGGTTGTGGTGGTGCTGGTCGCTGTGGTGGTGCTGGTCGCCGTGGTGGTGCTGGTCGCCGTGGTGGTGCTGGTCGTGGTAGTCCTCCTGGTCGTGGTGGTGCTGGTCGTGGTGGTGCTGATCGCTGTGGTGGTGCCGGTCGCCGTGGTGGTGCTGGTCGTGGTGGTGCTGGTCGTGGTGGTGGTGCTGGTCGCCGTGGTGGCGCTGGTCGCCGTGGTGGTCCTCCTGGTCGTGGTGGTGCTGGTCGAGGTGGCGCTGGCCGCCGTGGTGGTGCCGGTCGCTGTGGTGGTGCCGGCCGTGGTCGTGATGGTGCTGGTCTTGGTGGTGGTGGTCGTCGTGGTGGTCCTCTGACCGTGGTCGTGCTGGTCGTGCTTGTGGTGGTGCTTGTCGTGCTGGCAGCAGTCTTGCTGGCCGTGGTCGTGGTGGTGGTCGTGGCGGTCCTCCTGGCCGTAGTCGCGCTGGTCGTGGTGGTGGTCGCCGTGTTGGTGCTGGTCGTGGTGGTCCTCCTGGTCGTGGTGGTGCTGGGCGTGGTGGTGCTGGTCACCGTGGTGGCGCGTAGTCGTGGGGCAGGTCGCCGTGGTGGGGCTGGTCGCCGTGGTGCTGGTCGCCGTGGTGGTGCTGGCCGTGGTGGTGCTGGTCGTGGTGGTCCTTCTCCTCCTCCTCCTCCTCCTCCTGGTCGTCGTCGTGCTGGTGGAGGTGCTGTTCGTAGTTGTGCTGGTGGTGGTGGCGGTGGTTGTGGTGCTGCTCGCAGTAGCTCTGCTGTCGGCGTTCCTGCGAGCTGCTGTGCCCCGCCCTGCCCGTGCGCGCCCCCGCGCGGGGGCCGGTGCTCTCAGGGGAGCGCCGACAGAACGTCCCCTCGCCAGGGATTTTCCCCGTCTGTCGCTAGCGTTTCAGAGGGCACGTCCTCGAGCAGGCTCGCGGCCAGGGCGTCGTGGATGGCTTAATCCGAAAGCCCTTATAACGGCGACGAGGCGACGATCGAAAGCAGTGCCCCGGCACTGCTTTGAACGCGTTCAAAGCAGTGCCCCGGCACTGCTTTGAACGTATGATATGATGATATGATGATGATTATGATTGATGATGGTGATGATTTTTCCAGCGTGCACTGTCCGCAACTGCGGCAATCAACATCATGCTCCACTTGCCCGCAACTGCGGCCATCACCAACGCTGCGCCTCGAAGCTCCACGGAGGGCGCTCGGCTGGTCGCCCGCTCGAGCCCCACTCGACTTCACGCTGAGGAGGCGAGCCCTCAGGGGCATTGTCCGCAACTGCGGCATGATCAGAGGGCCACCACTGCGCGCCTTCAGCGCCCCATTCGCTCGAGCTCCAGTCCCACCAGGACCAGCCCTGCCATCTCGTGGCGGGACTGCGCGCCTCCCATGCGCCGCTGCCGCTGGCGTCCCAGGACCCAGCCGCCACTGCGGCACAAGAAGGGGTCGCATCGTCGCCGTTGGCAGCTTGCGGCGGTGGCGTGGTCCCAGCTCGCTCAGCCCCAGCGTCTCTCCCCGCAACTGCGGTTCCCATCTGGGGTCGGACGCCCTTCCCCGCAACTGCGGTGTCCGCGTAGCTGCCCTTCTTGCCGCCCTTCTTGCCGCCCTTCCTGCCGCCCTTCCTGCGTTCCAACCTCGCGGCGAGTCTTTCAGGTGACCTGCGGCACGTATTGTGCGTGAAAGCCACCAGAGGGAAGTGCGCTCCGTGCCTCGCCCTGCCGAAGGCGCCATGCCATATCTTGTCGTCGAGGTTGCCCTGCTTCACTCTGAAGGGATAGCGCACCCAATCGTCGCGTTCCCTGCGCGCCATCCTTTGCTCGAACTCCGCATCTGCGGTCAAGGATTCGCCAAATGGCGTCAGGAAGGCGCGCATCTTGTTTTCAACGGGCTCAGCCTTGGGCACGTAAGTCTGAAGCATCTTCCCAGGGCCATTCGTGTAGTCGAAGACAGGGAAAGACGGATCATGCTGGGTCGTCAAGAATCCGCCCTCACGGTCGTGCAGAACACTCAGGCCATGGTGAAGCTTGCACTGCCCAGGACAGTTTATGAACAAAATCGCCATGCTGTCTGCCCTGGGCTGGCCGCCTGCTGTCTTCCAGGGGGTCCACGCGGCGACGTCCACAGTCAGTCCGCAATTGCGGCACCAGGACACAAGCTGGAACATGCACATGTTGAAGTCCCCCATGCAGACCTTCACGTCCCATTCCCTGACGTAGGCGACGAACCAGTTGTAGAACTCATGGAGCTTCGTGACGCCCCAGTCTTGGTTGGCCAAGCTGTGGTGGACGTGCACCGCCATGACGTTGTAGGAGCCCCCCAAATGGGGCACGGCCTGGTCCAGGTGGACGCGCACCACCATCGCCCTGGAGTACTTGTTGTGCAGCTTTGGCGCAGGAGCCTCCGCAACTGCGGACTGTTTCTTCTTCTTCTTCGTTTTGGACTTCTCCTGCTTGTGGAAGAGTCTCGCAAAGTCTACGTGTTCAATGTGCCGCCACTGCGGTCCCTCATGCCAACAAGGAGGGTCCCTGATGGCTCGCCGCCCTTAACGCACAGGTAGTTGTATTGAGTCCGACTCCGAAACCTATCGTCCGCAACTGCGGCTGCACTGTCCCTCGCGTCGTGCTCCACACTGAGTACCGCGCAGGTCTCGTCGTCGCACTCGCAGAGGGCGATGATCTGGGCAGGGTTCGCGCGGAGCTGCGCCCACTCGTCCGCGCGTTGCGTGGTCTAGCTGCAGTCCCTCCGAAGTTGGCCACGTAGAAGCCGACCCGTCCCGCTTCGAACTCCGTTTTCTCCTCCCATGCGTCGACAAGAGCTCTTTGTTTTTCCGACAGATTGCTTGTCTCGATGATGGGCACCCGTTTCCAGGTTCTCCGCGACGACAACACTCTCGGCATGTATGAGTCATGTGCTGCCGCAACTGCGGCTCCCGCACCTCCCCGGGACTCAGCCTCGTCAGCGGAGGCAGCCGAGGACGCGACGGTGCTGTCGCCATCTTGCGTCCGCTGGTCGTCGTCATCATCCGCAACTGCGGCTTCCTCGTCTTTGCCTCCCTCCTCCTCCTCAGCGTTGTGGATGAACACCGTTCTGGCGAATCGAAATCCACGGCCCATACTCCCTGAGGATGCGCTCGGGCGCGCGGGCGGCCACATGCTTGCGTCTTCGCGTGCGCCACCTCGAGCCACGGTGGCTACGGAAATGGATCGTGAATGGGCATGGGGTCGGATGGAGGGAGGAGACAAAGAGGATTCGAGGAGTGGCAGAAGGAGGGCGAGGACTCAAATGAACCGAAAGAACAACAAATGGACTGGCGGAGAAGCAGAAGGAGGGCGACGATTGCAAGGGACTGTGATAGGATTATTTTCACAGCAGCAGGAAGACCGCAACTGCGGTTTTGCCTCATCTCCTGCCCGCGCGGGAGCCGCTTGGAAAAAAAACTTCCCTCTGGACTTCCTGTGGGTCCGCAACTGCGGCCTGCATCACGCTAGGGCTGGGATTACCAGCGCCATTTGCCCTCCCAGGGTTCTCACTGTTTCCGAATGCACGAACTGCGACAGCGCCGAACGGTTCCCAGACGCCGCGTCGTTCGCGACTTTTTGCAGCCACCCAGCAAACGTGAGCGGCCATTGCTCCTTGTGCTGCATGCACATCTCCTCGTCCCAATGCGTCTTGAACCATGCCCACTCCCCCCTCTGCTCGTCTGAGAGGACGCCTTTTCCGCGAGCCAGGCGATCCAGAGCTGCCATCCTGTTTTTCTTGATCTTGAACTCCTCGGGATTCCACTGCGCTAGGGCGTGTTTGTTAGCCGAAGCCGTTTCCACCGCAACTGCGGCCTCCTTCTTTGCCCTCAAGGCGGCCTCGGCCTCTCGAATCTGCTTCTTGAGATCGTGCAACGCCTTTGTCCTGTCGTTCGCTTCCAGAGCCAGGCGCCGCTTTTTCGCCACCACTGCGGCTTCGTGGTCTCGCTGGGCAGTCAACGCTCGTAGGACCTCGTTGTCCTCCCGCGCCAGCTCTCTCAACCGCTTCTTTTGTTTGTGTCGTTGCTGTCGGCAATCCTGCGCTAGTTTCTCCATGCCCACTTGGCGCAGCAGATCTTCCGCCTCGCGGAGCGTTTCTGCCAAGGACGTCGCCACTGCCACCTGCTCGGCCGCCTCTGCGTCGACCACGCAGTCCATGGATACCGAGGATCCTTGAGGCCCAGGTGCCGCAACTGCGGCATCGCACTGTTCCGCAAGAGCCTCGGCCCACGAGGCCTCCTCTTGCTCTTCGTCCTCCTCGTGATCCTCGTGCACCTCCTCCTCCTCCTCCTCCCCGCCCTCCTCATCGCCCTCCTCGTGGCCTGGCTCCTGGCCTAGCGCTTCGTCGCCGAGCTTCTCCAACACGGAATCTGTGGCGTCGTGTTTCTCGTATTCGTGTATGAGACGCAGCACGTCATTGTAGGACCATTTCAATCGTTTCTGCTCGCATTCTTCCCTCACCTCCGCGACTGCGGTGCCCACTTTTGCTCGCAGCCCCCCTGCTTCCCAGAGTTCCGCCGCCTCTCGGCAAATCTCGAGATCTCCTGACTTGTCGAAGGGCGCTCGAATTCCCACTTTCAGGAAACCTTTCGCGGCGTCCAAGTGCAACTGCACATTCTCCAACACTGACTGCATCAAGTCGGCGCAATCGGAACGCCGCAACTGCGGCACGTGCTTCCCCAACGCCATTTGCTGCACCAGCGCTTTGGTCTCGAGGGCAATGTACCGGCGCTTCACGCGCGGGTTCAAGTCCGTGTCCACGGGCTGCGCAACTGCGGTCGTCCCCCCGCCGTGAATGATCAGCACGTAGCCGCGCTGCCAGGCGAGTCTCCGCACAGCGTCTGCTTTGTGCGGGGAATGGTCGTCGGCCATGAGGATGCGCCACTTCCCCCGCAACTGCGGGTCGTCGGGCCAGGCCCGCAAGTGCCGCTGCAAGAATGATACAACGTCGTCTGCGCGGTAGGACCCCTTCTCGGACGTCGCCGTGCTCACCCAAGACGGTTAGCCGCGACTGCGGGCATGTGCGGCCAAGCCCTCAGCGATGACAGATCCCCCCTTGAACATTAGCTCCGCCGGCGGTGGTCCGCAACTGCGGATGTCCTCCGCGTCGCTCGACACCGTCAGGTTCGCTGTCCACCGAGCCCTGCTGTCGTCATGCGCCTCGACAAGCGGGACAATGCCACCCTTCACAGACAAGGTCGGCTTCGAGGCCGACGACGACTCGTTGTGGTGAAAGGGCGACTGGTCCCAGTTCAGGATGTGCGGGTCGTACCCCAGAAGCTCCTCTGCAGCTGCGCGGACCCTGGCCACGTTCAAGATCATAGTCTCAAAACGAGATTGGAGCAACCATTTTGGCACCTTGTACTTGCGGTCCGGCTTCTTCATGCTCAGGCCGTAGGAGCGCCGCCACTTCACCCACCACCGAGGCCGCAACTGCGGCACCATCGGTTTGCCTCCCCGCTTCATTGTCTCCACGCAGTAGTCCGCGACGAGTTGCTTCGCCTTCGTAAACAGCAGGGATTGGGAGAACCTGGCCAACATCTTGGGCCTCTCCTCCGCAACTGCGGTTCGCTTGGCCACCGCCTTCCAGTCCACGGAGTACCTCATGTGGGACCACCACTCGTACAGAGCGGCTTCCAGCCATGGAGCCTTGTTCGTGCGCCCTTGGTTGCCCCGCGCGCGGCGTCGGCCATGCACGCCCGCCGTGCCATGTCCACCTTGTGTGCGCCAGTTTTGAAACCACTTGGAGACGGCCTGGCGCTGCTGGACGACCCCCATGCCCTTCGGCCACGTGAACCGCTCGCAAAAAGACGCGATTGAATTCCGTGGCAGAACGCCCTCGCCCATCCAACCACAACTGCGTGCGTGCGCCTCCAGGTCTTTGCAAACCAGTTCGCGGTCTCTGAGCATGCGCGGGCACACGCGCCGCTTCTGTTCCGCAACTTCGGGTTTTGGGCGTGCGCTGGCCAGTGCGTGCGCCCTGATCTGCTCCTCCTGCAACGCCTCGGGCATAGCCTCAGCCATGGCAAGCAATATACCCATGTCCTGCACGCCCGTCTGCCACTCTAACGCCGCCATGAGAGCGGGGCGTGGCGCGCTCGCCTCTCTCGGCGCCTCTGCTGGTTCGCCCTCGCCCTCGGAGTCGTGCAGGACATGGGTCCAGCAGGGCCGCTGGCCCCGCAACTGCGGTACGCCCGCACCTCCTCCAAGGTTAGTTCCTGCGTGACAACGAGCATGTCGTGCAACCACGGTTCGTCCCAGCGGCGCACCCCGAAATCGTACTGTTCCTCCCGAAGCCATTTGCGCGTCTCGGCATTTTGCGGTTTCTGCAACATCATCGCCATAAGGTCAATGCCGCAGTTTCCATCGCAAACAGTCCCTAGGACCCATTGTCCCAGAGGACCGTAGAACCTGTTCAACGCGTCCGCCCCCTCAGAGCACTCGCCACCCACCGCAACTGCGGCCACCCAGTGGCGCACCTCATGGAGAGGGTTCTCGGGAGTCACGGGCCTGAGTTCCACCGTTGTCCATTCCCCGAACAGATCCTCAGCAGCGGCGAGTACGCACGCCACGCCGTCGACGGCGCATGGCTCAGTGCACTTCTCCTTTGCCCATGGCATGTAGAAGTCAAGGAGGTCCTTGCGGTTCTCGCCTTCCCACACGTAAGGTTGACGCCCGAACCGCAAGGCAAACAGCATGAAAGCTGAATACCCTATGTAGGAATTCTCGGACAGAATCTGCCTCAGGAGAGCCATCACGACGTCAGGCACCGTCGCCGCCACTGCGGCCTGGATCTTTGGCGCGTCTTCCACGGGTACACCTTTCTCTGGCGCCAGGGGTGGCGCCGCGACTCGTGGCCGCAAGGCGTCGCCAACAGGCGCCGCAACTCGTGCTGCAGCCTTTGGGTCTGGGCACGGGAAGAATGCGACCTGCGTCTTCGACCAGTTCTCTGGCAGCGGCCGCGCTGGTGGCAAGCGTGCTGTAAGTGGTGTGTCTTTGTCCGCTTCCACTCCCTCAGGAGCTTCAACCGCAATTGCGGTCTCCTGCGCAGCAGGCGGGTCTGGTGTTGCGTGCACTTGAGCTGGAGGAGCTGGAGGGACTGCTGCTGCGGGTGCTTCGGGCACAGGGGCTGCTGGAGGGTTGGGTTCTGCGGGTGCTTCTGGTGCTGGAGCTGCGTGTCCTTCTTGCGCAGGAGCTGCGAGTTCTGCTGGTGTTGCTGGAGCTATGTGTGCAGGGGCCGAGGGAGCCGCAACTGCGGTGCCGCCTGGAGCCGCAACTGCGGGGGGTGGCGTCGCGCCCGGTCGCCAAGCAGACGGCCGCAAATGAAAGCGAGGCGGCTCAACAAGGCCGTACTGCGACGCGGGCCACTTCGCTAGGCACGGAAAATCCGCACATGCGTGCACCTTTATCTTCTTGGGGCACGGATCGCCGCTACTGCGGCCCAAGATGTTGGCGAGCCCAGTGGTGCCATACTTCGTTTTCCTCGGTGCGCAGCCGCTGTCGTAATGGAGCCACTCCACCTCGAAATGCGTTCCGTCCTCCTCGCCATACCATGTCCGCCCCACGGGGACATCCATGAGCGGTCGCGTGGCGAACGACCGAGGCCGGGCACTCGGCTGCGGGCTACAGAACTAGGAAGAGGGAGGGGAGGAGGGAGGAGCAACTGAAGACGATGCGGAGGGGCGAAGAAGGAGGTACATTTCAACAACGCCCGCGCGGAAGCCCCAATCATCGCGCGCACAGGGTTTCGATGCTTCACTCCATGCTTCTCTAAGAAAAACGCTCGCCCACACAAGTTGGCGCACTAAGGCGTGCACCCGTGGAACACCCTAAACCCTCCGCCTGCCTCCTCACACCGCCTCGCCCTCCGCGTGTTCACGCGCGCCCAGCCACCCCGCAACTGCGGGCACTCAGTAGCCCCACCGCAACTGCGGCCCATACGGCTTCGGGCCTCAGTCGAACAGACTGGGGATTTGGAGCTCGAGGTAATCCAGAGCCGCTTGCTTGCGCTGGTGCTGCGTCTTGCCCTCCCACTCGTAGTCGTAGCCCTTCACCGACTGCGCCGACTGCCACTTCTTCTTTGTAAGTTTCTTCACATCAATCTCGATCCTTTTGCCCTTGTTGGCACACTCTCGCGTGATGGTCGCGACCCAAGCGCCCTTGAAGTCCCAAACGACGGTGAAGCCAGAGCCGCTCCCCTGCGCCACGGGGGAGTCGACCTCCTTTTGCTTCGCCAGCGGGGTGGCAGGGTCAACCGCCGTTGCCCAGTCCCTGTCCGCCACTGCGGCCTCGTCCTTGTCGCCGTCGTCAATGTCGGGGACACCGCCGAGGCTCACGTCGTCCACGATCATGTCGATCAGCCACCCAAGGTCTGCAGCGTCCAGCCACAACGTCCTCCGCTTGAAGCTGGCCGCCCGCACGTTTCGAACGGCCGTGTCGCGCGGAAACTTCATGGGGCTCTTTGCGGGCATCTGTACGGAGTGCACAGTGGCTATGGCCGACTCCACGGCCTCGCCCCTGGGCAGGCCAGTAGTCGCCGCACGCGTTCCAGTCTTCTGCTTCTTGGCGCTGGTCGGGGTCGCTGCCTGCTTCTTCGTGGCGTCCGTGGAGCTGACCAGGGCCGACACGGGGTCATCTGCTTCGTCCCCCGCGTCGCCGTCGCTCTCCTCGTCCGCAACTGCGGCGCCGCCCTGCTTCGCGAGTTCTTTCTTCAGCGCGTCCCAGGCCTTGGAGGCCTTCAAGGCCCCTGCGGTCGGTTTACCTTTGGCGCACACCTTGAGCAGCCAAGCCGTTTGCATGTTCACGTGCACGAAGCTTATCTCTCCGAGGGGCCCTGCGTGGAGCACCTTGACATCCTTTTCGGGGATGGGGGTGGTCTGCGCAAGCCAACCTCCGCGGATGCACAAGACCTTCTCAACGCACACAGGGCTCCATTCGCTCGAAGTCGGCATGTGTGCTACTGCGCTGGACACAGCCGCAACTGCGGGCAAGGCGGAGGTGCGGGCAGTGGGGCCGCGCGCGGTTGAGCCAGATGGCGAGACGAACGCCTCCCTGGAGGGCCTCCCTCGGTCCCTGCGATCCTCGCGCCTCCCTGGAGGGCCTCCGCGGCACTGCTTTGAAGCAGTGCCGAGGCACTGCTTTGAAGCACTGCTTTGAAGCATTCTGAGGGCGGAGGCCCTCCAGGGCCTCCGCCCTCAGCCCAGGGCCCTCCAGGCCCTCCAGGGCCTCCAGGGAGGCCCTCCAGGGCCTCCAGGGCCTCCAGGGAGGCCCTCCAGGGCCTCCAGGGCCCTCCAGGCCCTCCAGGGCGGAGGCCCTCCAGGGCCTCCAGGGAGGGAGGGAGTGAGTGAGGAAATGAGTAGTTTCGGCTTCCAACTTGGGAGGAAGGGGAGAAAGGAGGAGGAGAGAGGGAGGAAGTGGAGGAAGGGCGAGGGAGGAGAGGGAGAAGGGAGGGAGGAGGTCCGTTTCGAACCTCCGAGCTCGATCGTCAGCGGTCCGCTACTGCGGCATCAGCTAACAGAAGCAGTGACACTGCAAACTACACGAGCGCTCCGCAACAGCGGTCACGCGTGCGCCCCCCCCTTCGGCCTGTTGCCCGCAACTGCGGTCACGCGAGCAAGCCGCCCTGACTGCCGCCCCTGCGGCTTCTTAATTAGAGCGACATCTTCCCGCTTTCGTCGAACC
>CAUYUJ010020199.1:0-5000 GCA_963575745.1 Prorocentrum cordatum
ACACGCCTCACGCGTTTCGTGGCCTCGTTTCGTAGCCCCATGGAGAGCTCCGCCAAAGCTCCCAGCGGGTGGTGTTGCATGCGGTTCCCGCGGCCATTTTGTCGCACCCCCGTTTCGTGGCCCGTGGCGCCCCCCCGACCAGTTCTGCACACCCTTCACGCGCTTCGTGGCCCCATGGGGAGCTCCACCGAAGGCCCCAGCGGAGAGGTGCTGCGTAGCGTCCCCCTGCCCACTGCCGAACACCCTCCACATCTCTCTTGTGCCCCCACGGGGAGCTCCACCGAAGGCCCCAGTGGCAGGGTGCTGTGCAGCGCCCCCCCGCCAATTCCAGCACACTTCTCACGCGCTTCTTGGCCCAGCCGAAGGCCCCAGCGGCAGGGGTATCGCAGGCAGTCCCCCTGCCAATTTCGGCACGCCGCTCGCGCGCTTCGCGGCCCAGTATGGAGCTCCACCGAAAGCCTCATCAGCAGTTTATCGCATGCGCCACCCTGTCGCGGCGCATTTCCCGCGCTACTCGCAGCTGCTTTCGGTTGGGTCCTTCGCCAGACTAGTGATTTTCTCTGCCGGCGATAACAGGCCGCGCGGCCACGCGTGCGTCTGGCATTGGTTGGCATATATTTGCCACCATATCGCCGTTGCGCCATGTTGCCCTACACAACACAGTATGCCATACAGCAGACATGTTCGTATTTGTGTGCGGATGTCGTTCAAGCAACGGCATAGCTTTTAGCAATTGCGTGCTTTTGGTTGTGCCAGAGGTAGGTGTAGTATTCTCCTCGAAGAGATCTATAGGTTATCGATGCTCCCTGCACCTGCGCCCTTTACTCTTTTTGCTCGCCTGCTTATCTGATCTCTCTCTCTCTCGATCTCTGATCGCTTTGTTTTCTCTACTCTCTCTGCTCTGTCTTGTGTGATATGCTTGCTCAGTATGTATGTATGCATGCATGCATGCATACATGCATGCATGCATGTATGTAAGTACGTAGGTATGTTTGTACACATATATACATATATGCTCGTCTTCCCACAGGATCATACATGTTCCTTCTTATCCTCGTCAGCATCTTCTCAGTCTTACCTCTTTCTCCCTCTCCCTCTCTCTCTCTCTCCCTTGTTTTCCAGCTGTTCCAGCTTTTCCCAGAGACTACCCCAGTGACAAACGCTGTGTGTTTCCAGCTTTTCCAGCTTTCTGAGAGACTATTCTACTGAAAACCGATGTGTGTGTTCCAGCTTTTCCAGCTTTTCCAGTTTCCTAGAAACTACCCCAGTAAAAAAACGTTGTGTGTTTCCAGCTTTCCCAGCTTTTCCAGCGTTTCCCGTTTATTATTATTTTTCCCCATATCCAAAGGATGGGCTTCTTGTTATTCTCTGACCGCGCCGGACCTCTACACTTCTCTTTCTCCCTCTCTGCATTGGACGATTGTACGATGTGAGTATGATGATGATGGTGAGTGATGGATTAATCTGATGATGGTGATGATGATGATGATGATGATGATGATGATGATGATGATGATGATGATGACGATGATGACGATGAGCTGATGATGAGGATGTCTCGAGCGGCTTGCTGGTTTTAGCACTCCCAAGGGAGGCTTCTGGAGGCCCCAGGAAACCCCAGGAGGTTTCAGGAGGCCCCAGGAGGCCCCAAGCTCATGCGCAGAGACGCGCTCGTACTACTGAGACTCATTCACACTCCAGTTCATTCGCAGTTAGAGTCATGACCAGACCGTCACAACTCAAGCCCGCTTGTATTCGAAAACTCTTGAGCCTAGACACTCACGGCGGACAGGTCCATGCGAATAGATGCACACATGGGGAGCTTCACGCATTGAGTGATAAAAGTAGTAATGATATCCACTATTGCTCTTACTGCTGTTCTGTTCATTCGTGCTCGTTATTCTGATTTATTGTTATTTGTACTTACCCGTTACGAAAGTTATTCATCTTGAGCACTGACGACTAGGGCGTCTCCGGGTGGCCCCCCTTCCCCCCGTAGACTCCTAGCACGGCAGTCTTCAGCCTGGTTTGGCGGGAGAGATTTCCGGGGTTCTTCCTGGTAACATTAATAGTATATAACCAATTCAGGATAAAATCTCTCCCCCGTAAATTCACAAGGGCGAAATCTCTCCCGGTCACTTCCAGGCAACTCTGAATCTCTCCCCGTATGAAACCACAAGGAAGAATCACTCCCATACCACTTCTCACCACAGCGCCCACACATGTCAATTTTAGCCAAGATGAATTAACTTTCGTAACGGGGATGAGGACCCACGACTTTTTCACACGTCGATGTCAGCTAATGTCATGAGGAACCCAAATTCGAAATCCGAACGGGGCCCAGCATCGCGCTCGATAGACACGTCGCCATCATCGTGCAAGCGCGCTGTGGTGGCCAAAGGCGCTGCTGTCAAGGGGCAGCGCTGGTCTCACCCTTGTAGAAGTGCAATGTAAGATACCGCTGAGGACCCACGACTTTTGCACACGTCAATGTCAGCCAATGTCATGAGGAACCCAAATTCGAAATCCGAACGGGGCCCAGCATCGCGCTCGATAGACACGTCGCCATCATCGTGCAAGCGCGCTGTGGCGGCCAAAGGCGCTGCTGTCAAGGGGTAGCGCTGGTCTCACCCTTGTAGAAGTGCAATGTAAGATACCGCTGAGGACCCACGACTTTTTCACACGTCAATGTCAGCCAATGTCATGAGGAGCCCAAATTCGAAATCCGAACGGGGCCCAGCATCGCGCTCGATAGACACGTCGCCATCATCGTGCAAGCGCGCTGTGGTGGCCAAGGGCGCTGCTGTCAAGGGGTAGCGCTGGTCTCACCCTTGTAGAAGTGCAATGTAAGATACCGCTGAGGGCCCACGACTTTTTCACACGTCAATGTCAGCCAATGTCATGAGGAATCCAAATTCGAAATCCGAGCGGGGCCCAGCATCGCGCTCGATAGACACATCGCCATCATCGTGCAAGCGCGCTGTGGCGGCCAAAGGCGCTGCTGTCAAGGGGTACCCGTTACGAAAGTTATTCATCTTGAGCACTGACGACTAGGGCGTCTCCGGGTGGCCCCCCCTGCCCCCCGTAGACTCCTAGCGCGGCAGTCTTCAGCCTGGCTTGGCGGGAGAGATTTCCGGGGATCTTCCTGGTAACATTAATAGTATATAACCAATTCAGGATAAAATCTCCCCCCCGTAAATTCACAGGGGCGAAATCTCTCCCGGTCACTTCCAGGCAACTCTGAATCTCTCCCCGTATGAAACCACAAGGAAGAATCACTCCCATACCACTTCTCACCACAGCGCCCACACATGTCAATTTTAGCCAAGATGAATTAACTTTCGTAACGGGGATGTATCAGTCGTATTATTATGATTACCTACCCATTAGTACTACGAACGTGTTGTTTATATTACTTTCCTTTCTAATACAAAGGTTGTTGTTGCTGTTGTTGTTGCTGTTGTTGTTGTTGATGTTTTGTTGTTGGTTGTTGTTGTTTGCTGTTTTTGTTGTTGTTGTTAGTAATCTCATCATTGCTGATAACACTGTCACTATTACTATTCCAATTCTTCATTTATTTATGTTTGAATTTATTTTATTATATCCATACTAGTATTAATCATCGTAACACTAATAACACTAAAACGAATACTCATGCTACTACTAATGGTAGTAATACCTACAGCAATAATGCATGTATATCTGTATTTTGATATATGTATATGTATATGTATATGTAGATGTATATGTATCTGTATATGTATATGTATATGCATATGTACATGTATATGTATATGTATATGTCTATGGATCTGTATATGTACCTGTATACGTATGTGTATAGGCATATGTGTATGTATGTGTATTTGTGTATGTGTATGTATATGTATACGTATAAGTATCTGTATATGTCTATGTATACGTATATGTATTTGTATATGTGGATGTGTATATATGTATGTATGCACGTAAGTATGTATATATGTATGTATGCATGCATGTCTGCATGTATGTATGTATGTATGTATGTGCGCATGTATGTATGTATTTGCAAATCTGTATGTCTGTCTGCATGTATGTATGTGTGTATGTGTATATATATGTGTATGCATATATATATGTATATATATATATATATATATATATATATATGTAAATGTATATGTAAATGTATATGTGTATGTATATATGTATATATGTATATATGTATATGTATATGTATATGTATATGTATATGTATATATATATATATATATATATGTATATATATGTATGTATATATATATATGTATATATATATTTCTCTATATATATATATATATTCTCATACGCACCTCTCCGAGGGAGTAGAGCTCAGAGGCGATTGGTGCGCACGTCGTCCGCGATTTTTCTGGCCGTTTCGCTCGGGACATCCTCGAAATTCGGAAAATCGGTGGCACCCTTCACGCAGATCGTGACGTCAGGGTCCAAAAACACATGGGAATTTCAACGATTTAACATAAAACCTTTAAACACATGGTAATTTCAATAATTTAGACCCCGATTCTCAGAGAATGGCGGTTTCGCCTGAGACATCCTCCCAACATCGAGCCCCAGACCCTTCCTCGGAGCCTCCTGGGGGCCTCCTGGAACCTCCTGGGGCCTCCTGGGGCTTTCTGGACCTTCTGGTACCCCAGACCCCGCCTCGGAGCCTCTTGGAGTTCTCCTGGGCCTGCTGAGGCCGCCTGGGGCCTCCTGGGGCCTCCTGGGGCTTCAGAACTACATGCACACACAGAGACACAAATCACGCCCAACACATCACACGCTAGACAAACATAACATACACACACAACACCGACAACACACAAAAAGCACGCACCACACAAAGCACACATCACACACAACACTCACAATCCTGGGGCCTCCTGGAGCCTCTTCTGGTATCCAAGTCGGGCCTCCTGAGGCTTCCTGGGGGGCCCTGGTACACACATCGCAAGTTGTGGCAACCCCACTTGCGCTCG
>CAUYUJ010020199.1:10000-67232 GCA_963575745.1 Prorocentrum cordatum
TGGGCCGGCTCCTCGCCCAGTCGGCGCGTGCCTGAGCGACCCCTGCGAGGATTCCCGCTCCGTCCGCGCGATGTGGGTGATCTCGCCGAACGCGGTCGATCGCCCAGATGGGGGTGGGGTGCCGTGGGGCCAATGATTAACTGCATCCGTGTGATCCCCGTCTGCTTTGACTGGCCACCTCGGGCCTTCGTGGCAACGGGTCGGGCCAGCGGTTTGGCTGCGAAGCCCAGTCTCCAAAGTCTCACTATTGGGAATCTGGGGGCAGGCTGATTCGGGCCCCAATTCGTCGTCCGCGCACATCCGTCTCGTGCTTACCCTGCGCGCGCCAGCGATGTTGCGCCGCGTCCTGCGAGGCGTCGTGGGCGCGGCGAAGACTGACCCAGCGAAGCCAATATGCATCGCGCCATGCGCAGTGGCCTTCGGCGACCCAAGCCCAACCGACCCAGGGAAGACGCTGGCGCGGCTGGCGGACGGCGCGGGCAGCGACCCCCAGCATTCGCCGACGCAGTGAAGGCCAGGATGTGCAGGGCCGGCGGATGGGCGGGCAAACGGTTTAGGAAGGATGCGTTTGTTTAGGAGTTGTAAACGCTGCCCTCGTCGTCCGCTTGCCATCCGTCGCCCTTGAACGGCCCCGTCTGGTGCGCGCGACGCATTCTGGGGGCATTCTGCCCCCTTCCCCAGGCAGGGGCCCGAAGGACAAGCGCGCGGATCACGCAAACTGCGCGCGCGTGCGATCTCAGGCAGCATGCGAATGCGACTGATGGCACTGACGCGTTGGAAGCGGGCGGGGGGCCTGCGCTGGATGAGCCCCCGGAAAATTTGTCATAGGAAGCGGACGAGGGCCAGTCCGCTTCACCTCGACCCCTGGGCCTCCCCCGGGGGCCGAAACTGACATGTTTTTCCGAGCCGTGTCCAACCGTGGCGACGAGGGGCGCCCTTTCTTCCCCCCCTCTGCTGGCCCAAACAAGTGCCCCCAGCCAGCTCCAACAGCCAAGGCCCCATGAGTCAGCGCGGGGAGGAGGAGGAAGAGGAGGAGGAGGAGGAGGAGGAGGAGGAGGAAGAGGAGGAGGAGGAGGAGAACGATGATGATGCTGATGATGATGACGATGATGACGATGATGATGATGATGATGATGATGATGATGATGATGATGATGATGATGATGATGATGATGATGATGATGATGATGATGATGATGATGATGATGATGATGATGATACTGATGCTGATGATGATGGGGAGGACGCGGAGGAGGAAGAGGAGGAGGAGGAGGAGGAGGAGGAGGAGTAGGAGGAGGGGAGGAGGAGGAGGAGGAGGGGGAGGAGGAGGAGGAGGAGGAGGAGGAGGATGGAGATGGGGGATGGGGGAGGAGGAGGAGGGGGAGGGGGCGGTGGAGGAGGACCAATGTAAACCCAAAATGCATCAAGGATGCGGCAATAAACCCTCCATCCAAGTTTCTTTTTCTCATAGGTCCCCGCAAAATATTGTTTTTATGTAGGGAGGGGTCCCGTTGGAAGACAACTTGCTGAACATGTTCACTCGTGCCCACACACTGCTCTTGGGACTTTAATGCTGCGAATCAACGTGATTGTTGCGTCCTGCCAACCCTAAATCGCGCCAGAGCACCATTCCTGGGACGTCGGCACAACGAATCAAACTGATTGCTGCGCCATGACAATCCTACGTTCAAAGCATACGTCTTGGGACTTCAACCATACGAGCCCTGCAAAACGCTTGCAGACTTCTGAGACGAGCGTACGCGGTGCTAAGGCGCGAACCACAATTTGAGAAGGAGCCGCCATCCACCTTTGAATCAGCTGCAAAGTTTGAAACGAATGTGCGCGGCGCCAACGCGAAAACCGCGTTTTGAAAGCCGCCCGCCCTCCATCCCTGACGCGTTCGCGAATTTCTGAGACGAGCGTGCGCGGAATCGAGGCAGGAACTACATCTTGAAATTCACATAAATTCACCCGTTTTCTACGTTCGAAGCTGCTGCGAGCTTGCAGAACGATCGATCGCGCGGCGCCAATCCGAGAACCACATCTTGAGAATGTGCCCGCCCTCCATCCTCGAAGCGGTTGCAGTTTTTGAATCGTCAGGGCCATACGCGGTGGGGGAGTCTCGGACGAGACGACCAGCCCGCCCTGCTGACACGTTTGGGTGTGCGACGGGGATGCGCTTGTTTATCTTAAGAAGAGGTGGGCAAAGGGGGGGAGGAGGAGGAGGAGGAGGAGGAGGAGGAAGATGATGATGAGGAGGAGGAGGGCGAGGAGGAGGAGGAGAGGAGGAGGAGGAGGAGGAGGACGAGGAGGAGGAGGAGGAGGAGGAGGGGAGGAGGAGGAGCAGAGTTAAGGAGATTAAGGAGGAGGGAGGAAGAGTTAGGAGGAGGAGGAGGTGGAGAGAGGAGGAGGGGGAGAGCAGCTGCACACAAGTCTGGTGGGACTTGGGAGTGTGTTGCAGTACATAGTTTAGTTTTTCGGTTCCCAGAGTCGAATAATTGTGCATCATACCGCGCCAGAGCGGGGCCCGAAGAGAGTCCAAACACGGTACGGCGTATGGGCCCCTTTCTCGTATCTAACCGCCGACCGACGACGACGGCGGCGACGACGACGACGACGCCGACGACGCCGACGACGAACGATGGCGACGACGACGACGACGACGTCGACGACAGCGACGACGACGACGGCGACGACGACGACGAACGATGACGACGACGACGACGACGCCGACGACGACGACGACGGCGACGACAGCGACGACGACGACGCCGACGGCGACGACGACGGCGACGACAGCGACGACGACGACGACGACGACGACAGCGACGACGACGGCGACGGCGACGACGAACGATGACGACGACGACGACGACGCCGACGGCGACGACGACGGCGACGACAGCGACGACGACGACGCCGACGGCGACGACGGCGACGACGACGACGAACGATGGCGACGACGGCGCTGACGATGGCGACGACGACGACGGCGGCGGCGGCGACGACCGATGGCGACGACGGCGACGGCCTCCTGCCGCCCGCCGCGCCCAGGCCCTCCGCGCCGAGGCGGCCCAGCGCGCCGAGGCGGAGCGCCGCTGGGCCGCGGAGCTGCGCGAGGCGCTCGCGGCCGCCGGGGCCCAGGCCGCGCCGACGGGGGGCGCCTCGCCGCCGGTGGCGGCGAGGACCACGGCCTGCTCCTCCTCCTCCTCCTCCTCCTCCTCCTTCGCCTCCTTCGCCTCCTCCTCCTCCTCCTCCTCCTCCTCCTCCTCCTCCTCCTCCTCCTCCCCCTCCTCCTTCGCCTCCTCTCCTTCTCTCCTCCTCCTCCTCCTTCCTCCTTTTCGCCTACTCCTCCTCCCTCTTCTCCTCCTCCTCCTCCTCCTCCTCCTCCTCCTTCCCTCCTCCTCCCCCCCCCGCATGGAGACCCATGCCAAGAAACACCCTGCTTGCCTCCAGGGTGCCCTGGGTTTCTTGGGTTTCGATGGTTTTGCTGTAGAAAGCGCGACGCTCCCACACCAAGTATCAATGGACGCCCTGGGGTCTCAGGGTTGGGTTTCTTGTGGAAGGTTTCTTGTGGACCGAGGAGGCCCGGGGGGGGGGGGAAGGCGAGGGCGGCAGCGTGTAGAAGGGGGCTGCGGGCGGGCGAGGCGCTCAGGATGCGCAGTCCTGCACGCGGGTGTGGCGGCCCAGGCTCCAGGTAGTCGGGAGCCTTGAGACGGGGGTCAATGCAAGCGGGCGTCAGCCAGAGCGCCCGATTTTGCAGGATCCTGCAGGGCCAGGGTCGCATTGACCCGGGCTTGGGCGCAGGATCCTGCAGGATCCTGCGCATTGACCCGGGCTTGGGTGCAGGATCTTGCAGGACCTTGCGGGATTCTGCAAGGCCTAACTGACCCGGGTCTGGACTGACCCGGGTCAGCAGATCCCCGAGGCAAGGGCTCCCGCCGCCGACTCTGCCGCAGGGGCGGCGGCGTCGGCGGCGGCGGCAGCGGCGGCGGCGGCCGCTCCCGCGGGGGCCACTCGCTGGCGAGGGCGGCGGCGGAGACGGCGTCTGCGGCGGCGGAGGCGGCGGCAGAGACGACGGCGGCGAAGGCGCCAACGTCGGCGGCGGCGGCGGCTGCCACGGCCGCGCTCGGGGCAGAGGCTGCGCCCGGCCATGCGCCCCTCCCCGATGGCAGGTCGCGGGCCTGAGCGGCGCCCTGGAGAAGCAGGCCGGCGCGCGCTGGGGCCGGCGGCGGCGAGAGGGAGGGGGGTCCAGACATGGTCGCGTCGCTCACAGAATCGTGTCTGTTTTTTCTTCCCTGTTTTCGCGCTTCCAGCACCTTGGGGCCCTCGCGGGGCCTCGGGGCCGCGTGAAAACATGATCGACCCACGAACCCGGAGAGGAATATAGAAATGTAAGGCATGGCAACGTTTCAAAGACATTTGATTGGGCGACGGGCAAACGCGACGCTGAGTGTATCGATCTTGATGCACTGTGCCGAGGGCTGTGCTGTGCAGCGCCGTGCTGAACTGCGATGTGCCATGCCGCGATTGTGCTCTATAGCGTTGTAGATCGAGTTCTCCTTTGCATCCGAGCCCTGGCCGAACTGGTCTGGATCTTAAGCTCGAGCTGCCTCAGCACATAGTAGCTGCCCCAGAGCTAATTGACAGGGGAACATGCCAGGAGGACGCGCCGCGGAACGCCCCAAGGGACGTGCCAGGCGACGTGCCAGGGGACGTGCCACGGGACGTGCCACGGGGACGCACCGCGGGACGTGCCGAGGGGACGCGCTACGGAACGTGCCAATGGACGTGCCACGGGACGTGCCAGGGGGCGCGCCGCGCGACGTGCCAGGGGGACTTGCCACGGGACGCGCCACGGAACGTGCCAAGGAACGTGCCAGGTTGCTGGGAGCAATGTATAGCTCAGCGCGGCGCTTATACAAAGCAGGCGAAACTGGCCAACAACAGAAGACAGAGGAAGGTCGGATCGAATGTGACTTCAGATTGGAATTTGACACCACCTCGACTGGGTTCGAGGATGGGGCAAGCCTGCCGTTCCAGGGAAGGAACGCAATGAACAGAAAGGACAGGGAGCGACGATAGCGCGGCACGTGTAGAAACGAAGAGGGAGTAGAGGATCAAGCGAGCGCGCTGCTCACGGCAGCGCACAGCGCACTCACTTACGAGCGCGCTTTGCAGCGGGCGCGGGCATCCCACCGCGATCGTCGGTGGGCGCCTTCTCAGACGCCTGGAAGTACATCAGGAAGTCTCCAGGCGCGAGCTTCGTCTTGTTCACCAAGATCGGAACCTCGATGGAGAACTTGTCTGGGATGTTGCCGTGGTCGCCCTGCGTGCTGCCGAAAGTGGCGATCTCGAATACGCCCTTCTCGAACTTCAGCGTGGCCTTGCTCTGATCGCCTGTAGAAGGCACGCGCCAAAAAGGTGACGCGAAGTTCTTGTCAGCGTCGTCCTTGCCAGTTGATATGTGTGGCCCAATGCTGAAACTGACGACTTGGCCCGAAGCTGAAGCGTGATGCCCACGTCGATGTGCTTATCTGGCAGCTCGTCGCCGTCGATCCTGCACTTGATCTTCATGCTGGCAGGCGGAAGCATCAGCATGTCCTCGTCGAAGGCCTTCGTCACCTGCACGCGCCAGGGGTTCGTGAAGATCCGAATGCCCTCGTGCGTCTGCTCCTGCAGTGCCAGGCGGCTCAGGTGGTTCAATCTCACATTAATATGGGACTTGATCCACTCCACTTTCCACTGGTCATGGTTCTCTGGTAAATCACAGTGGAAGAACACCTCGCGCTGTGGCTTCTGGCTCGTCACGGCCTAATCCTTCTTCAAGGCGTCGAGTCCCACGGACTTGTCGTCGGAAGTCCAACGCCCCGTAGGTTCCAAGGTTGCCGTCGGCTCGGTGATGTCCTTGATCCGCCACAGCGGGCACGCGTTGGGAGCATCCTTCCTCAGCTTCACCACTGCTCCGATGACGTGCCCAGCCCTAGACATGTGGTGGCACTTGCTAGCCATGTCCTGCATGGGCGCCATGGCCGTGACCGCGGACTGCCCGCCGCTGCCAGCGCCAGCGCCGTCGGGCGCGCAAGCCGCGGGCAGCGGCGCCGCGGCAACCTGCGATTGCCAAAATGGCGGGGGAGGAGGGGCGCTGGCAACTCAGGAAATCAGCAGGAATATGAACCAGGAAGATGAGGGGAAGGATGATGAGGAGGAGGGCGAGGGGTAGGACCTCAAACAATGAGGCTGACACACGTTTCTTATTTTAGAAAGTCTGGTCGACTTGAAACGACCAGCGATTCTCATTGTATAACGCGGGGTCGACGTCAGGCGACCAATGATTCTCATTTTAGAAAGTGGGGTCGGCACCAACCGACCATCGATTCTCGTTTTAGAAAGTGGAGCCAGCACCAACCGACCAACGATTTCAAGTTTGTCATCCTGGTATTGACCTTGAGGCTGCATTTATTCGCGATGCGGTGCGACGGGACCCAGGGGTTCGAAATCTCGACGTCCGTCGAGGCCTTGATTGCATCTACCAGGGCCTGGCCGCAGCTCTCGATCGGGAGGGGGGCGTTGGGCAAGGTACGTACGATCAGGAGAAGGAGGGCGAAGAGGGGAGGAGGACAGTGCCGAGAGCGTGCAGGTGAATCACGAACACGGAAGAGGGGAGGAGGAGGGGGGGGGGAAGGATGAGGCGGATGGGGGGAGAGATGAAGGAGGATAAGGGAGGAAGAGAGCGGTGAGGAACAGGTGGATGAGGAGGAAGGCCAGGAAGAGAGGAACGATGATGCCGATGAGGAGGAGGAGGAGGAAGAGAAGGAGGAGAAGGAGGAGGAGGAGGAGGAGATGGAGGAGGTTTTTTTCCCAACCATCCTGTGGTGTTGGGTCCTCCTTTTGAAGAGACGGTGCCCCGCGTTCCTCTCTTCCTCCTCTCCTCTCCTCTCCTCTCCTTATCCTCTCCTCTCCTCTCCTCTCCTCTCCTCTCCTCTCCTCTCCTCTCCTCTCCTCTCCTCTCCTCTCCTCTCCTCTCTCTCCTCCTCTCCTCTCTCTCCTCTCCTCTTCACCCACCCAGTACACCGTTTCGTGGCCTCCATAGGGAGCTCCACCGAAGGCCCCAGTGCCCGCGCCCGCATGCGTCACCCACACCCAATTCGGCACACCCCTCACACGTTTCGTGGCTCCATAGGGAGCTCCACCGAAGGCCCCAGTGCCCGCGCCCGCATGCGTCACCCACACCCATTTCGGCACACCCCTCACACGTTTCGTGGCTCCATAGGGAGCTCCACCGAAGGCCCCAGTGCCCGCGCCCGCATGCGTCACCCACACCCATTTCGGCACACCCCTCACACGCTTCGTGGCTCCATAGGGAGCTCCACCGAAGGCCCCAGTGCCCGCGCCCGCATGCGTCACCCACACCCATTTCGGCACACCCCTCACACGTTTCGTGGCCCCATAGGGAGCTCCACCGAAGGCCCCAGTGCCCGCGCCCGCATGCGTCACCCACACCCATTTCGGCACACCCCTCACACGTTTCGTGGCTCCATAGGGAGCTCCACCGAAGGCCCCAGTGCCCGCGCCCGCATGCGTCACCCACACCCATTTCGGCACACCCCTCACACGTTTCGTGGCTCCATAGGGAGCTCCACCGAAGGCCCCAGTGCCCGCGCCCGCATGCGTCACCCACACCCATTTCGGCACACCCCTCACACGTTTCGTGGCTCCATAGGGAGCTCCGCCGAAGGCCCCAGTGCCCGCGCCCGCATGCGTCACCCACACCCATTCGGCACACCCCTCACACGTTTCGTGGCTCCATAGGGAGCTCCACCGAAGGCCCCAGTGCCCCGCCCGCATGCGTCACCCACACCCATTTCGGCACACCCCTCACACGTTTCGTGGCTCCATAGGGAGCTCCACCGAAGGCCCCAGTGCCCGCGCCCGCATGCGCCACCCACGCCCATTTCGGCACACCCCTCACACGTTTCGTGGCCCCATAGGGAACTCCACCGAAGGCCCCACTGCTGCCGCCCGAATGCGTCACCCACATCCAATTCGGCACACCCCTCACACGTTTCGTGGCCCCATAGGGGCTCCGCCGAAGGCCCCAGTGCTGCCGCCTGCATGCGTCACCCACACACAATTCGGCACACCCCTCACACGTTTCGTGGCCCCATAGTAGAAGCTCCGCCGAAGGCCCCAGTGCTGCCGCCCGCATGCGTCACCCACACCCAATTCGGCACACCCCTCACACGTTTCGTGGCCCCCTAGGAGCTCCGCCGAAGGCCCCAGTGCTGCCGCCCGCATGGCAGTCACGCACATTCAATTCGGCACACGGCCCTCGACACGCCTTGTGGCCCCATAAGGGAGCTCCCGCCGTGGCCCCAGTGCCCGCCGCCGGCATGCGTCACCACACCAATTCGGCACAGACCCTCAACGCTTCGTGCCACCATAGGGCTCCGCCGAAGGCCCAGTGCTGCCCCCCGCATGCGTCCCGCCCGTTCCATTTCGGCACACCCCTCACACGTTCCGTGGCCCCACATAGGGAACTCCGCCGAAGGCCCCAGCTGCCGCCCGCATGCGTCCCGCACATCCAATTCGGCACACCCCTCACGCGTGTCGTGGCCCCATAGGAAGCTCCACCGAAGGCCCCAGTGCTGCCGCCCGCATGCGTCACGCACACTCAATTCGGCACACCCCTCACACGTTTCGTGGCCCCATAGGGAGCTCCGCCGATGGCCCCAGTGCTGCCGCCCGTATGCGTCACCCACACCCAATTCGGCACACCCCTCACACGTTTCGCGGCCCCATAGGAGCTCCGCCGAAGGCCCCAATGCTGCCGCCCGCATGCGTCACGCACACCCAATTGGGCACACCCCTCACACGTTTCGTGGCCCCATAGGAGCTCCGCCAAAGGCCCCAGCGCTGCCGCCCGCATGCGTCACGCACACCCAATTCGGCACACCCCTCACACGTTTCGTGGCCCCATAGGGAGCTCCACCGAAGGCCTCAGTGCTGCCGCCCGCATGCGTCCCGCACGCCCATGTCGGCACACCCCTTACACGTTTCGTGGCCCCGTCGGGGACTCTACCGAAGGCCCCAGTGCTGCCGCCCGCATGCGTCACGCACACCCAATTGGGCACACCCCTCACACGTTTCGTGGCCCCATAGGGAGCTCCGCCAAAGGCCCCAGTGCTGCCGCCCGCATGCGTCACCCACACCCAATTCGGCACACCCTCACACGTTTCGTGGCCCCAAAGGGAGCTCCGCCGAAGGCCCCAGTGCTGCCGCCCGCATGCGTCCCGCACATTCATGTCGGCACACCCCTCACACGTTCCGTGGCCCCATAGGGAGCTCCACCGAAGGCCCCAGAGTGCTGCCGCCCGCATGCGTCACGCACACCCATTTCGGCACACCCTCACGCGTTTCGTGGCCCCATAGGGAATGCGTACCGCACACCCATGTCGGCATACCCTTCACACGTTTCGTGGCCCCATAGGGAGCTCCACCGAAGGCCCCAGTGGGTGTGCCCGCATGCGTCCCGCACATCCATTTCGGCACACCCCTCACGCGTTTCGTGACCCCTCACACGTTTCGTGGTCCCATAGGGAGCTCCACCGAAGACACCACTGGGTGTGCCCGCATGCGTCCCGCACACCCATTTCGGCACACCCCTCGCACGTTTCGTGGCCCCGTAGAGGGGCTCCACCGGAGGTCCCAGTGCTGCTGCCCGCATGCGTCCCGCACGCCCATGTCGGCATACCCTTCACACGTTTCGTGGCCCCAGAGGGAGCTCCGCCGAAGGCCCCAGTGGGTGTGCCCGCATGCGTCCCGCACACTCATTTCGGCACACCCCTCACGCGTTTCGTGACCCCTCGCACGTTTTGTGGTCCCATAGGGAGCTCCACCGAAGGCCACAGTGGGTGTGCCCGCATGCGTCCCGCACATTCATTTCGGCACACCCCTCGTACGTTTCGTGGCCCCGTAGGGGGCTCCACCGAAGAAGATATTCACAATTGCGGTACTCACAATAGCATATGGTTGGGTCCTTCGCCAGGATAATTTGGCTGGCGCTAGTAGTCCCTGGACTGCTTCCCCTTCTTCAGGAGCCAGTTCACGATGCGAATGTCGTGGCGAGCGATCAGCTCGAGCTGGCGCTCCTTCGAGAGACCCTCCAAGCCGTTGGCGATCTCCCTGCCCTGCTCCATGATGAGCTCAGCTTTCTGGATGGCGGCGATGTTCGTCGGGGCCGTCAGCTTCCCGAGGTCGCTGTCTCCGAGGAGCTCACAACGCCCACCGACCATCTTGTGCAAGTGGCACCCGACCATCTGACTCATCGGCGCGGCCATCCTGACCCTGTTCCTCGCAGTGACCGTGGACCACTGCAGGCCAGCCACCTTGTCCAGAAACGAACCGCCGACCTTTTCCCCACGACGAAGCCGCGCCCGACGGGCTCTTGACCAGCAGGTTCCGTATGTCGCGCAACTCCTCCTCCTCCTCCATCAATCCTCCTCCTCCTCCTCCTCCTCCGCCTCCTCCTCCTCCTCCTCCTCCTCCTCCTCCTCCAGTCCTCCTCCTCCTCCTCCTCCTCCTCCTCCTCCTCCTCCTCCTCCTCCTCCAGTCCTCCTCCTCACCAGGGAACTCCTTGGCCACGCGCACGACGGCGTGGCCGTAGCTTGACCGCACTGGCTCCTGCTTGAGGGGCCTCCGGCCTCGCCGCCTCCCGCGCGCCGTCCTCGCCAGCTTCGGAAGCGATCGAGGCCACGGTGTGGTTGTGCATCGTCCGGGGGGGGTCCGCCCTCCTCCTCCTCCTCCTCCTCCTCCTCCGTCATCTCCAGGGCTGCTTTGCGGTTGAGCGCAGCGGTTCCGATGGCGACGATATTCGGGTGTTTGGCCGCCAGGTCCGCGCTCGGCATGTTGAATTCGAGGCCGTCGGTGCGAGCTTTCTTGATGCCAGGCCAAGCGGCGCCCATGCGATCCTTGTCAAAGAAACCAGCAGGCGCCGCGATCGGATCCTCGAACGACGCGCCGCTCAAGACGCCCTTCATGAAGACCACGCAATGCGATCCTCCAAAAGTGGCGCCCAGCGCTGTCGCCACGGGCGCGATGCCGTGGGCGCCGCACACGCGGTTGTTGATCTCCACGACCTCGGCGTGGCGGGTGGTGCTTGGCTGGACCTCCACGGCCCAGTTGTCGGCGCTGGCTTTCCCGTAGGAGTAGCCGCCCCTGCAGTGCCGAGCGCCGTTGGCGAACGCCTCTGGAACCTGCGCAGGGGGAGGAGGGCGGTGGCGCAGGTGACGGAGGATGAGGTGGAGGACTATGCATTTGTTGTCATGTTTTATTTTGGGTTCTGAAATGGAGTCAGACTTCGCAACATTTGAAAATTCCCTCTGCCCCCGCCCCACATTTCGGCATCACCGAGCGCATCCCCATCCCCTCTTGCGAAGCAATTGCTGGGGGACGGGGGGATACTTGAGAGGGGATGGTAGGATAGTTATAGACTATGTAGAACGCTGACGCCCATGCCGCCGCGATTGGTCGGATCCGCCACGAGGTTCTGGACCCTCTGGATGCACTTCCATAGCAGCTTTGGGTTAGGCGTGAGGATGTCAACCAAGCTGTCCCAAGCCTTCACCTGCTGCCCGTCCTGCCCGTACTGCAGGAGGACCCTCTCGACGCCGGTGCCCACGCCAGCGATGGCCTTTGGAAGGGAGCAGGAGGAGGGGGATGAGGAGGAGGAGAAGGAGGATGAGAAAGAGAAGCACAACAAGAAAAAGAGCAGGATGATTCAGAGATGATGGAGGGTCTCAAGCCTCAGCCACAGGCTGGCGCGCGGCCATTCCTCCGAAGGCCTCTGTGGCGAACCTCGACGGATGCGGTTCGAATGCGAACCAGCCACAAGGAGGTTTGGTCCAAGACGGCATTACGGCGATGGGCGCTAAAGGTTTAGCAAAGGTCTTGCCCATGGTTGCTAAACCTATTAGCTAACCCTCTCGCCTTTAGCTAAACCTTTAGCCAACTGGTCCTGCAAACCTTTGGCAATCCAACAAAGCGTTGCAACTCCTTGACCCTAAACGTTTGCTTGGGGATGCAAAGGGTCCTCAGGGATACATCTCCGAAAGCCAACTACGCGTAAACGTTGTAACGTTTAGCGAAGTTACCAGCGTTTGTTAGGACATGTCCAACGATTGGCATGAGATGGCTGACACTTCCTGAACTGATTCGCAACGGTTGGTGTATGGTTCCTAAACGCTTGCAACCGTTCCAGCATTTGGCAAGCCACTCTCCTCTCCAAATAGGGCTATAGGGCTATAAGGCTCTGGGGCTATAGGGCTATAGGGCTGTTGGGCTATAGGGCTATAGGGCTGTTGGGCTATAGGGCTATAGGGCTATAGGCCTGTAAGGCTTCCATGCTATAGGGCTATAGGGCTATAGGGTTGTAGGGCTATAGGGCGAAAAGGCTACAAGGCTATAGGGCTGAAGGGCAGGGCTACTGGGCACCAGGGCACCTGGGCACCCGGGCACCCGGGCACCAGGGCACCTGGGCACCCGGGCACCCGGGCACCCGGGCACCCTGGCACCCGGGCACCCGGGCACCAGGGCACCCGGGCACCCGGGCACCCGGGCACCCGGGCACCCGAGCACCCGGGCACCCGGGCGTGCCGCCGAAATCGGCGCCACAATTAACTAACCTGACCATATGAATCCGCTAGGATCCCTACAGAGACAAGCTCTGATTGGGGAACACACATACAAACACACACATTCACACATACACACATAAACACATACACAGACACACGCACACATACACACATACACATACACATATACACATACACAAATGCACACATACACATATACATACATACTCACATACTCACATGCACACACATACACGTATACACATACACATACACATACACATATACACATACTTTCATACACACATATGTACACATATGCACCTATATACACATACATGTAGACACATCTACACATGTACATCTACACAATATACACATAGACACATGGACACACATATACACATACACACGTACACGCATACACTCATACACTCATACACACATACAAGCATACCCACATACACACATTCATATACACATACACATACACATACATGCACATCACATACACATACACATACACATGCACATACACACACGCAGACACAGACACAGACACAGACACAGACACAGACACAGACACAGACACAGACACAGACACAGACACAGACACAGACACAGACACAGACACAGACAATGACACAGACACAGACACAGACACATACACATACCCATACATACGCACATACATACGCGCGTACACATAACATGCGCAAACGCAGACGACCATTAAACATAATGGCAACCACTCGGATAAGCCCGCGAGTGCACCCCATTTGTGCCCGTGCGTGCTGGGCGCTGATCCATGCGCGCGTGCGCACGCAAACTTACAGAAACGGTGCTTCCCGTTTGTCCGGGCAGGTTTCTGAAAACGGCCGCTTCGCTCGGGACATCCTCGAACAACTGGCTCCGGAGGGGGCTCCGAAGCAACACCGTCTTGGAATCGCTCTTGGAGGGGAACACCGTGGCCCAGAAGAACCCTCAAAGCTCCCCCGGAGGACCCCAAAAGAGTGTCCCAAGAGGCCCCCTAAGAGACCCAGGACAGCCCAAGATGGCGCCAAGACGGCCTGAGAGAGAGCCTCCACAGAACGGTAGGCCACGCCGAGACAGCCCAAGAAGACCCCAGTAGCCCCCTAAGAGGACCCCGACAGCCCTCTAAGAGGCCCCCACGAAGCCCAAACATAGCCCCAGATGGCCCCAACAGCCCCCAGGGCAGCCTCAAAAGATCACGGCCCCCCCGCTTCTTCGACGTCCTCTTACTCGTGCTCCTTACCGTCCTACTTCGTCATCGTCGTCCTTCTCCTCCTCCCCCTCCTCCTCCTCTTCTTCCTCCTCCGCTTCATTCCTCCTCGTATTCGTCCTCCTCCATATTTTCCTCCTCGTCCTCGTGCTGGTCTTCCCACTCGCTGTCCTCCCGCTCCCATCGCTACCCTCCCCGTCATCCATGCTATCATCCTCGTCAGCCACCGCCTTGACGTCGTCCTCACCCCTACGAGCCCAGTGGACAACATCGGCGCTTCCCGTTCTTGTCCGATGAGGTTTCGGCTCAAGTCTCAAGGCTTGCAGAGGCGACAGCTTGTTCCCGCAAGGCAGCTTCCACCCCCTCCGCACACCTCGTCGGTCCGCGATGACTGTGGCAGGGGTGCCTGAGGACAACAAGCCCGCCCCTGGCACTGACGAGATCGGGGGCAGGCTCTCGCTGAAAACCATGACTGGCGTCAAGCCTGCCCACCGTGTCTTCATGGAGAACTGGCAGGCGGCGCTCACTGTGGCGATGGTCAGCGTGCCGCTCTCGATCTCGCTCGGCATCGCGTCGGTAGCTGGCGCAGACCCCGCCGCGCCGACAATGGGTGTTGCCACCGCCTTCTGGGGAGGCATCTGTGCAGGACTGTTCGGCTCCAGCGACCACAACATCGTCGGGCCCGCTGGTGCCCTGAGTGGCATGCTTACCACTTACACGATCAAGTACAACGGCATCGGGGTCTTGCCGTACCTGTCCCTCCTCTCGGCCTGCATGATCCTCGTCATCTACATGCTGAACCTGCAGCGTTACTCGCTTCTGATGCCCACGGCCGTCTTCGAGGGCTTCACCCTGGCCGTCGCTCTCATCATTGGCCTGAACCAGCTGAACATGGCGTTCGACTTGCATCCCGTAGGCCCCAAGCATGAGCACTTCTCGGGTGTTGCTAGAGGTTCCCCTGGCCCAGGGTGCTCCCGGGATTTCCAAGGAGGCCCCCACGGCCTCCAGAGCGCCCCTCACGAGGCTCAGAGGGCCCCAGGGGCTCCAAGATTGAGCGAAAAGCTGGGGGCACTCTGGGCCAGGGGCACTTCTAGCAGCACCCGAACTTCTATGAGAACGTCATCGAGTCCCTCAAGATCTTGGATGAGCTGAGCTGGGCGCCGGCCATCACCTTCGTGTTCCTTGCGGTGCTGCTCCTCTCTCTCGTGAAGTGGGTCCCAAAGGTCAAGGGCCAGCCGATCCCGTGGACGGTGATCATCCCGCTCCTGACGATCCTCCTCGGCTTCCTCTCCGACTCGGACAGCCTCGGCGGCATCCGCATCCCGACGCTCAAGGACAAGTACGGAGAGCTTAAGGCGAGGGTCGTCGTCCCCCCAGAGCAGTCCCTGGAGTTTTACGCGCAGGGCAACTACTTTGGCATCTTCACTGCGGCCTTCGGCATCGCCTTCGTGGCCGTGCTCGAGACGCTGATCTCGGCCAAGATCGCCGAGCAGAAGACGGGCTGGGGCTTCGATGACAGCCGCGAGACGCTCGGTATCATGATCTGTCACGCGGTCTGCGGTGCGGTAGGCGCCATGCCTCCCACAGGCGTCTTTGTGAGGACGGCCCTGAACTTCTCGCTGGGTGCCACCCACAAGATGTCGCAGGTCATCAACGCTCTCGCGGTGCTCGTAATCTCCGTGGTTGCCATGCCCGTCTTCTCGTACCTGCCGCAGTGCTCGGTGGCCGCGCTTCTCATCTTCGCCTCCGTCCGCATGGCCCCGGTCCGCTACATGGTCAATCTCTGGAAGACGGACAAGGGCGGGCTCGGCCTCCTGGTGTTCACCTGCCTGATCTGCGTCTTCACGGACCCTGTCTACGGCCTGATTCTGGGCATGGTCTTCGCCTTGCTTCGCGACGCCTCCCAGACGGCGCTCGCCGAGTCCCGTTTGTCGCTCTACTCGGGGGCCGACGAGGAGAACCAGGTGAGGCAGGTCGTCGTCACCGAGGGGGGTGACGAGCATCCGGGCATGACCTCGAGCAGGGTGGGTGAGAAGCAGGTCATGCGCAGCGAGCAGAGCGATCAGCATCCGAGCATGACGGCAACTTGCACTGTCGAGGTGGACCACCACGATTCTCGGCTGTTGCTGAGGCCGTCACCCGCGGCGGCGATCCTGGGGTCGCTGGCGGAGTCTTCGAGGAGAAGCCAGCGAGTGCATCATTCTGATGGGAACGTCCTTGATAAGGCCAGCGAGTGCGTCGTGGTGTACGAGCCGGTTGGCCCCTTCGTCTACCTGACCCAGGAGAAGCACCAGGCGCGCCTGAAGGTCCTGCTCGAGCGCCAGCCCAAGGCCATCGTGGTTTCCCTGGACCTGACGTCCCGCGTCGACAAGGACGGCTCGGACTCCCTGGGCAAGACCGTGAAGCAGATCGTGGAGAAGGGCCTGCGAGTGGAGCTGTGCCTGCCTGCTGCCCTCGAGAGCACCGTTGCGGGCAAGGCCGCCTGGGTCGAGGGGCTCCGGGCCGCCGGTCACGTGCATCGTCGTCGCCTCGATGCGCTGCGCGCAGCACAGACCGCCACGAGCTCGTCGAAAGCGTGAACACTGCCGGCCGCAAGGGTCGACCTCCGCTAGTCTTCTGATCCAGTCGCGCCGACAGCGCAGAGGGGTGCGTAGGCAGTGTCGAAGAGCCAAGTGGACGTCAAGGCGAAGCGGGCGGCATGAGGGCCGAGCGAGGGAAAACTGGGGCAGCAGTGAGGCGTCGTTGCGGCTCGCTGCTGCGCGCTGGTCTACTTTTTGGGGTTGTTGGCGCTGTCCTGTGGCGCCACAGAGCGCGGCCGATCCGCCGAACATGCCGGACGCTTGCTGGGCGTTTAGCCCTGTCTGGCCTCACAGGGCGTGCCTGCCCCTCTTTAACAGGAGGGGAACAGCACACAGACACAATTAATCGACGATTCCCCAGAACATATGGGAAAATATGGGAAGTGGGGGGGAAGACAAAAACCCAGAACATGTGGGAACATATGGGGAATCCTGTTATTTGTGTGTATTTATTTGTGTGTCCCAGGGCCCCTTCATTTTGACAAGTACCAATCCGCAGGCAAGCGACACGGATCTACCGCCTGTATTGATTGCATCGCGTGCTAGCACGAGGTTTGTCCTCACCAGCCTGAGGGAGTTTCTTTCCCACGCTAACGTTCGTCCCGCCGTCGTGCTGCCTCTAGGTAGGCAGCGTCAGGGGCTTTCTCCCTCCTTGGCAGGCGTTCTGCAACGCTTTTGCGATACCTCTGCCGTCATTTATTGGTCAGACAGATGCGTTTCAGGATATGTGGGGTCTCTTCCCCGCGATTCCTTGTTCGTGAGTGGTCATCAGCCACCCGGTCTCAAGGAGGCCTGTGCGCGGTATTTGCAGGCGTTGCTCCCTTCTTCTCTCCTCCATGCGGCTCTCGCTTTCCTTCCCCACCATCGGGCTCACGCGTTTTGAACTGCACAATTCAAGGGGTATGCGTAACGGTTTCACGCTCGCCTCACTGAGTTGCGTTGAGCCAGGGAAGCCCCTCCCGGGCACCCGGGCACCCAGGCGTGCAGCCGAAATTGCGCCACAGCTAATCAACCTAATCATGCGAATCCGCTCGGACCCCTACAGAGGCAAGCTCTGATTGGGGAAGACACATACAAACATACATTCACACATACACACATGCACACATACACAGACACACACACACATACACACATACACACATACACACATACACACATACACACATACACACATACACACATACACACATGCACATACACATACACATACATACACACATACTCACATACACACACATACACATACACATATACACATACACACATACACACAAAGACACTCATACACACATGTACACACATATGCACATACTTACACATACGCATACACACATCTACACATATGCATATACACAATATACACATAGACACACATGGACACACATATACATATATACACGTACACACATACACGCATACACGCATACACGCATACACACATACACACATACATTCATATACACACATACACATACATACACATCACATACACATACACATACACATGCACATACACACGCGCAGACACAGACACAGACACAGACACAGACACAGACACAGACACAGACACAGACACAGACACAGACACAGACACAGACACAGACACAGACACAGACAATGACACAGACACAGGCACAGACACATACACATACATACACACATACATACGCGCGTACACAGAACATGCGCAACTGCAGGCGACCATTAAACACAATGGCAACCACTCGGATATTCTTGGAAGCCCGCGAGTGCACCCCATTTATGCCCATGCGTGTTGGGTGCTGATCCATGCGCGCGTGCGCACGCAAGCTTACAGAAATGGTGCTTCCCGTTTGTCTGGGTAGGTTTCTGAAAATGGCCGTTCCGCTTGGGACATCCTCGAACAACTGGCTCCGGAGGAGGCTCCGAAGCAACACCGTCTTGGAATCGCTCTTGGAGGGGGCCACCGTGGCCCAGAAGAACCCTCAAAGCCCCCCCGGAGGACCCCGAAAGAGTGTCCCAAGAGGCCCCCTAAGAGACCCAGGACAGCCCAAGATGGCGCCAAGACGGCCTGAGAGAGCCTCCACAGAACCGTAGGCGACGCCCAGGCAGCCCAAGAAGACCCCAGTAGCCCCCTAAGAGGATCCCGACAGCCCTCTAAGAGGCCCCTACGATGCCCGAACATAGCCCCAGATGGCCCCAACAGCCCCCAGGGCAGCCTCAAAAGAACACGGCCCCCCCGCTTCTTCGACGTCCTCTTACTCGTGCTCCTTACCGTCCTACTTCGTCATCGTCGTCCTTCTTCTCCTCCTCCCCCTCCTCCTTCTCCTCTTCTTCCTCCTCCTCCGCTTCATTCCTCCTCGTATTCGTCCTCCTCCATATTTTTCTCCTTGTCCTCGTGCTTGTCTTCCCACTCGCTGTCCTCCTGCTCCCATCGCTACCCTCCCCGTCATCCATGCTATCATCCTCGTCAGCCACCGCCTTGCCGTCGTCCTCACCCCTACGAGCCCAGTGGACAACATCGGCGCTTCCCGTTCTTGTCCGATGAGGTTTCGGCTCAAGTCTCAAGGCTTGCAGAGGCGACAGCTTGTTCCCACAAGGCAGCTTCCACCCCCTCCGCACACCTCGTCGGTCCGCGATGACTGTGGCAGAGGTGCCTGAGGACAACAAGCCCGCCCCTGGCACTGACGAGATCGGGGGCAGGCTCTCGCTGAAAACCATGACTGGCGTCAAGCCTGCCCACCGTGTCTTCATGGAGAACTGGCAGGCGGCGCTCACCGTGGCGATGGTCAGCGTGCCGCTCTCGATCTCGCTCGGCATCGCGTCGGTAGCTGGCGCAGACCCCGCCGCGCCGACAATGGGTGTTGCCACCGCCTTCTGGGGAGGCATCTGTGCAGGACTGTTCGGCTCCAGCGACCACAACATCGTCGGGCCCGCTGGTGCCCTGAGTGGCATGCTTACCACTTACACGATCAAGTACAACGGCATCGGGGTCTTGCCGTACCTGTCCCTCCTCTCGGCCTGCATGATCCTCGTCATCTACATGCTGAACCTGCAGCGTTACTCGCTTCTGATGCCCACGGCCGTCTTCGAGGGCTTCACCCTGGCCGTCGCTCTCATCATTGGCCTGAACCAGCTGAACATGGCGTTCGACTTGCATCCCGTAGGCCCCAAGCATGAGCACTTCTCGGGTGTTGCTAGAGGTTCCCCTGGCCCAGGGTGCTCCCGGGATTTCCAAGGAGGCCCCCCACGGCCTCCAGAGCGCCCCTCACGAGGCTCAGAGGGCCCCAGGGGCTCCAAGATTGAGCGAAAAGCTGGGGGCACTCTGGGCCAGGGGCACTTCTAGCAGCACCCGAACTTCTATGAGAACGTCATCGAGTCCCTCAAGATCTTGGATGAGCTGAGCTGGGCGCCGGCCATCACCTTCGTGTTCCTTGCGGTGCTGCTCCTCTCTCTCGTGAAGTGGGTCCCAAAGGTCAAGGGCCAGCCGATCCCGTGGACGGTGATCATCCCGCTCCTGACGATCCTCCTCGGCTTCCTCTCCGACTCGGACAGCCTCGGCGGCATCCGCATCCCGACGCTCAAGGACAAGTACGGAGAGCTTAAGGCGAGGGTCGTCGTCCCCCCAGAGCAGTCCCTGGAGTTTTACGCGCAGGGCAACTACTTTGGCATCTTCACTGCGGCCTTCGGCATCGCCTTCGTGGCCGTGCTCGAGACGCTGATCTCGGCCAAGATCGCCGAGCAGAAGACGGGCTGGGGCTTCGATGACAGCCGCGAGACGCTCGGTATCATGATCTGTCACGCGGTCTGCGGTGCGGTAGGCGCCATGCCTCCCACAGGCGTCTTTGTGAGGACGGCCCTGAACTTCTCGCTGGGTGCCACCCACAAGATGTCGCAGGTCATCAACGCTCTCGCGGTGCTCGTAATCTCCGTGGTTGCCATGCCCGTCTTCTCGTACCTGCCGCAGTGCTCGGTGGCTGCGCTTCTCATCTTCGCCTCCGTCCGCATGGCCCCGGTCCGCTACATGGTCAATCTCTGGAAGACGGACAAGGGCGGGCTCGGCCTCCTGGTGTTCACCTGCCTGATCTGCGTCTTCACGGACCCTGTCTACGGCCTGATTCTGGGCATGGTCTTCGCCTTGCTTCGCGACGCCTCCCAGACGGCGCTCGCCGAGTCCCGTTTGTCGCTCTACTCGGGGGCCGACGAGGAGAACCAGGTGAAGCAGGTCGTCGTCACCGAGGGGGGTGACGAGCATCCGGGCATGACCTTGAGCAGGGTGGGTGAGAAGCAGGTCATGCGCAGCGAGCAGAGCGATCAGCATCCGAGCATGACGGCAACTTGCACGGTCGAGGTGGACCACCACGATTCTCGGCTGTTGCTGAGGCCGTCACCCGCGGCGGCGATCCTGGGGTCGCTGGCGGAGTCTTCGAGGAGAAGCCAGCGAGTGCATCATTCTGATGGGAACGTCCTTGATAAGGCCAGCGAGTGCGTCGTGGTGTACGAGCCGGTTGGCCCCTTCGTCTACCTGACCCAGGAGAAGCACCAGGCGCGCCTGAAGGTCCTGCTCGAGCGCCAGCCCAAGGCCATCGTGGTTTCCCTGGACCTGACGTCCCGCGTCGACAAGGACGGCTCGGACTCCCTGGGCAAGACCGTGAAGCAGATCGTGGAGAAGGGCCTGCGTGTGGAGCTGTGCCTGCCTGCTGCCCTCGAGAGCACCGTTGCGGGCAAAGCCGCCTGGGTCGAGGGGCTCCGGGCCGCCGGTCACGTGCATCGTCGTCGCCTCGATGCGCTGCGCGCAGCACAGGCCGCCACGAGCTCGTCGAAAGCGTGAACACTGCCGGCCGCAAGGGTCGACCTCCGCTAGTCTTCTGATCCAGTCGCGCGGACAGCGCGGAGGGGTGCGTACGTAGGCAGTGTCGAAGAGCCAAGTGGACGTCAAGGCGAAGCGGGCGGCATGAGGGCCGAGGGAAAACTGGGGCAGCAGTTTCGCGTCGTTGCGACTCGCTGCTGCGCGTTGGTCTACTTTTTGGGGTTGTTGGCGCTGTCCTGTGGCGCCACAGAGCGCGGCCGATCCGCCGAACATGCCGGACGCTTGCCGGGCGTTTAGCCCTGTCTGGCCTCACAGGGCGTGCCTGCCCCGCTTTTAACAGGAGGGGAAAACACGCACAATTAATCGACGATTCCCCAGAACATATGGGAAAATATGGGAAGTGGGGGGGATGACAAAAACCCAGAACATGTGGGAACATATGGGGAATCCTGTCATTAGTGTGTATTTATTTGTGTGTCCCAGGGCCCCTTCATTTTGACAAGTCTCAATCCGCAGGCACGCGACGCGGATCTGCTGCCTGTATTGATAGCATCGCGTGCTAGCACGAGGTTTGTCCTCACCAGCCTGGGGGAGTTTCTTTCCCACGCTAACGTTCGTCCCGCCGTCGTGCTGCCTCTAGGTAGGCAGCGTCAGGGGCTTTCCCCCTCCTTGGCAGGCGTTCTGCAGCGCTTTTGCGATACCTCTGCCGTCATTTATTGGTCAGACAGATGCGTTTCAGGATATGTGGGGTCTCTTCCCCGCGATTCCTTGTTCGTGAGTGGTCATCAGCCACCCGGTCTCAAGGAGGCCTGTGCGCGGTATTTGCAGGCGTTGCTCCCTTTTTCTCTCCTCCATGCGTCTCTCGCTTTCCTTCCCCACCATCGGGCTCACGCGTTTTGAACTGCGCAATTCAAGGGGTATGCGTAACGGTTTCACGCTCGCCTCACTGAGTTGCGTTGAGCCAGGGAAGCCCCTCCGGGGCACCCGGGCACCCAGGCGTCGAAATCGCGCCACAGCTAATTCGCCTAACCATTCGAATCCGCTAGGACCCCTACAGAGGCAAGCTCTGATTGGGGAACGCACATACAAACATACACACATTCACACATACACACATGCACACATACACAGACACACACACATTCACACATACACACATACACACATACACAGGTACACATACACACGTGCACATACACATATACATTCACACACACGTACTCACATGCACACACATACACATACACATATATTCATACACACATACACAAAAAGGCACTCATACACACATGTACACACATATGCACATATTTACACATACGCATAGACACATCTACACATATGACATATACACAATATACACAGACACACATGGGCACACATATACATATTCACACGTACACATATACACGCATACACGCATACACGCATACACACATATACACATATACCCACATACAGTCATATACACATACACATACACATACACATACACATACATACACATAACATACATATGCACATACACATGCACCTACACACACGCAGACACAGACACAGACACAGACACAGACACAGACACAGACAATGACACAGACACAGACACAGACACAGACACATACACATACATACACACATAACATACGCGCGTACACAGAACATGCGCAACCGCAGGCGACCATTAAACACAATGGCAACCACTCGGATATTTTGGGGAAGCCCGCGAGTGCACCCCATTTGTGCCCATGCGTGTTGGGTGCTGATCCATGCGCGCGTGCGCGCGCAAGCTTACAGAAACGGTGCTTCCCGTTTGTCCGGGTAGGTTTCTGAAAATGACCGTTTCGCTCGGGACATCCTCGAACAACTGGCTCCGGAGGAGGCTCCGAAGCAACGCCGTCTTGGAATCGCTCTTGGAGGGGACCACCGTGGCCCAGAAGAACCCTCAAAGCCCCCCGGAGGACCCCAAAAGAGTGTCCCAAGAGGCCCCCGAAGAGACCTAGGACAGCCCCAGATGGCGCCAAGACGGCCTCAGAGAGCCTCCACAGAACCGTAAGCCACGCCCAGACAGCCCAAGAAGACCCCAGTAGGTAGCCCCCTAAGAGGACCCCGACAGCCCTCTAAGAGGCCCCCACGAAGCCCAAACATAGCCCCAGATGGCCCCAACAGCCCCCAGGGCAGCCTCAAAAGATCACGGCCCCCTCGCTTCTTCGACGTCCTCTTACTCGTGCTCCTTACCGTCCTACTTCGTCATCGTCGTCCTTCTCCTCCTCCCCCTCCTCCTTCTCTTCTTCCTCCTCCGCTTCATTCCTCCTCGTATTCGTCCTCCTCCATATTTTCCTCCTCGTCCTCGTGCTGGTCTTCCCACTCGCTGTCCTCCTGCTCCCATCGCTACCCTCCCCGTCATCCATGCTATCATCCTCGTCAGCCACCGCCTTGCCGTCGTCCTCACCCCTACGAGCCCAGTGGACAACATCGGCGCTTCCCGTTCTTGTCCGATGAGGTTTCGGCTCAAGTCTCAAGTTTTGCAGAGGCGACAGCTTGTTCCCACAAGGCAGCTTCCACCCCCTCCGCACACCTCGTCGGTCCGCGATGACTGTGGCAGAGGTGCCTGAGGACAACAAGCCCGCCCCTGGCACTGACGAGATCGGGGGCAGGCTCTCGCTGAAAACCATGACTGGCGTCAAGCCTGCCCACCGTGTCTTCATGGAGAACTGGCAGGCGGCGCTCACCGTGGCGATGGTCAGCGTGCCGCTCTCGATCTCACTCGGCATCGCGTCGGTAGCTGGCGCAGACCCCGCCGCGCCGACAATGGGTGTTGCCACCGCCTTCTGGGGAGGCATCTGTGCAGGACTGTTCGGCTCCAGCGACCACAACATCGTCGGGCCCGCTGGTGCCCTGAGTGGCATGCTTACCACCTACACGATCAAGTACAACGGCATCGGGGTCTTGCCGTACCTGTCCCTCCTCTCGGCCTGCATGATCCTCGTCATCTACATGCTGAACCTGCAGCGTTACTCGCTTCTGATGCCCACGGCCGTCTTCGAGGGCTTCACCCTGGCCGTCGCTCTCATCATTGGCCTGAACCAGCTGAACATGGCTTTCGACTTGCATCCCGTAGGCCCCAAGCATGAGCACTTCTCGGGTGTTGCTAGAGGTTCCCCTGGCCCAGGGTGCTCCCGGGATTTCCAAGGAGGCCCCCTACGGCCTCCAGAGCGCCCCTCACGAGGCTCAGAGGGCCCCAGGGGCTCCAAGATTGAGCGAAAAGCTGGGGGCATTCTGGGCCAGGGGCACTTCTAGCAGCACCCGAACTTCTATGAGAACGTCATCGAGTCCCTCAAGATCTTGGATGAGCTGAGCTGGGCGCCGGCCATCACCTTCGTGTTCCTTGCGGTGCTTCTCCTCTCTCTCGTGAAGTGGGTCCCAAAGGTCAAGGGCCAGCCGATCCCGTGGACGGTGATCATCCCGCTCCTGACGATCCTCCTCGGCTTCCTCTCCGACTCGGACAGCCTCGGCGGCATCCGCATCCCGACGCTCAAGGACAAGTACGGAGAGCTTAAGGCGAGGGTCGTCGTCCCCCCAGAGCAGCCCCTGGAGTTTTACGCGCAGGGTAACTACTTTGGCATCTTCACTGCGGCCTTCGGCATCGCCTTCGTGGCCGTGCTCGAGACGCTGATCTCGGCCAAGATCGCCGAGCAGAAGACGGGCTGGGGCTTCGATGACAGCCGCGAGACGCTCGGTATCATGATCTGTCACGCGGTCTGCGGTGCGGTAGGCGCCATGCCTCCCACAGGCGTCTTTGTGAGGACGGCCCTGAATTTCTCGCTGGGTGCCACCCACAAGATGTCGCAGGTCATCAACGCTCTCGCGGTGCTCGTAATCTCCGTGGTTGCCATGCCCGTCTTCTCGTACCTGCCGCAGTGCTCGGTGGCCGCGCTTCTCATCTTCGCCTCCGTCCGCATGGCCCCGGTCCGCTACATGGTCAATCTCTGGAAGACGGACAAGGGCGGGCTCGGCCTCCTGGTGTTCACCTGCCTGATCTGCGTCTTCACGGACCCTGTCTACGGCCTGATTCTGGGCATGGTCTTCGCCTTGCTTCGCGACGCCTCCCAGACGGCGCTCGCCGAGTCCCGTTTGTCGCTCTACTCGGGGGCCGACGAGGAGAACCAGGTGAGGCAGGTCGTCGTCACCGAGGGGGGTGACGAGCATCCGGGCATGACCTCGAGCAGGGTGGGTGAGAAGCAGGTCATGCGCAGCGAGCAGAGCGATCAGCATCCGAGCATGACGGCAACTTGCACTGTCGAGGTGGACCACCACGATTCTCGGCTGTTGCTGAGGCCGTCACCCGCGGCGGCGATCCTGGGGTCGCTGGCGGAGTCTTCGAGGAGAAGCCAGCGAGTGCATCATTCTGATGGGAACGTCCTTGATAAGGCCAGCGAGTGCGTCGTGGTGTACGAGCCGGTTGGCCCCTTCGTCTACCTGACCCAGGAGAAGCACCAGGCGCGCCTGAAGGTCCTGCTCGAGCGCCAGCCCAAGGCCATCGTGGTTTCCCTGGACCTGACGTCCCGCGTCGACAAGGACGGCTCGGACTCCCTGGGCAAGACCGTGAAGCAGATCGTGGAGAAGGGCCTGCGAGTGGAGCTGTGCCTGCCTGCTGCCCTCGAGAGCACCGTTGCGGGCAAGGCCGCCTGGGTCGAGGGGCTCCGGGCCGCCGGTCACGTGCATCGTCGTCGCCTCGATGCGCTGCGCGCAGCACAGGCCGCCACGAGCTCGTCGAAAGCGTGAACACTGCCGGCCGCAAGGGTCGACCTCCGCTAGTCTTCTGATCCAGTCGCGCCGACAGCGCAGAGGGGTGCGTAGGCAGTGTCGAAGAGCCAAGTGGACGTCAAGGCGAAGCGGGCGGCATGAGGGCCGAGCGAGGGAAAACTGGGGCAGCAGTGAGGCGTCGTTGCGGCTCGCTGCTGCGCGCTGGTCTACTTTTTGGGGTTGTTGGCGCTGTCCTGTGGCGCCACAGAGCGCGGCCGATCCGCCGAACATGCCGGACGCTTGCTGGGCGTTTAGCCCTGTTTGGCCTCACAGGGCGTGCCTGCCCCTCTTTAACAGGAGGGGAACAGCACACAGACACAATTAATCGACGATTCCCCAGAACATATGGGAAAATATGGGAAGTGGGGGGGAAGACAAAAACCCAGAACATGTGGGAACATATGGGGAATCCTGTTATTTGTGTGTATTTATTTGTGTGTCCCAGGGCCCCTTCATTTTGACAAGTACCAATCCGCAGGCAAGCGACACGGATCTACCGCCTGTATTGATTGCATCGCGTGCTAGCACGAGGTTTGTCCTCACCAGCCTGAGGGAGTTTCTTTCCCACGCTAACGTTCGTCCCGCCGTCGTGCTGCCTCTAGGTAGGCAGCGTCAGGGGCTTTCTCCCTCCTTGGCAGGCGTTCTGCAACGCTTTTGCGATACCTCTGCCGTCATTTATTGGTCAGACAGATGCGTTTCAGGATATGTGGGGTCTCTTCCCCGCGATTCCTTGTTCGTGAGTGGTCATCAGCCACCCGGTCTCAAGGAGGCCTGTGCGCGGTATTTGCAGGCGTTGCTCCCTTCTTCTCTCCTCCATGCGGCTCTCGCTTTCCTTCCCCACCATCGGGCTCACGCGTTTTGAACTGCACAATTCAAGGGGTATGCGTAACGGTTTCACGCTCGCCTCACTGAGTTGCGTTGAGCCAGGGAAGCCCCTCCCGGGCACCCGGGCACCCAGGCGTGCATCCGAAATTGCGCCACAGCTAATCAACCTAACCATGCGAATCCGCTAGGACCCCTACAGAGGCAAGCTCTGATTGGGGAACACACATACAAACATACACACATTCACACATACACACATGCACACATACACAGACACACACACACATACACACATACACACATACACACATACACACATACACATACACACATACACACATGCACATACACATACACATACATACACACATACTCACATACACACATACACATATACATATACACATACACACATACACACAAAGACACTCATACACACATTACACACATATGCACATACTTACACATACGCATACACACATCTACACATATGCATATACACAATATACACATAGACACACATGGACACACATATACATATATACACGTACACACATACACGCATACACGCATACACGCATACACACATACACACATACATTCATATACACACATACACATACATACACATCACATACACATACACATACACATGCACATACACACACGCAGACACAGACACAGACACAGACACAGACACAGACACAGACACAGACACAGACACAGACACAGACACAGACACAGACACAGACACAGACACAGACAATGACACAGACACAGGCACAGACACATACACATACATACACACATACATACGCGCGTACACAGAACATGCGCAACTGCAGGCGACCATTAAACACAATGGCAACCACTCGGATATTCTTGGAAGCCCGCGAGTGCACCCCATTTATGCCTATGCGTGTTGGGTGCTGATCCATGCGCGCGTGCGCACGCAAGCTTACAGAAATGGTGCTTCCCGTTTGTCTGGGTAGGTTTCTGAAAATGGCCGTTTCGCTTGGGACATCCTCGAACAACTGGCTCCGGAGGAGGCTCCGAAGCAACGCCGTCTTGGAATCGCTCTTGGAGGGGACCACCGTGGCCCAGAAGAACCCTCAAAGCCCCCCCGGAGGACCCCGAAAGAGTGTCCCAAGAGGCCCCCTAAGAGACCCAGGACAGCCCAAGATGGCGCCAAGACGGCCTGAGAGAGCCTCCACAGAACCGTAGGCGACGCCCAGGCAGCCCAAGAAGACCCCAGTAGCCCCCTAAGAGGATCCCGACAGCCCTCTAAGAGGCCCCTACGATGCCCGAACATAGCCCCAGATGGCCCCAACAGCCCCCAGGGCAGCCTCAAAAGAACACGGCCCCCCCGCTTCTTCGACGTCCTCTTACTCGTGCTCCTTACCGTCCTACTTCGTCATCGTCGTCCTTCTTCTCCTCCTCCCCCTCCTCCTTCTCCTCTTCTTCCTCCTCCTCCGCTTCATTCCTCCTCGTATTCGTCCTCCTCCATATTTTTCTCCTTGTCCTCGTGCTTGTCTTCCCACTCGCTGTCCTCCTGCTCCCATCGCTACCCTCCCCGTCATCCATGCTATCATCCTCGTCAGCCACCGCCTTGCCGTCGTCCTCACCCCTACGAGCCCAGTGGACAACATCGGCGCTTCCCGTTCTTGTCCGATGAGGTTTCGGCTCAAGTCTCAAGGCTTGCAGAGGCGACAGCTTGTTCCCACAAGGCAGCTTCCACCCCCTCCGCACACCTCGTCGGTCCGCGATGACTGTGGCAGAGGTGCCTGAGGACAACAAGCCCGCCCCTGGCACTGACGAGATCGGGGGCAGGCTCTCGCTGAAAACCATGACTGGCGTCAAGCCTGCCCACCGTGTCTTCATGGAGAACTGGCAGGCGGCGCTCACCGTGGCGATGGTCAGCGTGCCGCTCTCGATCTCGCTCGGCATCGCGTCGGTAGCTGGCGCAGACCCCGCCGCGCCGACAATGGGTGTTGCCACCGCCTTCTGGGGAGGCATCTGTGCAGGACTGTTCGGCTCCAGCGACCACAACATCGTCGGGCCCGCTGGTGCCCTGAGTGGCATGCTTACCACCTACACGATCAAGTACAACGGCATCGGGGTCTTGCCGTACCTGTCCCTCCTCTCGGCCTGCATGATCCTCGTCATCTACATGCTGAACCTGCAGCGTTACTCGCTTCTGATGCCCACGGCCGTCTTCGAGGGCTTCACCCTGGCCGTCGCTCTCATCATTGGCCTGAACCAGCTGAACATGGCTTTCGACTTGCATCCCGTAGGCCCCAAGCATGAGCACTTCTCGGGTGTTGCTAGAGGTTCCCCTGGCCCAGGGTGCTCCCGGGATTTCCAAGGAGGCCCCCTACGGCCTCCAGAGCGCCCCTCACGAGGCTCAGAGGGCCCCAGGGGCTCCAAGATTGAGCGAAAAGCTGGGGGCATTCTGGGCCAGGGGCACTTCTAGCAGCACCCGAACTTCTATGAGAACGTCATCGAGTCCCTCAAGATCTTGGATGAGCTGAGCTGGGCGCCGGCCATCACCAAGAGCATGGCGGTGCTGCTCTCTTTTCGTGAAGTGGGTCCCAAAGGTCAAGGGCCAGCCGATCCCGTGACGGTGATCAATCCCGCTCCTGACGATCTCCTCGGCTTCCTCTCGACTCGGACAGGCTCGGCGTATCCGATCCCCCGACGCTCAAGGACAAGTACGGACGAAGCTTAAGACGAGGGTGCCATCCCCCCAGGCAGTCCCTGGAGGCTCCGCGCCAGGGCCACTACTTTTTCACCAATACCATGCGGCTTCGGCATCGCCTTCGTGGCCGTGCTCGATACGCTGATCTCGGCCAAGATCGCCGAACAGACGGACGGGTTGGGGCTTCGATTGACAGGCCGCGAGACGTCCCCACCCGGACCCGCGGTGCGGCTTCCGACGGCGCGGTTCCCGGTATATGATCTGTCACGCGGTCTGCGGTTTTTTGCGGTAGGCCGCATTTGCTCCACAGGCGTCTTTGTGAGGACGGCCCTGAACTTCTCGCTGGGTGCCACCCACAAGATGTCGCAGGTCATCAACGCTCTCGCGGTGCTCGTAATCTCCGTGGTTGCCATGCCCGTCTTCTCGTACCTGCCGCAGTGTTCGGTGGCTGCGCTTCTCATCTTCGCCTCCGTCCGCATGGCCCCGGTCCGCTACATGGTCAATCTCTGGAAGACGGACAAGGGCGGGCTCGGCCTCCTGGTGTTCACCTGCCTGATCTGCGTCTTCACGGACCCTGTCTACGGCCTGATTCTGGGCATGGTCTTCGCCTTGCTTCGCGACGCTTCCCAGACGGCGCTCGCCGAGTCCCATTTGTCGCTCTACTCGGGGGCCGACGAGGAGAACCAGGTGAGGCAGGTCGTCGTCACCGAGGGGGGTGACGAGCATCCGGGCATGACCTCGAGCAGGGTGGGTGAGAAGCAGGTCATGCGCAGCGAGCAGAGCGATCAGCATCCGAGCATGATGGCAACTTGCACGGTCGAGGTGGACCACCACGATTCTCGGCTGTTGCTGAGGCCGTCACCCGCGGCGGCGATCCTGGGGTCGCTGGCGGAGTCTTCGAGGAGAAGCCAGCGAGTGCATCATTCTGATGGGAACGTCCTTGATAAGGCCAGCGAGTGCGTCGTGGTGTACGAGCCGGTTGGCCCCTTCGTCTACCTGACCCAGGAGAAGCACCAGGCGCGCCTGAAGGTCCTGCTCGAGCGCCAGCCCAAGGCCATCGTGGTTTCCTTGGACCTGACGTCCCGCGTCGACAAGGACGGCTCGGACTCCCTGGGCAAGACCGTGAAGCAGATCGTGGAGAAGGGCCTGCGTGTGGAGCTGTGCCTGCGTGCTGCCCTCGAGAGCACCGTTGCGGGCAAGGCCGCCTGGGTCGAGGGGCTCCGGGCCGCTGGTCACGTGCATCGTCGTCGCCTCGATGCGCTGCGCGCAGCAAGAGCCGCCACGAGCTCGTCGATAAGCGTGAAACACTGCCGGCCGCAAAGGGTCGACTCGCTTAGTCTTCTGATCCAGGTCCGCGGACCAGCGCGGAGGGGGTGGGTACGTATGGCAGTGACGAAGAGCAAGTGGCCGTCAAGGGAGCGGGCGGCATGAGGCCGAGGGAAAACTGGCAGATTTTCGGCGTCGTGCGCTCGCTGTGCTGCGCGTTGGGTTCTACTTTTTTGGGTGTTGGTTGGCGCTGTCCTGTGGCGCCACAGAGCGCGGCGATCCGCCGATCATTGCCGGACGCTTTGCCGGGCGGTTTTACCCTGTCTGGCCTCACAGGGCGTGCCTTGCCCCGCTTTTTTTTTTTTTTTTTTTTTTTTTTTTTATTTTTTTTTTTTTCTTTTTTTTTTTTTTTTTTTTCTTTTTTTTTTTTTTTTTGTTTTTTTATTTTCTTGTTTTTTTTTTTTTTTTTTTTTTTTTTTTTTTATTTTTAACAGGAGGGGAAAACACGCACAATTAATCGACGATTCCCCAGAACATATGGGAAAATATGGGAAGTGGGGGGGATGACAAAAACCCAGAACATGTGGGAACATATGGGGAATCCTGTCATTAGTGTGTATTTATTTGTGTGTCCCAGGGCCCCTTCATTTTGACAAGTCTCAATCCGCAGGCACGCGACGCGGATCTGCTGCCTGTATTGATAGCATCGCGTGCTAGCACGAGGTTTGTCCTCACCAGCCTGGGGGAGTTTCTTTCCCACGCTAACGTTCGTCCCGCCGTCGTGCTGCCTCTAGGTAGGCAGCGTCAGGGGCTTTCCCCCTCCTTGGCAGGCGTTCTGCAGCGCTTTTGCGATACCTCTGCCGTCATTTATTGGTCAGACAGATGCGTTTCAGGATATGTGGGGTCTCTTCCCCGCGATTCCTTGTTCGTGAGTGGTCATCAGCCACCCGGTCTCAAGGAGGCCTGTGCGCGGTATTTGCAGGCGTTGCTCCCTTTTTCTCTCCTCCATGCGTCTCTCGCTTTCCTTCCCCACCATCGGGCTCACGCGTTTTGAACTGCGCAATTCAAGGGGTATGCGTAACGGTTTCACGCTCGCCTCACTGAGTTGCGTTGAGCCAGGGAAGCCCCTCCGGGGCACCCGGGCACCCAGGCGTCGAAATCGCGCCACAGCTAATTCGCCTAACCATTCGAATCCGCTAGGACCCCTACAGAGGCAAGCTCTGATTGGGGAACGCACATACAAACATACACACATTCACACATACACACATGCACACATACACAGACACACACACATTCACACATACACACATACACACATACACAGGTACACATACACACGTGCACATACACATATACATTCACACACACGTACTCACATGCACACACATACACATACACATATATTCATACACACATACACAAAAAGGCACTCATACACACATGTACACACATATGCACATATTTACACATACGCATAGACACATCTACACATATGACATATACACAATATACACAGACACACATGGGCACACATATACATATTCACACGTACACATATACACGCATACACGCATACACGCATACACACATATACACATATACCCACATACAGTCATATACACATACACATACACATACACATACACATACATACACATAACATACATATGCACATACACATGCACCTACACACACGCAGACACAGACACAGACACAGACACAGACACAGACACAGACAATGACACAGACACAGACACAGACACAGACACATACACATACATACACACATAACATACGCGCGTACACAGAACATGCGCAACCGCAGGCGACCATTAAACACAATGGCAACCACTCGGATATTTTGGGGAAGCCCGCGAGTGCACCCCATTTGTGCCCATGCGTGTTGGGTGCTGATCCATGCGCGCGTGCGCGCGCAAGCTTACAGAAACGGTGCTTCCCGTTTGTCCGGGTAGGTTTCTGAAAATGACCGTTTCGCTCGGGACATCCTCGAACAACTGGCTCCGGAGGAGGCTCCGAAGCAACGCCGTCTTGGAATCGCTCTTGGAGGGGACCACCGTGGCCCAGAAGAACCCTCAAAGCCCCCCGGAGGACCCCAAAAGAGTGTCCCAAGAGGCCCCCGAAGAGACCTAGGACAGCCCCAGATGGCGCCAAGACGGCCTCAGAGAGCCTCCACAGAACCGTAAGCCACGCCCAGACAGCCCAAGAAGACCCCAGTAGGTAGCCCCCTAAGAGGACCCCGACAGCCCTCTAAGAGGCCCCCACGAAGCCCAAACATAGCCCCAGATGGCCCCAACAGCCCCCAGGGCAGCCTCAAAAGATCACGGCCCCCTCGCTTCTTCGACGTCCTCTTACTCGTGCTCCTTACCGTCCTACTTCGTCATCGTCGTCCTTCTCCTCCTCCCCCTCCTCCTTCTCTTCTTCCTCCTCCGCTTCATTCCTCCTCGTATTCGTCCTCCTCCATATTTTCCTCCTCGTCCTCGTGCTGGTCTTCCCACTCGCTGTCCTCCTGCTCCCATCGCTACCCTCCCCGTCATCCATGCTATCATCCTCGTCAGCCACCGCCTTGCCGTCGTCCTCACCCCTACGAGCCCAGTGGACAACATCGGCGCTTCCCGTTCTTGTCCGATGAGGTTTCGGCTCAAGTCTCAAGTTTTGCAGAGGCGACAGCTTGTTCCCACAAGGCAGCTTCCACCCCCTCCGCACACCTCGTCGGTCCGCGATGACTGTGGCAGAGGTGCCTGAGGACAACAAGCCCGCCCCTGGCACTGACGAGATCGGGGGCAGGCTCTCGCTGAAAACCATGACTGGCGTCAAGCCTGCCCACCGTGTCTTCATGGAGAACTGGCAGGCGGCGCTCACCGTGGCGATGGTCAGCGTTGCCGCTTCGATCTCACTCGGCATCGCGTCGGTAGTGGCGCGACCCGCCGCGCGACAATGGTTGTTGCCACCGCCTTCTGGGGAGGCATCTGTGCAGGATCTGTTCGGCTCCAGCGGACCACAACATTCGTCGTGCGCTTGGGTGCCTGAGTGCATATGCTTACACCTACACGTCAGTGCTTGGCATGGGGGTCTTGCAGTACCTGTCCCTCCTTCGGCCTGCATGATCTCGTTCATCTACAAGCTGAACTGCAGCGTTACTACGCTTTGATGCCCACGGCCTTTCGAGGGCTTCACCCTGGGCCGTCGCTCTCATTCATTGGCCTAAACCAGTCTGAACATTGGCTTTCTATTGATCCCGGTAGGTGGGGGGGTAGGCCCCAAGCATGAGCACTTCTCGGGTTTGCTAGCGTTCCCTGGATCAGGGTGCTCCGGGATTTCCAAGGAGGCCGCTACGGCCTCCAGGAGCGCCCTCACGAGGCTCCTAGGGCCCCAGGGGCTCCAAGATTGAGCGAAAAGCTGGGGGCACTCTGGGCCAGGGGCACTTCTAGCAGCACCCGAACTTCTATGAGAACGTCATCGAGTCCCTCAAGATCTTGGATGAGCTGAGCTGGGCGCCGGCCATCACCTTCGTGTTCCTAGCGGTGTTCTTCCTCTCTCTCGTGAAAAAGTGGGTCCCAAAGGGTCAAGGGCAGCCGATTCCGTGGTCGGTGGAATCTATCCGCTCCTGACGATCCTCTCGGTTCCTCTCGACTCGGAAGCATCGGCGGCATTTCCGCATTCCCGACGCTCAAGGACAAGTACGGAGGCGGAAGGCGAGGGTTCGTGTCCCCCAGCGCAAGCCCTGGAGTTTTACGCGCAGGGTAACTACTTTGGCATCTTCACTGCGGCCTTCGGCAGTCGCCTTCGTGGCGTGCTCGAGACGCTGATCTCGGCCAAGATCGCCGAGCAGTAGACGGGCTGGGGCTTCGATGACAGCCGCGAGACGCTCGGTATCATGATCTGTCACGCGGTCTGCGGTGCGGTAGGCGCCATGCCTCCCACAGGCGTCTTTGTGAGGACGGCCTGGAATTTCTTCGCTGGGTGCCACCCAACAGATGTCGCAGGTCATCAAACGTCTCGCGGTGCTCGCTAATTCTCCGTGGTTTGCCATGCCGTTCTTTCTCGTTACCTTGCCGCAGTGTCTGGTGGCCGCGCTTCAACTCTTTCGCCTCCGTCCGCATTTGGCCGGTCCGCTACATGGTTCCATCTCTGGAGAGCGGTCCAAGGCGGCTCGGCTCCTGGTGTTCACTGCATGATCTGCGTCTTCACGGACCCTGTTACGGCCTGATTCTGGGCATGGTCTTCGCCTTGCTTCGCGACGCCTCCCAGACGGCGCTCGCCGAGTCCCGTTTGTCGCTCTACTCGGGGGCCGACGAGGAGAACCAGGTGAGGCAGGTCGTCGTCACCGAGGGGGGTGACGAGCATCCGGGCATGACCTCGAGCATGGTGGGTGAGAAGCAGGTCATGCGCAGCGAGCAGAGCGATCAGCATCCGAGCATGACGGCAACTTGCACTGTCGAGGTGGACCACCACGATTCTCGGCTGTTGCTGAGGCCGTCACCCGCGGCGGCGATCCTGGGGTCTCTGGCGGAGTCTTCGAGGAGAAGCCAGCGAGTGCATCATTCTGATGGGAACGTCCTTGATAAGGCCAGCGAGTGCGTCGTGGTGTACGAGCCGGTTGGCCCCTTCGTCTACCTGACCCAGGAGAAGCACCAGGCGCGCCTGAAGGTCCTGCTCGAGCGCCAGCCCAAGGCCATCGTGGTTTCCCTGGACCTGACGTCCCGCGTCGACAAGGACGGCTCGGACTCCCTGGGCAAGACCGTGAAGCAGATCGTGGAGAAGGGCCTGCGAGTGGAGCTGTGCCTGCGTGCTGCCCTCGAGAGCACCGTTGCGGGCAAGGCCGCCTGGGTCGAGGGGCTCCGGGCCGCTGGTCACGTGCATCGTCGTCGCCTCGATGCGCTGCGCGCAGCACAGGCCGCCACGAGCTCGTCGAAAGCGTGAACACTGCTGGCCGCAAGGGTCGACCTCCGCTAGTCTTCTGATCCAGTCGCGCCGACAGCGCAGAGGGGTGCGTAGGCAGTGTCGAAGAGCCAAGTGGACGTCAAGGCGAAGCGGGCGGCATGAGGGCCGAGCGAGGGAAAACTGGGGCAGCAGTTTCGCGTCGTTGCGACTCGCTGCTGCGCGTTGGTCTACTTTTTGGGGTTGTTGGCGCTGTCCTGTGGCGCCACAGAGCGCGGCCGATCCGCCGAACATGCCGGACGCTTGCCGGGCGTTTAGCCCTGTCTGGCCTCACAGGGCGTGCTTGCCCCGCTTTTAACAGGAGGGGAAAACACACACACAATTAATCGACGATTCCCCAGAACATATGGGAAAATATGGGAAGTAGGGGGGAAGACAAAAACCCAGAAAATGTGGGAACTTAGGGGAATCCTTTTATTTGTGTGTGATTTATTTGTGTGTCCAAGTGGCCCCTTCATTTTGACAAGTACCAATCCGCAGAAGCGACACGGATCTACCGCCTGTATGTGATTGCATTCGCGTGCTAGCACGAGGTTTGTCCTCACCGCCTCTGAGGGAGTTTCTTTCCCACGCTAACGTTCGTTCCCGCCGTCGTGCTTGCCTCTAGGTAGGCAGCGAGTCAGGGGCTTTCTCCCTTCCTTGGCAGGCGTTCTGCGAACCGGCTTTTGGCGATTTTAACCTCTGCGTCATTTATTGGTCAGGACAGATGCGTTTCGGATTTGTGGGGTCTCTTCCCCGCGATTCCTTGTTCGTGAGTGGTCATCAGCCACCCGGTCTCAAGGAGGCCTGTGCGCGGTATTTGCAGGCGTTGCTCCCTTCTTCTCTCCTCCATGCGGCTCTCGCTTTCCTTCCCCACCATCGGGCTCACGCGTTTTGAACTGCACAATTCAAGGGGTATGCGTAACGGTTTCACGCTCGCCTCACTGAGTTGCGTTGAGCCAGGGAAGCCCCTCCCGGGCACCCGGGCACCCAGGCGTGCATCCGAAATTGCGCCACAGCTAATCAACCTAACCATGCGAATCCGCTAGGACCCCTACAGAGGCAAGCTCTGATTGGGGAACACACATACAAACATACACACATTCACACATACACACATGCACACATACACAGACACACACACACATACACACATACACACATACACACATACACACATACACATACACACATACACACATGCACATACACATACACATACATACACACATACTCACATACACACATACACATATACATATACACATACACACATACACACAAAGACACTCATACACACATTACACACATATGCACATACTTACACATACGCATACACACATCTACACATATGCATATACACAATATACACATAGACACACATGGACACACATATACATATATACACGTACACACATACACGCATACACGCATACACGCATACACACATACACACATACATTCATATACACACATACACATACATACACATCACATACACATACACATACACATGCACATACACACACGCAGACACAGACACAGACACAGACACAGACACAGACACAGACACAGACACAGACACAGACACAGACACAGACACAGACACAGACACAGACAATGACACAGACACAGGCACAGACACATACACATACATACACACATACATACGCGCGTACACAGAACATGCGCAACTGCAGGCGACCATTAAACACAATGGCAACCACTCGGATATTCTTGGAAGCCCGCGAGTGCACCCCATTTATGCCTATGCGTGTTGGGTGCTGATCCATGCGCGCGTGCGCACGCAAGCTTACAGAAATGGTGCTTCCCGTTTGTCTGGGTAGGTTTCTGAAAATGGCCGTTTCGCTTGGGACATCCTCGAACAACTGGCTCCGGAGGAGGCTCCGAAGCAACGCCGTCTTGGAATCGCTCTTGGAGGGGACCACCGTGGCCCAGAAGAACCCTCAAAGCCCCCCCGGAGGACCCCGAAAGAGTGTCCCAAGAGGCCCCCTAAGAGACCCAGGACAGCCCAAGATGGCGCCAAGACGGCCTGAGAGAGCCTCCACAGAACCGTAGGCGACGCCCAGGCAGCCCAAGAAGACCCCAGTAGCCCCCTAAGAGGATCCCGACAGCCCTCTAAGAGGCCCCTACGATGCCCGAACATAGCCCCAGATGGCCCCAACAGCCCCCAGGGCAGCCTCAAAAGAACACGGCCCCCCCGCTTCTTCGACGTCCTCTTACTCGTGCTCCTTACCGTCCTACTTCGTCATCGTCGTCCTTCTTCTCCTCCTCCCCCTCCTCCTTCTCCTCTTCTTCCTCCTCCTCCGCTTCATTCCTCCTCGTATTCGTCCTCCTCCATATTTTTCTCCTTGTCCTCGTGCTTGTCTTCCCACTCGCTGTCCTCCTGCTCCCATCGCTACCCTCCCCGTCATCCATGCTATCATCCTCGTCAGCCACCGCCTTGCCGTCGTCCTCACCCCTACGAGCCCAGTGGACAACATCGGCGCTTCCCGTTCTTGTCCGATGAGGTTTCGGCTCAAGTCTCAAGGCTTGCAGAGGCGACAGCTTGTTCCCACAAGGCAGCTTCCACCCCCTCCGCACACCTCGTCGGTCCGCGATGACTGTGGCAGAGGTGCCTGAGGACAACAAGCCCGCCCCTGGCACTGACGAGATCGGGGGCAGGCTCTCGCTGAAAACCATGACTGGCGTCAAGCCTGCCCACCGTGTCTTCATGGAGAACTGGCAGGCGGCGCTCACCGTGGCGATGGTCAGCGTGCCGCTCTCGATCTCGCTCGGCATCGCGTCGGTAGCTGGCGCAGACCCCGCCGCGCCGACAATGGGTGTTGCCACCGCCTTCTGGGGAGGCATCTGTGCAGGACTGTTCGGCTCCAGCGACGCACAACATCGTCTCCGGGCCCGACTGGGCCCTGATGACATGCTTAACCACTTACAGCGATCACGTACAAACGGCATCGGGGTCTTGCCGTACCTGTCCCTCCTCTCGGCTGCCAATGAATCCTTCGTCATACTACATACTGCACCCCTGCAAGCGTTACTACTCGCTCTGATTCCCGATCATCGTCTTCGGAGGGCTTCACCAGGCCCCCCTGGCCGTCGCTCTCATCATTTGGCCTGAACCAGGCTGAACATGCGTTCGACTTGCATCCCGTAGGCCCCCAGCATGAGCACTTCTCGGGAGAAGGGGTTGCTGTAGGTTCCCCCTGGGCCCAGGTGTCTCCCCCGTGATTTTCCCAGGAGGCCCCCCCAAGGCCGGGGGGCGGGCACTCTCACGAGGCTCCGAGGGCCCCAGGGGCTCCAAGATTGAGCGAAAAGCTGGGGGCACTCTGGGCCAGGGGCACTTCTAGCAGCACCCGAACTTCTATGAGAACGTCATCGAGTCCCTCAAGATCTTGGATGAGCTGAGCTGGGCGCCAGCCATCACCTTCGTGTTCCTTGCGGTGCTGCTCCTCTCTCTCGTGAAGTGGGTCCCAAAGGTCGAGGGCCAGCCGATCCCGTGGACGGTGATCATCCCGCTCCTGACGATCCTCCTCGGCTTCCTCTCCGACTCGGACAGCCTCGGCGGCATCCGCATCCCGACGCTCAAGGACAAGTACGGAGAGCTTAAGGCGAGGGTCGTCGTCCCCCCAGAGCAGTCCCTAGAGTTTTACGCGCAGGGCAACTACTTTGGCATCTTCACTGCGGCCTTCGGCATCGCCTTCGTGGCCGTGCTCGAGACGCTGATCTCGGCCAAGATCGCCGAGCAGAAGACGGGCTGGGGCTTCGATGACAGCCGCGAGACGCTCGGTATCATGATCTGTCACGCGGTCTGCGGTGCGGTAGGCGCCATGCCTCCCACAGGCGTCTTTGTGAGGACGGCCCTGAACTTCTCGCTGGGTGCCACCCACAAGATGTCGCAGGTCATCAACGCTCTCGCGGTGCTCGTAATCTCCGTGGTTGCCATGCCCGTCTTCTCGTACCTGCCGCAGTGCTCGGTGGCTGCGCTTCTCATCTTCGCCTCCGTCCGCATGGCCCCGGTCCGCTACATGGTCAATCTCTGGAAGACGGACAAGGGCGGGCTCGGCCTCCTGGTGTTTACACACTGCCTGATCTGCTTCTTCACGGAACACTGTCTACCGCCTGATTTACTGGGCAATGGTCTCGCCCGCGCTTTCGCGACGCCTCCCAGAACAGGCGACTCCGCCGAGTCCCGTTTGTCGCTCTCTCGGGGCCGACGAGGAGAACCAGGTGAAGCAGGTCGTCGCACCGGGGGGGTGACGAGTCATCCGGGCTATGACCTCGAGCAGGGTGGGTGAGAAGCAGGTCATGCGCAGCGAGCAGAGCGATCAGCATCCGAGCATGACGGCAACTTGCACGGTCGAGGTGGACCACCGCGATTCTCGGCTGTTGCTGAGGCCGTCACCCGCGGCGGCGATCTTGGGGTCGCTGGCGGAGTCTTCGAGGAGAAGCCAGCGAGTGCATCATTCTGATGGGAACGTCCTTGATAAGGCCAGCGAGTGCGTCGTGGTGTACGAGCCGGTTGGCCCCTTCGTCTACCTGACCCAGGAGAAGCACCAGGCGCGCCTAAAGGTCCTGCTCGAGCGCCAGCCCAAGGCCATCGTGGTTTCCCTGGACCTGACGTCCCGCGTCGACAAGGACGGCTCGGACTCCCTGGGCAAGACCGTGAAGCAGATCGTGGAGAAGGGCCTGCGAGTGGAGCTGTGCCTGCCTGCTGCCCTCGAGAGCACCGTTGCGGGCAAGGCCGCCTGGGTCGAGGGGCTCCGGGCCGCCGGTCACGTGCATCGTCGTCGCCTCGATGCGCTGCGCGCAGCACAGGCCGCCACGAGCTCGTCGAAAGCGTGAACACTGCCGGCCGCAAGGGTCGACCTCCGCTAGTCTTCTGATCCAGTCGCGCGGACAGCGCGGAGGGGTGCGTACGTAGGCAGTGTCGAAGAGCCAAGTGGACGTCAAGGCGAAGCGGGCGGCATGAGGGCCGAGGGAAAACTGGGGCAGCAGTTTCGCGTCGTTGCGACTCGCTGCTGCGCGTTGGTCTACTTTTTGGGGTTGTTGGCGCTGTCCTGTGGCGCCACAGAGCGCGGCCGATCCGCCGAACATGCCGGACGCTTGCCGGGCGTTTAGCCCTGTCTGGCCTCACAGGGCGTGCCTGCCCCGCTTTTAACAGGAGGGGAAAACACACGCAATTAATCGACGATTCCCCAGAACATATGGGAAAATATGGGAAGTGGGGGGGATGACAAAAACCCAGAAAATGTGGGAACATATGGGGAATCCTGTCATTAGTGTGTATTTATTTGTGTGTCCCAGGGCCCCTTCATTTTGACAAGTCTCAATCCGCAGGCACGCGACGCGGATCTGCTGCCTGTATTGATAGCATCGCGTGCTAGCACGAGGTTTGTCCTCACCAGCCTGGGGGAGTTTCTTTCCCACGCTAACGTTCGTCCCGCTGTCGTGCTGCCTCTAGGTAGGCAGCGTCAGGGGCTTTCTCCCTCCTTGGCAGGCGTTCTGCAGCGCTTTTGCGATGCCTCTGCCGTCATTTATTGGTCAGACAGATGCGTTTCAGGATATGTGGGGTCTCTTCCCCGCGATTCCTTGTTCGTGAGTGGTCATCAGCCACCCGGTCTCAAGGAGGCCTGTGCGCGGTATTTGCAGGCGTTGCTCCCTTTTTCTCTCCTCCATGCGTCTCTCGCTTTCCTTCCCCACCATCGGGCTCACGCGTTTTGAACTGCGCAATTCAAGGGGTATGCGTAACGGTTTCACGCTCGCCTCACTGAGTTGCGTTGAGCCAGGGAAGCCCCTCCGGGGCACCCGGGCACCCAGGCGTCGAAATCGCGCCACAGCTAATTCGCCTAACCATTCGAATCCGCTAGGACCCCTACAGAGGCAAGCTCTGATTGGGGAACGCACATACAAACATACACACATTCACACATACACACATGCACACATACACAGACACACACACATTCACACATACACACATACACACATACACAGGTACACATACACACGTGCACATACACATATACATTCACACACACGTACTCACATGCACACACATACACATACACATATATTCATACACACATACACAAAAAGGCACTCATACACACATGTACACACATATGCACATATTTACACATACGCATAGACACATCTACACATATGACATATACACAATATACACAGACACACATGGGCACACATATACATATTCACACGTACACATATACACGCATACACGCATACACGCATACACACATATACACATATACCCACATACAGTCATATACACATACACATACACATACACATACACATACATACACATAACATACATATGCACATACACATGCACCTACACACACGCAGACACAGACACAGACACAGACACAGACACAGACACAGACAATGACACAGACACAGACACAGACACAGACACATACACATACATACACACATAACATACGCGCGTACACAGAACATGCGCAACCGCAGGCGACCATTAAACACAATGGCAACCACTCGGATATTTTGGGGAAGCCCGCGAGTGCACCCCATTTGTGCCCATGCGTGTTGGGTGCTGATCCATGCGCGCGTGCGCGCGCAAGCTTACAGAAACGGTGCTTCCCGTTTGTCCGGGTAGGTTTCTGAAAATGACCGTTTCGCTCGGGACATCCTCGAACAACTGGCTCCGGAGGAGGCTCCGAAGCAACGCCGTCTTGGAATCGCTCTTGGAGGGGACCACCGTGGCCCAGAAGAACCCTCAAAGCCCCCCGGAGGACCCCAAAAGAGTGTCCCAAGAGGCCCCCGAAGAGACCTAGGACAGCCCCAGATGGCGCCAAGACGGCCTCAGAGAGCCTCCACAGAACCGTAAGCCACGCCCAGACAGCCCAAGAAGACCCCAGTAGGTAGCCCCCTAAGAGGACCCCGACAGCCCTCTAAGAGGCCCCCACGAAGCCCAAACATAGCCCCAGATGGCCCCAACAGCCCCCAGGGCAGCCTCAAAAGATCACGGCCCCCTCGCTTCTTCGACGTCCTCTTACTCGTGCTCCTTACCGTCCTACTTCGTCATCGTCGTCCTTCTCCTCCTCCCCCTCCTCCTTCTCTTCTTCCTCCTCCGCTTCATTCCTCCTCGTATTCGTCCTCCTCCATATTTTCCTCCTCGTCCTCGTGCTGGTCTTCCCACTCGCTGTCCTCCTGCTCCCATCGCTACCCTCCCCGTCATCCATGCTATCATCCTCGTCAGCCACCGCCTTGCCGTCGTCCTCACCCCTACGAGCCCAGTGGACAACATCGGCGCTTCCGGGGGGGGCGGGGGGGGAGGAGGGGGGGCATGTCGTCGCTAGGTTTCGAGGGGTCCCGAAGCTGTTCGCAGTTCTCAGCAGCTTGTCCCACAAGTGCCACCCTTCACCCTCCCCAATCCAGCCCACCTGCGTCGGTCCCGGCGATGGACTGTGGAGAGGTGCCTGAAGGAACAACAACGCCGCCCCTGGCACTGACGAGCTCGGGTGCAGGCTCTCGCTGAAAACCATTGACTGAGCGTCAAGCCCTGCCCACCGTGTCTTCATTGAGAGACTGGCATGCGGCGCTCACCCGTGGCGTGTCCGCGTCCGCTCTCGATCTCACCTCGGGCAATCGCGTCGGTAGCTGGCGCAGACCCCGCCGCGCCGACAATGGGTGTTGCCACCGCCTTCTGGGGAGGCATCTGTGCAGGACTGTTCGGCTCCAGCGACCACAACATCGTCGGGCCCGCTGGTGCCCTGAGTGGCATGCTTACCACCTACACGATCAAGTACAACGGCATCGGGGTCTTGCCGTACCTGTCCCTCCTCTCGGCCTGCATGATCCTCGTCATCTACATGCTGAACCTGCAGCGTTACTCGCTTCTGATGCCCACGGCCGTCTTCGAGGGCTTCACCCTGGCCGTCGCTCTCATCATTGGCCTGAACCAGCTGAACATGGCTTTCGACTTGCATCCCGTAGGCCCCAAGCATGAGCACTTCTCGGGTGTTGCTAGAGGTTCCCCTGGCCCAGGGTGCTCCCGGGATTTCCAAGGAGGCCCCCTACGGCCTCCAGAGCGCCCCTCACGAGGCTCAGAGGGCCCCAGGGGCTCCAAGATTGAGCGAAAAGCTGGGGGCATTCTGGGCCAGGGGCACTTCTAGCAGCACCCGAACTTCTATGAGAACGTCATCGAGTCCCTCAAGATCTTGGATGAGCTGAGCTGGGCGCCGGCCATCACCTTCGTGTTCCTTGCGGTGCTTCTCCTCTCTCTCGTGAAGTGGGTCCCAAAGGTCAAGGGCCAGCCGATCCCGTGGACGGTGATCATCCCGCTCCTGACGATCCTCCTCGGCTTCCTCTCCGACTCGGACAGCCTCGGCGGCATCCGCATCCCGACGCTCAAGGACAAGTACGGAGAGCTTAAGGCGAGGGTCGTCGTCCCCCCAGAGCAGCCCCTGGAGTTTTACGCGCAGGGTAACTACTTTGGCATCTTCACTGCGGCCTTCGGCATCGCCTTCGTGGCCGTGCTCGAGACGCTGATCTCGGCCAAGATCGCCGAGCAGAAGACGGGCTGGGGCTTCGATGACAGCCGCGAGACGCTCGGTATCATGATCTGTCACGCGGTCTGCGGTGCGGTAGGCGCCATGCCTCCCACAGGCGTCTTTGTGAGGACGGCCCTGAATTTCTCGCTGGGTGCCACCCACAAGATGTCGCAGGTCATCAACGCTCTCGCGGTGCTCGTAATCTCCGTGGTTGCCATGCCCGTCTTCTCGTACCTGCCGCAGTGCTCGGTGGCCGCGCTTCTCATCTTCGCCTCCGTCCGCATGGCCCCGGTCCGCTACATGGTCAATCTCTGGAAGACGGACAAGGGCGGGCTCGGCCTCCTGGTGTTCACCTGCCTGATCTGCGTCTTCACGGACCCTGTCTACGGCCTGATTCTGGGCATGGTCTTCGCCTTGCTTCGCGACGCTTCCCAGACGGCGCTCGCCGAGTCCCGTTTGTCGCTCTACTCGGGGGCCGACGAGGAGAACCAGGTGAGGCAGGTCGTCGTCACCGAGGGGGGTGACGAGCATCCGGGCATGACCTCGAGCAGGGTGGGTGAGAAGCAGGTCATGCGCAGCGAGCAGAGCGATCAGCATCCGAGCATGATGGCAACTTGCACGGTCGAGGTGGACCACCACGATTCTCGGCTGTTGCTGAGGCCGTCACCCGCGGCGGCGATCCTGGGGTCGCTGGCGGAGTCTTCGAGGAGAAGCCAGCGAGTGCATCATTCTGATGGGAACGTCCTTGATAAGGCCAGCGAGTGCGTCGTGGTGTACGAGCCGGTTGGCCCCTTCGTCTACCTGACCCAGGAGAAGCACCAGGCGCGCCTGAAGGTCCTGCTCGAGCGCCAGCCCAAGGCCATCGTGGTTTCCTTGGACCTGACGTCCCGCGTCGACAAGGACGGCTCGGACTCCCTGGGCAAGACCGTGAAGCAGATCGTGGAGAAGGGCCTGCGTGTGGAGCTGTGCCTGCGTGCTGCCCTCGAGAGCACCGTTGCGGGCAAGGCCGCCTGGGTCGAGGGGCTCCGGGCCGCTGGTCACGTGCATCGTCGTCGCCTCGATGCGCTGCGCGCAGCACAGGCCGCCACGAGCTCGTCGAAAGCGTGAACACTGCTGGCCGCAAGGGTCGACCTCCGCTAGTCTTCTGATCCAGTCGCGCCGACAGCGCAGAGGGGTGCGTAGGCAGTGTCGAAGAGCCAAGTGGACGTCAAGGCGAAGCGGGCGGCATGAGGGCCGAGCGAGGGAAAGGGAAAACTGGGGCAGCAGTTTCGCGTCGTTGCGACTCGCTGCTGCGCGTTGGTCTACTTTTTGGGGTTGTTGGCGCTGTCCTGTGGCGCCACAGAGCGCGGCCGATCCGCCGAACATGCCGGACGCTTGCCGGGCGTTTAGCCCTGTCTGGCCTCACAGGGCGTGCTTGCCCCGCTTTTAACAGGAGGGGAAAACACACACACAATTAATCGACGATTCCCCAGAACATATGGGAAAATATGGGAAGTAGGGGGGAAGACAAAAACCCAGAAAATGTGGGAACATATGGGGAATCCTATTATTTGTATATTTATTTGTGTGTCCCAGGGCCCCTTCATTTTGACAAGTCCCAATCCGCAGGCACGCGACACGGATCTGCATGCTGCCTGTATTGATTGCATCGCGTGCTAGCACGAGGTTTGTCCTCACCAGCCTGATGGAGTTTCTTTCCCACGCTGACGTTCGTCCCGCCGTCGTGCTGCCTCTAGGTAGGCAGCGTCAGGGGCTTTCTCCCTTCTTGGCAGGCGTTATGCAGTGCTTTTGCGATACCTCTGCCGTCATTTATTGGTCAGACAGATGCGTTTCAGGATATGTGGGGTCTCTTCCCCGCGATTCCTTGTTTCGTGAGGTGTCATCAGCCACACGGTACTCAAGAGGCCTGTGCGCAGGTATTTGCAGGCGTTTGCTCCCTCTCTCTCCTCCATGCGGCTCTCGCTTTTTTTTTTTTTTTCCCCCCCCACCACTTCCCCACCATCGGGCTCACGCGTTTTGAACTGCACAATTCAAGGGGTATGCGTAACGGTTTCACGCTCGCCTCACTGAGTTGCGTTGAGCCAGGGAAGCCCCTCCCGGGCACCCGGGCACCCAGGCGTGCAGCCGAAATTGCGCCACAGCTAATCAACCTAATCATGCGAATCCGCTCGGACCCCTACAGAGGCAAGCTCTGATTGGGGAAGACACATACAAACATACATTCACACATACACACATGCACACATACACAGACACACACACACATACACACATACACACATACACACATACACACATACACACATACACACATACACACATACACACATGCACATACACATACACATACATACACACATACTCACATACACACACATACACATACACATATACACATACACACATACACACAAAGACACTCATACACACATGTACACACATATGCACATACTTACACATACGCATACACACATCTACACATATGCATATACACAATATACACATAGACACACATGGACACACATATACATATATACACGTACACACATACACGCATACACGCATACACGCATACACACATACACACATACATTCATATACACACATACACATACATACACATCACATACACATACACATACACATGCACATACACACGCGCAGACACAGACACAGACACAGACACAGACACAGACACAGACACAGACACAGACACAGACACAGACACAGACACAGACACAGACACAGACACAGACAATGACACAGACACAGGCACAGACACATACACATACATACACACATACATACGCGCGTACACAGAACATGCGCAACTGCAGGCGACCATTAAACACAATGGCAACCACTCGGTATTCTTGGAGCCCGCAGTGCCCCCTTTTATGCCTGATGCGTGTTGGTGGCCTGATCCATTCCGCGTGGCGCAACGCAAGCTTACAGAACTGGTGCTTCCCGTTGGTCTGGTGTGAGGTTTCTGAAAACAGGGCCGTTTCGCTTGGGACATCCTCGACACTGGGCTTCTGAGATGCCCGACAACGCGTCTTGGAAAATCGCTCTTGTATGGGACCACGTGGCCGAAAACCTCAAAGCCCCCCTGAGGACCCCCGAAAGAGTGGTCCCCAGAGGCCCGCCTAAGAGACCCATGAACAGGCCCCAGATGGCGCCAGAGACGGCCTGAGGAGAGCCTCCACAGAACCGTAGCTACGCCCAGCAAGCACAAGAAACCCAATAAGCCCCTAAGAGGATCCCGACAGCCCTCTAAGAGGCCCCATACATGCCGACCATAGCCCCGATGCCCCAACAAGCCCCAGGCAGCTCAAAGACCGGCCCGGCCCCCCCGCTTCTTCGACGTCCTCTTACTCGTGCTCCTTACCGTCCTACTTCGTCATCGTCGTCCTTCTTCTCCTCCTCCCCCTCCTCCTTCTCCTCTTCTTCCTCCTCCTCCGCTTCATTCCTCCTCGTATTCGTCCTCCTCCATATTTTTCTCCTTGTCCTCGTGCTTGTCTTCCCACTCGCTGTCCTCCTGCTCCCATCGCTACCCTCCCCGTCATCCATGCTATCATCCTCGTCAGCCACCGCCATGCCGTCGTCCTCACCCCTACGAGCCCAGTGGACAACATCGGCGCTTCCCGTTCTTGTCCGATGAGGTTTCGGCTCAAGTCTCAAGGCTTGCAGAGGCGACAGCTGGTTCCCGCAAGGCATCTTCCACCCCCTCCGCACACCTCGTGGGTCCGCGATGACTGTGGCAGGGGTGCCTGAGGACAACAAGCCCGCCCCTGGCACTGACGAGATCGGGGGCAGGCTCTCGCTGAAAACCATGACTGGCGTCAAGCCTGCCCACCGTGTATTCATGGAGAACTGGCAGGCGGCGCTCACTGTGGCGATGGTCAGCGTGCCGCTCTCGATCTCGCTCGGCATCGCGTCGGTAGCTGGCGCAGACCCCGCCGCGCCGACAATGGGTGTTGCCACCGCCTTCTGGGGAGGCATCTGTGCAGGACTGTTCGGCTCCAGCGACCACAACATCGTCGGGCCCGCTGGTGCCCTGAGTGGCATGCTTACCACTTACACGATCAAGTACAACGGCATCGGGGTCTTGCCGTACCTGTCCCTCCTCTCGGCCTGCATGATCCTCGTCATCTACATGCTGAACCTGCAGCGTTACTCGCTTCTGATGCCCACGGCCGTCTTCGAGGGCTTCACCCTGGCCGTCGCTCTCATCATTGGCCTGAACCAGCTGAACATGGCTTTCGACTTGCATCCCGTAGGCCCCAAGCATGAGCACTTATCCGAGAACGTCATCGAGTCCCTCAAGATCTTGGATGAGCTGAGCTGGGCGCCAGCCATCACCTTCGTGTTCCTTGCGGTGCTGCTCCTCTCTCTCGTGAAGTGGGTCCCAAAGGTCGAGGGCCAGCCGATCCCGTGGACGGTGATCATCCCGCTCCTGACGATCCTCCTCGGCTTCCTCTCCGACTCGGACAGCCTCGGCGGCATCCGCATCCCGACGCTCAAGGACAAGTACGGAGAGCTTAAGGCGAGGGTCGTCGTCCCCCCAGAGCAGTCCCTAGAGTTTTACGCGCAGGGCAACTACTTTGGCATCTTCACTGCGGCCTTCGGCATCGCCTTCGTGGCCGTGCTCGAGACGCTGATCTCGGCCAAGATCGCCGAGCAGAAGACGGGCTGGGGCTTCGCGACGGGACAGCCGCGAGACTGGATTCCTCTCGGCATCATGATTGCCTCCGAGGAAGACTTCGCGCGGTGCACGTCGGAAATGTGCAGCGTGATGTGATTCGGGTGTCCCTGCCTTTGGCTCTGGATCGACCGGTGGAGGGCCTCAGTGGGGGCGGCGTTTTTCTGACTTCTTCTTCCCCTCCTCCTCCTCCTCCTTCCTCCTCCTCCTCTCACCTCCTCCGCCCCCTCCTTCCTCCTCCTCCCTCCTCCTCCTCCTCCTCCTCCTCCTCCTCCCTCCCCTTCCTCCTCCTCCTCCTCCTCCTCCTCCTCCTCCTTGGGTCAGACTTACCCGCCGGTGATGACGCAGCCACGCAATACCTATACCTAGGCTATCATCACGCCAAAAGAAGGTGGAGGCGACACGGGACAACAAAAAACAGTTAGGATATTCAGGCGAGCTGTACGCCGTGTCTTCTTCGGCAAAGGTGGCAGACGCACCCGCAGATTGCATAGCAAAGGCATAGCCACGCTTCTCGCTCGATTGACCGACAACGACTTGGAAGACTTATTTCTAGGAGGTAAAGGTAGAGGTAAAGGTCGTAGGCATACAACAGGTAAGGGCACGGGGCGTAGGCTCAATCCAATGGGTAAACATGGAAAATAGATGACATATAATTCCTGCGGTAGCGACAAACATTTCCAAGCACAATGCTCCAAGGGAGGTGGGAAAGGGGACGGACTCGTACTTCTCGGCTCAGAGCATTTCGAAGCGGACAGTACTGAGTACGTTGATTTTCCTGACATCGACCATCCCTTTACTCTCAAACTAGTCCTGCTTGGTTTTTGATGGCCCATTTCGCCAACGCTGCTATGTCCCTTGCGGACAGAGTGGGCCGCAAGCCACCGTACGTAGCCGCGCACGCGCGCGGTTGGCGGGCTTCTGCCCAGAAGGCATTTCCGCGGAATCAGCCAGGCCTTCTGAAGGGCTTTAGGGCTTTGGGCGCGTCTGGAGTCCCCAGTCCGAAAACTTCAAGAGCAACCCATCGAAAGGATCCGCGTAAGTTTCTTCGAATCGTTTGTCGTCTCGCTGACGTAGACTGGGAGATTGCGCTTGCATGAAGGAGGGAACAAGTGGGGTGAGGGTGACATTTGGTATGGTGAAAGAGTGGGCGGGGATGATGATGATGATGATGATGATGATGATGATGATGAGGATGAGGATGAGGATGAGGATGAGGATGAGGATGAGGATGAGGATTAGGATGAGGATGAGGATGAGGATGAGGATGAGGATGATGACGATGATGCTGATGCTGATGATGATGTTGATGATGATGATGATGATGATGATGATGATGATGATGATGACGATGCTGTGATGATGATGATTGCGATGGTGATGGCGATGACGATGATGGTGATGGTGATGATGAGGATGCTGATGATGATGAGGAGGAGGAGGAGGAACATGAGGAGGAGGAGGAGGAGGAACGGGACGAGGCGGGGGATGGGACGGAGGAGGGGGGGCGAGGAGGAGGGATCGGACCTAGTGCGAGATGGAATGAGGAGAAGGAAGAAGGGTGATAAGGAGGAGGGGCGTGGGGAAATGAACGCGGATGAGTAGGAAGAGGAGGAGGAGGAAGAGGAGGAAGAGGAGGAAAAGGATGAGGAGAAAAAGGAGGAGGAGGAGAAGGAAGTGGAGGAGGAACGACGCCCAGATGGATTGGCTTGTCGAAGGTTGATCGTGCCGTGTGGTGGGGGGGGAGGAGGAGGAGGAGGAGGAGGAGGAGGAGGAGGAGGAGGAGGAGGAGGAGGAGGAGGAGGCGGAGGCGGAGGCGCAGGTGGAGGTGGAGGACGAGGAGGCGGGGGATGATAATGCACGTTAGGAACATACGACGATGATGATGACGACGATGATGAAGATGCTGATGAGGATGATGAGGAAGATGGTGATGATGATGAGGATGCTGGTGATGATGATGAGGAGGAGGACGAGGAGGAGGAGGATGAGGATGATGGTGGTGATGATGCTGCTGATGGTGATGATGATGATGATGATGATGATGATGATGATGATGATGATGATGATGACACTGATGGTGATGATGACGCCGATGATGGTGATGATGACGAGGAGGAGCGATCGCAAGGAGGAACAGGAGAGGCACAGCAAAGACGAGGACGGGGGGACCGACCATGGCAGGTTTTTTTGGGAGCGCGTTGGCACGACACGCTTCTCACGGGGGAGACAAACGCAAACGCAAACGGGATCGACTGCGACGCCACTGGCGTGTTGGCTGCCCGCGTGAGGTCGCGCGTGAGCGGCCTCGTCTCCAATGCAGCGTGCCGCGCTGGCGGCCAGCGTACGCCACCGCGTGGGGTCGCCATGCCATCTCGCGCAAGACTCCTTTTTGATCGTCGCTCACGGTTTCTGGCGCCTCTTGCGACCGTCGCTCGGGAGCCTTGAGATGGGGGTCAATGCAAACGGGGGTCAGCCAGGGCACCAGATCCTGCAGGATCCTGCGAAGACCCCCTCTGGCTGACCCGGGTTAGCGAGCCGCTCGTGGCCGCGAGGCGGCCGCGCATATTGGCTGACCCGGGTTTGCGAAGACCTGCGTTGCAGTTTTTTGTTCCTGCATTTCAGTTGTTGGTTTCCTGCTGACCCGGGTCTGGATTGACCCGGGTCAGAAGATCCCCGACGACCCTCGTGGGGGCGCTTTTGGGCCCTCGTGGGGACCTACTGGGCAGTCTTGCTCTTCTGCGGTCATCGTGAGCTACGCCAGGGCCATGTTCGGGGTTTCGGGCCGTCTTGGGGCTCTGTCTGAATCATGTTGGGGGGCCCTTGGGGCCGAATTGGAGCCCTCTTGCGCTATTATGGGGGCCTCTTGGGGCCGTCTTGGGTCCCTCATGGCTCGTATTTGGGCCTTCCTGAGAGCCTCTTGGGTCGGCTTGGGTCGAAAACGCGAGAACGCGAAAGTCGTTCAACAACCAAGCGGGAATCAGCACATTTTGCCTCCTGAGGCCCTCTCGGGGATCCTCTCGGGGCTCTCTTGGGCCGTCTTGAGGCCCTCCTGGGCTGTTTTGTGGCCCTCTTGGGTCGTCTTGGGGCCCTCTCGAGCCATCTTGGAGGCATCTTGGGTGAATTCTAGACGCTTCGCGTATCCCCACCAGCCTGTCCAGAAACGACGCCCAGGCGAGTAGAGGGTCGTCCTGAGGAGCTTTTCGGCGTCTTGGGTGCCTCGGGGGGGCCTCTGTGGGCCGTTCGGGATCCTCTTTGGGGCCTCCTGGGGGCCTCGTGGGGCCTCTTGGGGCCATCTTGGGGCCTTTGGGGGCCTCCTGGGCGCTTCTTGGGGCCATCTTTGCCCCCTCAGAAGGCCAAAATGGGGCCCAAACCATAGTAAAAAGGCCTCTGGGAGCACCTTGGGTGCCTCTGGGGGGTCTCTTGGAGCCTCTTGGGGGTCTCTTGGGGGCCTCCTGGGGGCCTCTTGGGGGGCCTCTTGGGGCCATCTTGGGGCCATCCTGCGGCCTCTTGGGGCATCCTGGGGGCCTCTTGCGGCCATCGTGGAGGAAATCGAGCAAAGAAGAGGGGAGCTCTAATTAGCGCTGCCCCCTCAGAAGGCCAAAATGGGGCCAAAACCATAGTAAAATCAATGATTTTGGCTTCCTCGCCGAGGCCGTTTTGGACGCTCTGACCGCTCCCCGCCCCTCCTGTCCAGGTCTGTGGGGAGGGGGTAGGGGGAGGGGTAAACCCCTCCCCGAAGGGGAAGAGGGAGGGGTGGAAGAGGAAACGCCCTAAACCACCGACGCCCAGAGGGCTGGTGGGACTTGGAGGCCTCGTAGCGCCTCATGGGCCGTCTGGAAGGCCCCCTTGGACCATCTTGGGCCTCTGGTGGGCCACAGGAACCCCCCAGGTGAGTTCGTCCAGAGATCGGCCAGGACAGCCCCCCCTCAAGAACACAAGGTTGGATCCGGCGAGGGGGACTCGCCATCGCTCGGACGTCCATTCCCTGTGTTTTTTTCGGTTTCGTGCGTGGTTTTTTCGCCGAAGGATCAAGGATGCTCCTCGATGGTCTTCGCCTGATTAAAAATTGCACAGGTCCGAGCGATGCCAAGGGGACTGCATAGGGTGATCGAGTCCGACGCGCCCGCATCGGGCGGGGCCGCAGGGCTCTCTCGGAGCGTTCCGGAAGGAACGCCCTGAGAGGGCCGCGGCGCCCGAGATCTATCCTCCAGATGGTGCCAGGTCGCATCATCATCATCATCATCATCATCATCATCATCATCATCATCATCATCATCATCATCATCATCATCATCATCATCATCATAATCATAATCATAATCATAATCGTCATCATCATCATCATCATCATCATCATCATCATCATCATCATCATCATCATCATCATCATCATCATCATCATCATACTCATCCATCACTCACCATCACCATCCGGTATATTCACCCGCACCCGAATTCGTCTTCGTCCTTGGCATCGCTCGGACTTGTGCATTTTTTCTTAGGCGAGGACCATCGAGGGGCCTCCTTGATCATCTGGCGAAAAAACCACGCACGACACCGGAAAAAAACACAGGGAATGGACGTCCGAGCGATGGCGAGCGTCCTGGCTTCGTCTTATGATAGAATCCGGCACGCCGGGAGGCGCCCAAGGGGTCGGCGGATCTGTCACGCGGTCTGCGGTGCGGTGGGCGCTATGCCTCCCACGGGTGTCTTCGTGAGGGCGGCCCTGAACTTCTCGCTGGGTGCCACGCACAAGATGTCGCAGGTCGTTAACGCTCTCGCGGTGCTCGTCATCTCCGTGGCCGTCATGCCCGTCTTCTCGTACCTGCCGCAGTCCTCGGTGGCCGCGCTCCTCATATTCGCCTCCGTCCGCATGGCCCCGGTCCACTACATGGCCAACCTGTGGAAGACGGACCAGGGCGGGCTCGGCCTCCTTGTGCTCACCTGCCTGATCTGCGTCTTCACTGACCCTGTCTACGGCCTGATTCTGGGCATGGTGTTCGCCTTGCTCCGGGACGCCTCCCAGACCGCGCGGGCCGAGGCACGTTTGTCGCTTTACTCGGGGGAGGCCGACGAGGAGAACCAGGATAAGTATGTCGTCTCCAGGGAAGAGATCGTCCTCAGCGAAAAGGGCGACCAGCATCCCAGCATGACCTGGGACCAGCATCGCAGCATGGCCCCGAGCTGGATGGGCTTGACGGCAACCTGCACGGTCGAGGTGGACCACCATGATTCTCGGCTGTCTCTGAGGTCGTCGCCTGTGGCGGCGATCCTAAGGTCGCTGGCGAGGTCTGCGATGAGAAGCCAGCGAGCGCAGCAGTCCAATGGGAGTGTCCTTGACAAGGCCAGCGGGTGCGTCGTGGTGTACGAGCCCGTTGGCCCCTTCGTCTACCTGACCCACGAGAAGCACCAGGCGCGGCTGAAGGTGCTGCTTGAGCGCCAGCCAAAGGCCATCGTGGTCTCCCTGGACCTGACGTCCCGCGTCGACAAGGACGGCTCGGACGCCCTGGGCAAGGCCGTGAAGCAGATCGTGGAGCAGGGCCTGCAGGTGGAGCTGCGCCTGCCTGCTGCCCTCGAGAACACCGTGGTGGGCAAGGCCGCGTGGGTGGAGGGGCTCCAGGCCGCCGGTCACGTGCATCGTGGTCGCCTCGACGCGCTGCGCGCGGCCAAGACCTTCACGGGCACGTCGGAGGCGCCAACAACTGCCAGCCCGCAGGCGACCAGCTCTTCCGACAGCGCGGAGGACTGCGCAGGGCCGCAGGGCCGGGAGGAAGTCACGGCGAAGCCGGCAGCTGGAGAGCCGAGCGTGAGAGTGTGGCAGGAGTTTGCCGTGGTCGCGACGCCCTGTTCTTCGGTTGGTGTAGGTGCGCGCAGGTGTGCTCCTGTTGGCTGCTGGCGCTAACTTGTGCTGCCAGATCTGCGGCCGACCATGGCGTTTAGCCTTGTGCGGCCGCATCGGGCGTGCCTGCCGCCTTCAATGCGTCGACGCCCTAATCCTGCCTGAATCCCACAGCCCTTCGGCCGTATTGTTTTTGCCCCCTTCCGCGGGGAGTCCCCCATGAAGGCGGCCCCTGAAACGCTGGATCCCTGGCGGCGCGTGGATTTCTGTCCTCCTTCCACCTGCACCCCAGACATGGAACCTTCCGAACACCTGCGGCCCTGCGCAGCTTGCCGCTGCCCCAGCCTCTGCTGGTCCTGACGAGACGACTCCCCGAGCGTTGAGACGTGGGTGCCCCCCCCCCCCCGGTGCGCGAACCCCTCTCCAGGGATCGGCTGCTCTCCTCCGCGGACGCTGGCCCCCCTGGGATCTTTGGCGTGCCCACCCCCCCCCCCCCCCCCCCCCCTCCCCTCTTCACCCCAGAGGAAAAAAAAAAAAAAAAAAAAAAAAAAAAAAAAAAAAAACTTCTCGGAGGCCGCGCAATGGGGGGGGGCGTCAATTAGAGGGGGGGGGTGGCGGGGGGCGCGAGGGCTGCAGAACATGGGCCCCTCGGGGGGCCCTCAGGGGTCCCCAAAGGTGGGGCCCCCGAGGCCGCTCCAAGAGGGCCGAGGTGGCCTCCGGGAGGGCCCCGAGACGGTCTGCCAAGGACCCAGGACTGAGGCGCCCAAGACGGGCCGAGAGGGCCCCGAGACGGCGGGATGCCCTGGAAGAGCCCAGGAGCGCTCTGGGAAGGCCTTGGGTGCCTTGGGGAAGCGCGGGGAACGCCCAGGAGCCCCGAGAAGGGGAACGCGAACCCGACAGCCGAGCCTTCCGCCCTAAGAGGCCCACAGGAGGCCCCAAGAGTCCCCAAGTGGTCCGACGAGGCCCCCCGAAACCTCCCAAGAGGTCCCCAAAAGGCCCCCAGGAGACGTACAAGGGGCCCCAAGATAGCCGAGCAATGCCCTCGATACATCAAAACTGCCTCCAGGAGGCCCCCGGGAGGCTGGCCCGCGTGAAGCCTCTAGGCTGTCCCGTGGTCGTCCGGGCCCGCGGGCGTCTAGGTGTCGGATGCACCGATGCATAGAAGGCTAATCGACTTGCAGACTGAAGCGCAAAACGAAATGCAAGTCGAAGCGCAACTCGAAGCGCAACTTCGCAACACAAATCCGAATGCATAATGGAACGATCATCGACATGCGTATCGAAATTCAAGCCGAAGTGCAAAGCGAAGCCCACATGGGAATGGACAAGTCATCGACAAGCGGCAATAACACATTGTGTCGTGTAAGCGTCTTCCCCCGTGCTAGAGCTTCAGCGCACGCGAAGCGCGCGTGGTTCTAATCAAAATCTCGTCACAGAAGAGTTGTTGCCACTTCCTCCCCATGATTCTCCACTGGTGTCGCGCACGTCCTAGAACACGGACAACACAGGCACGGGCGCACTCACTCGGTCTCAGATGGGTTCAGGCGCCTTTCTGCAGACGATGTTCCATGTTTCTATTCGCCCCGCGTCTCTCACTCGCCTTCTCGGCCGTGGGTCGCTCACTATTTCGGATGCTCGTTTCAAGAGGGTTACAGACCAGTTTCAAGATTGCCTCATTGAGCTGCATTGCCGTTCTAGTGCCGTCTCACTTTCTTTAAGTTGCCGACACGCTGCCGTCCAACCGATGCAAGGGAGGCCCGAGTCATGACCCCCACGCCACCAGCCGTCGAAGAGGGGGCGAGGGCCAGGTGTGTGTGTGTGTGTGTGTGGATGCCATGGCCGGATATGGCCGGGCCATGAGATCTCCCAGACATCATGGCCCCCGACTCTTCTCTCGGCACGTTCCCCGTCCTTCCTCTGTCCGCGCACCTGCCTCGGGCCATGACGAGCTGACCTCCCTCTTTCTATAGCCCGCCCCCCCTCGGCGCACCCGACGTCGCCGGCAAGCCCGGCCTGATACGGTTCCGACGTACGATCCGTCGAGCATTTTCTTTGAGTGGAGGGCAAAGGGTGAAACCTGAGATGCCGCTTCGCTGGATCTTCGAGGCCCGAACCTGCAGGAGGTCAATGAAGAGACGGACTGATCTTCGAGGTGCAGAAGCCCATATGGATTTCACCCTGAGCCCTCCACCCTCCTCCTCCTCCTCCTCCTCCTCCTCCTCCTCCTCCTCCTCCTCCTCCTCCTCCACCTCCACCCTCAGAACATGCTCAGATCCAGTGCGGCCCGATGCGACACGCCTTCCGATCCGATCCGGCGTGCGGATTCCGTGCTGACTGAGCTGGCC
>CAUYUJ010020199.1:72332-104832 GCA_963575745.1 Prorocentrum cordatum
GTTCAGATGCCCGGGGAGCTTTGGGAAGTGCAAGAAAGCCGTCTGTGCAGCATGCTCAGTGAGCTGCTCGCTCTGTCACCAGCTGTTCTTATGCCCCGATTGTCTACCACCTGGCGCGCACAATTGCCCCGCTCTCCGCTGCCGCGAGCGGGGGGGGGGGATGCGGGCTGAGAAGCGCGAGATTATGACGGAGTAGAGGAACAGGGACATGGCTCAGATGAGACAGCAGATCATGGCAGCAGATTAGCAACGGAGGGCAGCCGCAAGGCTCCAAGTGGAGGAGAATCGTCACGCAGCGGCTGAGGCCCTAGAACAGTCCGCGAAACGATCGCAGCTCATCGCGTCGGAACGCGCCGAGCAATCCGATGACTGAAGGAGATGGCCATTCGATTTGTAGCGACCGAGGCTGTCGAGAAACAGGCCGGTGTCTCTGAGGAGGTCATTGTCGAAGGCTATGCTTGCTTTCCGGGGGGCCTGGCAAAGTCAGTGGGCATTTGTGAATGAATTGGCCGATGAGTTATAATCTGCTGAGACGCGCGATGTTGCGCTGGCGTGGCGGGGGCGGCTTCGAAGGGGGGCAGTCGGAAGATTCGGCCCCCAAGGGCGCGGCCCCTGCCAGGAAGAAGACGGGTTCAGGCCCGCCTTGCGATGGCGTGGGCGATCCCGATGACGATTCTGATTATGACCCAGACGAATCTGGTTGCGATGGCGAGGGCGATCAGTCTTCTGGTGAAGCGGAAAGTGATGGCGGAGACACGCGGCGCAGGCGCTACGACCCACCTCGAGGAGACCCTCCGCCGGGCGGCGGAGGCCCGGGATATCCCCCGAACAATGTTCTGGGGGCGGCAGGCATCTGGGCTGATATGGGGAAAACTGACAACGTGAACCTGGGCCCCATCCCCGACGCCAGTGGTAATTGGAAATGGATGAGAAACGTCGCCAGGCTCGCGCCCTCCAGTTCGACGCAATGGAAAATGGCACCCCCCTGGGTGCCAGCCGCTTTCCACTTGAAAGGTGTCCCAGCCAAAGCCTTGGGTGGCCCTGGCGAGCTTAGAAGACTCGACCTTATGATCGCATCTGACTTGATGTCCAAAGTAAGCAAGTTGCAAAAGACGCGAAAGCGCCCCTTCCGATGACATTTAGCTAGTGAATTCGATCGCCTAGATTCGCAGTTTCTGAAAAGTCAAAGATGCTGACGGGCCGCGCCATCTGGTGGACCATTGCCGTCCTCCTCAGTACCCGTCAGGGCCGCGATCAGGTGTTCACGTGCCAGGACTTGATGGAAATTAAGATCCGCGGTGCGGGCGAGCATGCAGACGATGACGTATTTCACTTTTACGACGAATGGATGAAGATCATGAACGACATAGACTCGCCTCGCGAGCCGCTTCGGCCCTCGATGCAGGAACATTTCAATCGCTAGATGACGAAGTGTCCGAGCGTGGCGATGACCCCTGCGCTGTGCGAATACATGAGGGCATGAAGTCATATGAGTGGTGGCTGCTTGCGCCCTCTAGCAGGCGCGCGCAAACGGATCGGGGCGGGCGCGACCGCGAAGTTCAGCGGAAGGTGCTGAATGCTCGCGGCCTCCCAGCGGGTGGCGCGGGGGGCGGGGGTGGAGGCGGCGGCGACAAGAGTCGGTCGCCCTGCGTGAAGGGCGGAAAGACGTTGAAGAAGGGCGTAGACTGTGTTCATTACCTTCTGGAACAATGTAAGTATTCCCGAGCTGAGTTCCCCTGTCGACGCCCGTGGGGAGCTGCTCCAGCCGCTTCGGCACTGCCCGGCGCTACCCTGGGCGGCAGAGGAGGCGGGGGTGGAAAGTGCAATGGGGAGAAAGAGCGACCCAGGAAGGGTGGCGCCAAAGGAGGGAAAGATCGCGGCAGAAGTCAGGAACGCGGCCAAGAAGCAGATGGCCAACGATCCCAGAGTAGGGGTTCAAGTGCGACTTCCTCGAGGAGCGGATTGTGTTATGCCTTCAGCCGGGGGGCGTGTCCATAGCTTCAAGATCGGCGCCCCCGCCAGCATCGCGCGGCGACGAACGAAGGAGAGCTCGCGCGCGACAAGCGGGGGGCTAAGATGGGAAAGGAAAGGGAAAGAAGGGGCTCCCGCGCAAAAGCGGCGCTGACCAGAAGTCCGCCGCCGCGCAGAATGTCAAAAATAATGCGACCCCAGGTGGACTTGTCGGCGGGGGGCCTAAGGGGCCCAAAGGAGAGGGGAAGGACAAGGATCCCCAGCAGTACTGGAGGTTCTCACCACTCGGTTCTTGCTCCTATGGGGGGGATTGTTGGGGCGGGAAGAACCCTCCTGGACATCCGTGGCGAGGGTGGCCGGCGTGCGGCGGCGGCGTCGCTGGCGTCGGCCATGAGGATGGGGGCGCGGGCTGTGCCCGTTTGCCCCCGCGGGAGAGCGCGATGGTGGGCGCTTCCCTGGCTGTCATCTATGCCGGATCAGGATTCCGCGCGTTCCCGCCTGAGGTTTGATTTGAGTTCGGCGATGCCGCGGTTAGTGGCCCGGGGAGTTGCGCGACGGAGACAGGCCGCGCGGCTCTAGCGTCGGGCCGAGGAGAGGCGATATATGACTCCTTCTCCCGACTGTTGAGACGCCGTCAGGCTGGAGGTATGACGTCGCTCCCGCGGGGCGCTCTGGACACGTCGCAGACTGGCGAACCGGGGCGAAGCACCCTTCGCGGCGGTGCGGTGGGTGGCGCCAGAGGAGAGGCGACCCGGCGGTGCTGGGCGCGCGTGCGCCCGACCACTCCTGCCCCTCCCGCGCGGTCACTGCGCGCTCCTCGGAAAAAGAGCCCGCGGGTAATAAGAACGTCACCAGGCGATGTTTTAGCGTTTGGTCCTGGAACAGTGCGAACCAAAGACTTGCCTATGATAAGGCGGCCAGTGTGGAAGAGACAGAAGTATGGCGAGTGTGGGCCCACTGGGAACAGTGCTCACACGGTGACATCGCTGATGCCAGATCGATGATGACGGCGACCGCGTCGCTGCGTCGGCGAGGAGAGCTTCGAAGAAATCGGGCGCCAAAAGGGCCCGCCCAGTTCAACGGGTGCCGATGCGGTTTATTGTCGACGCCAGATGTGGATCCAACCTGGTTGCCGTTCGTTTCCTTCGCGAAGCAGGGCCGGTAAACAGGGTCGCTCCCTTGAGCGCGCCCATCGCCCTGAGCGCGGCTGGTGGGCAATCGCGAGCCCTTGGCGCAGTGCGGATTGCGAGCGACAAACTGTGCGGGGGGGGCGCCGAGGCTACTGTCATGCCGGAGACGCCGAGCGTGACATCAGTAGGCGAGCTCTGGGTAGACCACGGCTGCAGCTTTAGCTGGAGAGCAGGCGGAGCCCCGCGCCTGCTGCTGCCGAGTGGTGGACGACTTCACCTGACAGTAGGCGGCGATATTCCGTATCTCACCGTGGAAGGCAGAAGGGGCCTTGGGTCAGGTAGACGAGGCAGTTCCCGGCAGCCTGGAAGGGCTGGAACAGTGGGCTTGCGCGGTGGCTAGCGCGAAGTCATCCTTGAATGATCTTGTGAAGGCGGGAGGTCCACCGCCCTGGGAAGTCAGGTTCTGCGCGGCCCTTGGCTTGCATTCGCAAAAGGTGATGGTCGATGACGCCTGCGCCGATGGCATGCGGGACGCGAGAAATCCTAACGCCGGGAGGGGTAGTGCCTCAACCGTGGCGACGCCAAACGGTCAGGACACATCCACTTATTCCGTACCCAGGCTCTGCCTAGAAGGGTTCTTACTGGCTTTGCCTAAAGGGGCCGGGCAGTGTAACACGCCCCGGGCGGTTCCCCCGGCATCCGCCCCGCGGTTCCCCCAGTTGCGCCCCCCTGGGTTCGCCCAGCTTAGCTTAGCTTAACTTAGCTAAGCTAAGCTTAGCTTAGCTTAGCTTAGCTTAGCTCAGCTTAGCTTAGCTTAGCTTGTCGCTTAGCTTAGCTTAGCTTAGCTTTGCCTAGCCTACCTTAGCTTAGCTTAGCTTAGCTTAGTTCAGCTAGGCTTAGTTTATCTCATCTTAGCTGAGCTTAGCTTAGCTCGCTTAGCTTAGCTTAGCTTAGCTTTAGTTTAGCTTAGCTTAGCTTAGCTCAGCTTAGCTTAGCTTAGCTTAGCTTAGCCTAGCCTAGCTTAGTTTCGCTTAGCTTAACTTAGCTTAGCTTAACTTAGTTTACATTAGCTTAGCTTAGCTTAGCATAGCGCAGCATAGCGCGACGCAGCACTAACACAGCATATCATAACATCGCATAGCCAAGCATCGCATAGCGTAGCAAAGCATAGCATATCATGGCTCAGTATATCATAGCATATCATAGCATAGCATATCGCAGCACAGCATAGTGCAGCATATCATAGCATAACCCAGCATAGCATTGCAGAGCAAAGCACAGCGCAGCATATCATATCATATCACATCATACCATATCATATCATATCAAAACATAGCATATCATAGCGCAGCATAACATAGCATAGCATGGCATAGCAGAGTGCAGCATAGCATATCATAGCATAGCTCTCCTAGGGGCTCCAACTCCTAGGTAGGGTCGCTCTGGGATATTTTTTTATGTGCTCCAATTGGCGGCCAAGCTGGGCTGGGCTGCGTTCAGAACGGGATGCGCCAGCCTCGCTCGCTCGCAGGACGAACGGCCCGGAGGTGATATCTCCGGTGGCCATGTCAAGGAAAATATGGCCCGTGCGACGGCGTCGCTGGGCCTCGTGGCGGTTCCTGCTCCTGGCGACGACGGGGTCGCCGAGGCAGTGCCAGAAGGAATAGGAGCTGTCGAGGTAGTCGACGACCTCGTCGGAGATGACCCAGAAGAAGATGGTGCTGCTTCCAGGGGGGCGACCAAGGCTGAAAAGTTAAAGCCGTCCCCCGATAGCATCTGCTCGCGCGTGCGTCGAAAAATCCCGTGCTGCCCCGCGTGCCGGCGGGCGAAGGCGCTGCCGGCGCAACGGCGGCGCAGTCATGATGGGGCCTGCAAGCAGTTGCGGCCGTGCTCGGAACCGAAGATGTTCGGGGGCCTGTGCACCGTGGGCCACTGGTTCGCGGCTGATGAGCTCTCGAGGGGACTTTGCAGAGAAACCTCGCGCGTGACGTTGGATTGGCGATGGGGGCCCATAGGGGCCGCCTCCCCCGCCTGCGGGGGCCCGTAAGGCTGTGCGTCGTAGCCGCCTGAGCGCCCGGGCGGGTGAACTGGCTCAACGGGACGTGCTTCGCGCTCGATAAACACTTTCTCCCCGCCCCATGAGCGCGGCGAGCCGAAGTTCGAGCGAACGATGGTTTGTGCGACCCAGGACTTGGCGACGGGAGAATACTCCGAACGACAGGTCGTTACGCTGGCGGAGACATTAGCGGAACAAGCGCAACTGCTTCCTCACACTGGGAGAGACGAGGGGACGCAGATACGAGTGGTTTGCTTCGACGATCCTGCGTTTTGAAGGCCTGACAATGTCGAGACCTTCGACCCTGAACATGGTGAAGCTATACTCAGGCGTTCACAGAAGGACTCCACCAATCCAGGCGCGCGCCCTAACCGATGGCGGAGGATGGGTGGATCTGCGCGACAGAGACCAATAGCTGAATACACCGCAGGAGGGGAGATATTCTACGGCCTAGCAGATCCCGGGCCCAACGCCGACCTCCTGAGCGAAATAGGCTTAGACATGCCTCGGCCACCAGCTACTTGCAGTATGTCGGAAGTGGGCGAACACCCACGTTCGAAGCCGAAGCCCGGTACCGAAGGCTCGCAATTACGGAAGCACGAAACCGACGAAAGCATTGATTGTGAGCACCGTGTAGGAGTCAGTGACCTGGGACGGACAGAGGTTCCTCGACTGACCATGAGACGGCCGAGGAGTGCACGGGCGCGCCTTGCGCGGCTGCGATCGGAAGACGCAGCGTTCCACGCGTGCCCCTGCGGGCGCGAGATGCGAGCAGTCTCGAACGCCCACAAGAGGAATCGAGTCTACGACAATGTTGTATCCTTTTCGCGGTCCTGGCAGACCGATGTGTAGCTTCCACTCCATCTAGAATCCCGTCTAAGTGGGTAGCGGATCTCTCGGCGGACGCCTGCGCGGCAAGACCAGTCGCGAAAGCATGAGCTGCCAGCAATGCGGACGCAATGGCTGCTCTCAAGAAGGAGTGGGGCCGACAGCGTCACATTATAACACGTGGAGGAAGAGGAGGTCATGGAGCTGAGCGGCGCAAGGGGACATGTGAAAGGGGAACACGTTCCATATAGGACGACTCTTCGTTATCCTTGTTGGGGGGAACCGCGGGACTTCTCAGCGGCCATCAAGACAAGAAGTGTAAAAGGGGCGCTCTGTCTTTAACGGCTCAGACGTTATCGATCAAGACAAGAATGTGGCATTATTGCAAGAGTTGTCATCCTGCCCTGCCACGATGCAGGCGAGCAATGCGGCGGGTTCTTATGGACTGTTCCCGATGCGTGACATTCAGCTGGCCGATGCGCGGCGAGCCTACGCGCAATCCGTATTGGGTGGGACTCCGACGTGGGTTGGACTTCCCAAGGATGCTTAGCCACCGACTTGGCGAGGCATGTGCGACCCTGTGTGTCCGCTGAGGCTGGCCTTGTACGGCCGCCCAGATGCTGGTGGGCACTGGGGGCAGCGCTGCGAGACGCGCGTACTCTCGGCGGAATTTGTGCCCATACCTTCGTGGCGAAGCTGCTGTATTCATCCGCAGCTTAAGCTCTTCCTTCTAATGAGACGATGACTTTAAGTGGGCGGGCCCAGCCGACAATGCACAGGGAGGCTAGGGTCTTATCCTCAGCCCGTCCGGTTCGGCACCAAACGGAATCGAGGTGGGTCCTTCGACGGCTGTAGGGAGGTACCTCGGACGCGAACGTCGCATCGGACCGATGGATTGACTGGCAGGGAGAGGCCCCAACTGCGTTGGATCCACCCCCGCCCAAACTTAGGAAGGAGAAGGACGCGGCAGCTGCCGAGTTGGGGCTCCGTGATCCCAACGCAGTGATGGTGGAAGGGCGACCCCCGACCTACGCAGATCACTCTTACCCTGGGCCGGAGGGCGAGCAGGTCTGGAGTAGGTACGGTGCATGTGCGCGGCGATGCAAGGTGTCGTTGCTCTCGGGACCAGATTGGAGGTCCGTCACCAGACGGGCCGCCCTTGACTATGACACCTGGGAGGAGCTTGAGGAGATGCAAGACCCCCAGACTGCCAGTCGTGACCGTCTGCGCGCTGGGATTCCATGAGGACCTGAAGGCGGGAGTAATGCGGCTACGCTGTTATATTCTACATGACTGATGTGCCCAATTCGGGGGGCGACTGTGGGGCTGTGTCTCGCGCCGCCCCGTGCCGACCTGACTTGCCCCTGCAAGCCTGGCACGAGAGGTCGCTGACTGCGTCGGCGCGCCGGAGGCCGAATAATTGCCGAGGCTCTACGTGCCGGGCCCGAAACGAAAAGTGCTGGTCACGGATATGACATGGAGGATTTCTTCGCGTCTTGTGTCGCACTGCCGCACTCTACGCGGAATTGTCCGACGCCGATCCGGTAACGTATTTTTTGGTTGGTATTCTTCATGGCCGTGAATTTGAGCAACTTCGAGGGCGGGCAAGGAGGGCCTCGGGGCGAGGGGATCTCCCCGGCCGAGGATGCGATAGCCGAGTGCTTGAGATTCAGATTGGCCCCGCTGACAACCCGTCTGAAGTCGGCGGGCTTGCGATGGAGGAGGATGGGCCAGTGGGCCCCAAATCGCCGGCCCCGCCCGGCGCATTTCAGCCCATCGTTGCCAAAGTTTAAATGAAGGTGTTATACGGCGCAAGGATGGCTAGGTGCGACCTACTGAGGGCCGCGTGCACACTTGCGTCCTGCGTCACGAAGTGGACGGGGCAACGGGATATTTTAGTCTTCCGACTTTTCTGCTATATTAAGGCGACGGCACAATGCAGGGTGGCATTCTGGGTCGGAGACAGGGTCGGGGGCGCATGGCTGAAACGGTGCGCGGACGCTGACCTCGCCAGTGATATTAGATCCCATCGTAGCACCAGCGCCAATGCCCAGAAGTTACGGGGGCCCAGCGCTGGAGCGCTGCAACTCGCGGCGCCAGACGGCGACCTCCCACAGCGCGCTTGAAATGGAAATTGTCTGTGCTGACGAGGCTGTCGGGAGAGAGATCCTGCCAGCATTGGCATTTTGGGAGTCGTTGCTTGGGCGCCCTCCTGAGGCCGAGTTCATGGAGGACAACCAGGCGGTCGCGGTAGTCTGCAGGACCAGGGGCTCTCAGAGATGAATGCACCTGCCGGGGGCTCGCAGCGTAGATGCCCCAGCTGTCGCAGAGAAGCTCCCTCGGGGAATGTTGGAATTGGCCCATTGCCCCGCGCGGGCCCAATCGGCAGATGTTGGAACGAAGAGGTTTGAGTAGCCTCCATCCTGGACAAAGGTCACGTACCTTATCCATAGGTTGTGGCCTCAAGTTTCTGCGGCTCACCCAGTAACGAGAATTGCCTTGGTTCCCTGTTGACATGGGGCGACGCCCTGCCCGTGGATCTGGGGGGCATTCTAAAGCCAAGCCAAATGTGGGTGCGCGATCAGTGATCGCGTCAGGTGCCAAGATAGCAGTTGAGAAGGCAGCGAAGAGACCCAGGATGAACGACAGGGGGGAGCCGCCTGCAGACGCCACCCCGCGCGTGCGAGGGAAGGGAACCAAGACCTCCAGTGGAGCGCCTGCGGTCACTCCCCATGACCATGTCGAAGATGGGACTAGCGGTGGCTCTATCGACGGTGTCGCAGGAGTTGGAGCTGATCGGGGCACTTCGCGCCGAGTGCCGCTTGCGGGCCGGCTGGGCCCCAAAAGGTTAATGCTGGAGTTCTGCGGCGGAACCGACGGCAGGCTGGAAAACGGGCAACCATATCAGATGCCAAGAGCGAAGTGGCCGGGCTTGCCGAATAACAAAATAGGGCCACGACTTTTGGGCTAGAATGCGCAATGACAGAGCTTGAGAACTTTAGGGGCGACCATCTCGTCTTGTGGGATTATGCACTCTGTGCGGGCGGTTCGCCATGGAAGCGCGTGGGCGAAGTCATGTATCACCGTAATGGCGACGCCAAAGCTCGCGAGAGATTGTGGGGTCGCATAAAAACTTTTCGGAGACTGTTTTGGGCTTTTCTCGAACTTGCTGAAGAAATTTCCAAAGGCCAAGGAATTGTATGTCTGGAGTGGCCCATTCCGTGTCAGCCTCGGCGTGATCTTTCGGTTGGAACATTATTCAGTAACCGTAGCATGATAACATAACGGCAGGCTTGCATGGTTGCGCATGCGGTCTTGTTAATACTCGGGTCAGTACTTGAAGCCATGGACTATTGTGACTGACTCTGAGACTCTTGCCAGAGGAATCCAGAAGAAGTGTGATGGATTACGTAGGCGCGTTGAGGCTAGGGACCGTGGTCGCAAGCTTGCAGCGGATTGCACAGACGCATGTGCCAAGCGCCTGCGTCAGTTGATTGTTGACTTCCTCTCGCCTTGTGTCGCTGCTGTCGCTGTTGTCCTTCCGTCGTTGCATGTTTCGCCGTCCGCTGCCGGTTCGGCTCCCTGCAACTCGGGCGCCCGCTTCTGCGACGCCCTCAAGCCTCGGGACCGCCGCCGCCATAGCGCCGCCGTCGTCCGCTCAACTGCCTTGCGGTCTCCGCGAACAACAACTTCTGGGCAAGGTTCATCCCTCGCCCGCAGGCCAGCAAGGCCTGCAACTTTGAGTCTCCGACTCAGATCCACTGCGCGCGGGCCCAGTGGGTTCGCGGGAGTCAAGAGAGAGATCGTGTCTCGCTCACCCCTGGCAGGAGCAGCAGCCACTGAGCCGCCAGCGCGTCGTGTGAGTCAGATGCCTTGCTCTGAGGCATGTGGCCGCCTTCGTGGGATATGGCAAGCGATGCTTACGCGCGGCTACTGCGCGCCGACGTTGTTCGGGCACCCGCCGGTCTCGAGGATCATCCGGGATCCTGATTTATCGTGGCAGGTAAAATTCGGCAGCGTGATCAAGGATGTCCGTGATCGCGTTAATCTGGCCAAAAGCATCTTGATTGCCCCTCGACAGGAGGAGCGCTACCGAGACAGATGCCACCTCATCTACGAGCGTGATTACGAGAACGTCTTCTCTTCAGTCTGCCACGACTTCAAGTAGTAATTTCTTTGTTCTTGGATGGAGACTGAAGGCGGGGGCGAGAATATCGTCCACGACGGCAGCAACGTGGGTTTCGTTGATGTCCAAGGTAGGGGGTGGGCAGTTTTTTCTTTTGCTAAATAGTATCCAATTCCGTGCCTTCTTCAGATTCTGGGCGTGAGACAAGATTACAAGCTTGCACAGGTGGAACAGGTTTTCAGAGATCACTACTTGGTCAAGCTCCGCTCGCGTGGCTGCCAATCATCGAGCCTTTGCCCCAGTCAAAAGGGAGCGTTGGTGGAATACTCCTCAAACCTTCGCATGAGTACCAGGGCGACCCCGAGGACATCCCATTGGCCTCTGGCGAGTCTTTTGGAACCGCATGGCCAACGGATCGGTCCCATGGATCGAGGGGTTGCAGCACGTCGGAGGACTTGGATACATGTACCCGGTACTCAATGGTGACAGCGCCTGGTATTTCCTGGGACGTAGGACTGCGACGATCAGTGATCTGTCTTCCATCGTCCTATGCCACTGGGCGGATGCGGATGCTAATTGTCCGTTTCGTATTCCGCGGCCCGGCCTTCTGCCGTTGCAGCATGCATGCCTCGTCGGGCAATGGGCCGGTACGCAGATACACCTGCTTTGGGACCGTTTGGCGGAGAGGACGGTGGAAGAAACGCTAAATTGGTTCCTTCAGGAAGATCATGCGCTTGCACTGGGTGGCCCAAGCTTCGTTGTTGGGTCGACCAGTGTCAAGGCCATGTATCCGACGCTGCAAAATAAGTTCTCGAGTTGGACCGCGGCGCGGCATAGTTCCCGGGTTTTCCTTTCCCCTTGGCAGGGCGTGCTGATCTTGGTATAGAAGCCGTAGACCCAGTAGAGCATCCTGAGGACTTCCTGTTCATCAGCAAGATGCTGTACCCGGAGGTGTTCGCAGTGCGACCGTGCCATGGGCACGCGTTTGAGGCTATTGCGCATCATGCGTGGCCACAATTTCCGCCGATGCACGCAACGACTCGCCCGCGCTGGGCTGGTGACTACTTTCCTTTTTTCAAGCGTAGGTCGGGCCCTGCTTGAGGGGGGCAACCCACGCTGCAAGAAGGGGAGTTTTTTGCATCGGAACTGGTTGCGGCACAGGGATTGCATCCCTTTCGACCCAGGGTGGCGGGGGCAGTTGGGGCTGCCGAAGCAGGTGAAGATCAATTTCCCCAGCATGCTACAGACCCCGCCTACGTAGCACCAGCTGCGCACGTCTTTTCAGTGAACGCCCCGGGCGGCCTCCCGAAGTGAGGGATGAGCGGTTGGCCGACAATGTCGGGCCAGCGACAGGGGCAAGGGGCCCTTCTCCGCCACCTCCCAGCAGGCCGCAGCAGAAGACGACGGCCCCGTCAGGGGGCGGCTACGACGGGCGCGCTTGTGAGGGCAGCGCCCCCGGCAATGTGCGCGGATGTAATGCCTCGAGCAACGCGCGCAGGAGAGCTCTGCCCCCGCCGCCGCCCAAGGAGGGTCGGCCGCTGAAGAGGGCTATGCCCTCCTGGGAGACAGTGGGAAAGCCCCCTCCCGCGGGCATTCCCAAGGGCAGTGTGTTTACAGGCTGGCATCGGGGCGCCGTCGGGAGAACGTGCAACCCTGGGCCCGAGGGGCCAAAGACACCCGCCAAGCCGCCGTCGTAGCGGTCGGCGGCCTCGGGCGGTCCCCTCGTCCGAAGGAGCCCCCTCCGCCTAAGGAGGCGCCTGCGCTGATGGCGCCCCCGCCGTCGTCTGCTCCACCTGCCCCCTCTGCTGCGCCTAAGTCGCCGCCGAGTTCACATCCGAGTGCGGTCGGTCGTGCAGGGCGGCCCCGCCGCCCCCCGATCGACGGCCTTCTCCGATCCTACAGTGGCGCAGACGGCGAAGCCCGAGGGGCGCGGCCAGTGGCCAGTGCCGCCTGCTCCCGGATTCACTGACGCAAGGCGCGAGGCCACCGGGGTTGCGGCCCCGTGGCCAGCGATTGGCTGCCCCCCCACGGGGGCATCACCATCGGGGGCGGACAGGTGGAAGAGGCGCGCTGACGCGTGGAAGGCACTGGCGCAGCCGAGCGAGGCAGCTTGGCGGGCTGATGAGGGCGATGCCGACGCGCGGAGGGCCCCTGGCGCACGCCGGCAGTTCATGCCTAGCTGCTCGAGTGGTGGCGCCGACAGTGCCATTGTCGTGCCGGGAGAAGCTCGAGCTCCGAGCGTTGCGGACGCAAGGAGTCGTTGCAAGTCCCAAAACGGGGTGCACGGCGTATGGGGGGAGCTATGCCTCGTTCGATGAGTAACGCCGATCTTTGTCTGCCACAGCTACGTATGGTTAATGACGGACAGCCCCCGCCTCAATGCGAAGGTCTGGCCAGAGATATCACCGTTCGCCTTGCGCACGTGACCGACGCGTCGATGGTGGAACGCGCTTGTTTTTTGGACTTTGCACAGCGTTGTGCAGCAATTTCTGCAATGATTGAAGCAGCTGGTGTGCGCTCGAGATGCGTTGGCCAGAACGTCGTGGCCTATGCATATCGTCACGTACCAAACAATGATGGGCATAAGGGGCCGCTGATATCCGAATGGGCGGGGGAGGCTAAGGAAGGGCAAAAGTACCTGGGCGTCAAGATTCGGATCTTGTCTGACACCGTTGCGTTGTTTTATAAAGACGCAGGGACAAAGTCGAGGAAGACTCCCCTCATAGACGCGCTTCGCAACAGCACTGGCGGTTGCGAAAGTTTCGCGAGTGGAGATGATTTTCGACGAGATTAGTAATCTTGATCGGACGCCAAACCAGCGAAGGTTCGTCGTCGATGGCGAGGTTTTGTATTCGAAATAAGGTGAACGAGTCCGATGGTTTTATGGAATGGACACAACCTCGACACTAATAGGGGCCGTATCCTTCGCGGTACGGCAAATTGCGGAAGCGGCAAGGAAGACTTCGAGTTTGGAAAGCACGTGCTAGAACAGGTCAAGCAGTTCGTGGATCTCCAAGCAGGCTACGCGGTGTCTGAAGGAACCTTCATGGTGATACTTGGAACGGGCGGTGCTAGATCCTGGGGCATACCACCAGATAGTGTGGCGCGTGCGTGGCCTGGAACGCGCTTGCGAGCCGCGCTGCCGCCGTAGCCAATCGACGCTTGCTTTTCTGGGAGGAGCTCGGGTACCCCTGCCGACTGCTGTGGGCCAGGGTATCCGAAACATCCGGCGCGGTGATCGCCCCGAAGGCGGCAGCTGGCACTCCGAGTTAATTCGGAGGGTATAAGATGCATTTGTGGAGGATATGGGTATGCATGTTCAGCGAACCATGCTTTCATGTATTGTATTAAAGAGGGCTCCTTCCGATCCCATGCAAACTGGAATATGTTGACTTGGATTCTCCAGCTTTCGCTAAATTGTTTGATCTGAGCAGCGCGACTTCCATGGCTCGGCTCGTACTTCTACGCCCCTTCGCACGACGATGGGGCGCGTCTGCCAGGAACGGTCCGTCGCCCACTTACGTTCAGACCTGGCTAGTTCTGGATCAACGCATGTAGGAATGCATGCGTCTCATTGAGGCGCCGGTGGCGGAGGCCCAGATTAGGGCCGAAGCTGAACGTACACATGAGCAAGCATCCAACCCGTTCGGCTGGTGGTCGACCGTCGTTGACAGTGTCCTCGACGCTCGACGGCCAAAAGATGGCGAGCTCTCTGTAAGGTGTCGCGCGGAGGTAAACCTAATTCCGCGCAGCCGGGCATTCGACGCCTCAGAGGCGCACCAGTTCTCGATCATTGCGGGGCCAGGTCGACTGAGGACCAGCTTCCAGGATATTTTGGTTGGACGGAGCGCCAAGCCATGCGCGGTGACTGATTGCGACTTGCTGCTCAAACGGTGCACCGTAGCAGCTTGCACCAGAGAAGCTCTCTAGAACCGTTGCGCCGGACCGAATGGGTGCAGAAGGTTCGAGACCGATAGAGAACGCCAGTTCGGAAAGATGGATGGCCGGACGTCTCAGCAATGGGTCGCCGCCGCTTCCGACGGCCCGCCATGAGGATTGCATTATCGAGTGGCTGGCCTCGCGGCGCCTGTGTGCGGCCAAGGACCCGAACGCGACGCTGTGCCGCGTGTTCGATCTGGGAAGGACCCAGTACGACAGTCACGATGCTCGCACTCTATTGACACTTCCCTGTGGTCTTCTTGCGATTTCGAGAAGATTACGTACAATCGAGGCTGGCGTTACTTCTCTCGCGCCATAGACATCAACAGACCCGGCGCCACTATCAACAGTGGCGTCTTCATTGTCTCTAGGGGCGACGAAGGCGGAAGGGCTGAGGCCAAGAGAGGTGGTGCAAATGCCGAAGAAGTGCACGCGTTTGAAGACACGGAAGCAAACCAATTAACTCACGTACAGTGCTCTATCGGTGGTGAGATTTTCGGTGATGGTCTGGGCGTAACGTGCGAATTTCAAGTCTTGGCTCCGTCAAGTGCCGCGCGTTGCTCACATGGGCTCTTGGTTGTGGATAAGAACCCTCGGGGAAAGAAGCAGTGGTGCTGTGCGCGTCCGGCCAACTTTCTCCGCGCGGCGTCGCTTCTTTACTTCGATGCTGCCCCCCAAGTATACATTATATGCTTGCGCCGGCACGCTCCCCCATCAACTCAGAACGATTATTTTGAGTTGGATTTTCGGGCCCATGTGGGCCCTGATCCGATCCCACCGAAACCCGAAGGAGAAAGGGGGGCCGCGCCTGTGTTGCAGTGGTGCACCAACGACTTGGTGGGGAACTTGGCCCGATAAGAGACCGGGCCAGTGCGCGTTGAACGAGCGAGGCGCGAGGCTCGCAGGGAATTATGCAGCCCAAAGCACAAATCGCGAAAGTCAGGAGCGACGGAGTGCAGCTGCTGCAACATCTGATCGATTAAGTTTCCCGGGATCTGCGAGATACCAGAGGGTGGAGTGTGGTCGCCTTCAGGTCACAGGACCTCGAAACGCTGTCTTTCCTCCTGCCGTGCTCCAGGAATCCCGCGGTGGAGACGCTTGCTCACTGCAGAAGATTTGTCCACATTGAGCCAGACTCACCTATCCGGCTTCCTGCGGGTCTCTTGCCTGGTCCGAGGTGGGCGAGGCGTTCGCGGGAGAGCCTGACCGAATTTCGGAAAGCCGATGCCGCGCTGGGGAAGGCACGGGATCAGGCGATGACAGTGTCATCCGCCTCGGAAGACGACGAGGGAGATGGGGGGAACGGGCATTGGGGCAGCGAGGACAAGGTGCCCGCCGGACCGAAGCATGAAAAGCATTGGGCGAAACGGAGGTGGGAAAGGAGTTTGTTGCGACGTTTCCCGCGCGACGATCTGTTCAATAATTCTGCTGCCGTGAGGCTTCGCCACAAGGTAGTTGGCGGTAGTAGTAGGAATTTCTGGGACGCCCTCGGGGTGGCTGGATTTGCGCCCCGCTATGCGGTGAATCATGAATATCCAGTCTACGACATGATGAAGGATCAACCCAAGGACCCCAGGGAATCTTTTCCCAACTACCAACCGATGCCGCTGGAAGATATGGCAATCCTGCGGCTGCACTGGGCGAACACTGGCGAAGGTCGAGATCGGCCTGCGTCGACGGCGATGTCCTATGCGACCCAGGTGTGCATGTGTCCCTGCTTGGGCTGTTCCTGTGTCACGCTTTCGAGAGTGGCTATGGGTTGCGTGATGCCTCCCGTGGTGGTATGCGACAGATGCAACGACCCAGCTGCCATCCACGTCTATATGTGCACGCCTGAGCAGAGAGCTTATTCGCGCCGGGCAAACGCGGCGCCATTGTAAAATGACCGAAGCATAAGGAGTGATATGTTGTGGTGGGAGGACTCCTCCTCCACACTGCGTGGAAAAGACGTGCCGGAAAAGGCGCGTTCTTTCCCACGAGGATGGGGAAGTTTCATTCATTGACAGCGTGTCGGAGGCATCGTGCATATCTACTCCTGCGCCAACGGGGTACGTTAGGAGAGCCGCTGGCAGTGCCAGCGTGCCTTCTGCTCTTCCTCCAGATGTACTGGGGCATGACCTCGAGGCAGACTGGGAGGAAGATGCCAGCAATGCGCGGGGTATCAAGCGGAATCCCCAGATGTGGAGCCAGCAGAACCCGATCGCCTACAGTCTCCCCGCGCGAGCGCTTCAATACAGGAAACTGAAGCTGAGGGGGGCCGCGTGAGGATGAGAGCGGGGAGGATGGATTGCGGGTGGAGTCTGATGTTGACGTGACAGGAGAACGAGGAACTCTCATTCGCGATAACAGTGTCATCACGGTTTTCGTAGACCACATGCTGCGGCCTGCGCTGGATGCATCCCTAGGCCACACCCCGCTGGAACTGATTCCGCTCGCCACAGGGACAACGCGTTGCCCAGAGTGCTCGGTGGGGGGTGCATCCGTCTCGCCGCGCCGCCGAGCCCGCCATGGGGGAGAACGAATATCGAAGGGGCTGCTTCGCGCTTATAATCTCGAAGAGGGGGCCTCTTTATATCGTGACCTTCAACGCGCAGAATGCGCGCGGGGAGCTGCGACGCTGCTGATGCTGGCGCAAGGAGAGGAGGAAGCAGGCTTGCTATCAGCAGCTGCGCCCCTGAACAAAGGAAAGCAGACCGCGCGTTGAGCAGGCCCGTTCCCTGATAATGCTCTGCGGGTCCCGTTCTTAAGGCCCTTCTAGGCCGGGGGCGAACGCGTGGGCATCTCAGGAGATGCGGGCCTAGGGGCGCCACGGGATTTGACCGAAACGCATCGAGAAGGTGCAGATGCATTTCTTCGATCTCGATATGGATCAATTGAGACGCATGACCTTCCGACGGAGGCGCGCAGGTCGGTACCCATGTTGCTATCAGCCGATTGCCACTTATACGCGTTCTTCAGCGGCGCGGGCGAGGAAGAGGCCGTGCGATTGGGCTCGTTGATCATTGCAATGGCCAAGCACAGTGCTGCTTACTTTCTCAGCTCGAGTGGATGGATCGAAGCAAAGCATGTGGTCGATCTTCTTGTAGACAAGGGTTTCGATCGTCCGTGGTCTCGGTTGATGCGCGCTCTAAGCAATTTGCCGAAAGAAGCAGTGCGCGTCTTGGGCGTCAAGATGTTTGAACATGACGAGCCGGCGGTGGGGCCGCCCAACCACTGGGGAGTTTCGGGCGAAAAAGTACTGCGCGATGGCGGAGCATCATGCGCAACTGACCATGGACCGCCCAGCGTGCGTCCCGTTGTGTTCCGTGCATCTCAGGGGCACTCATTGCGAGTGCTCCAGCCGGGGCGTACACACTGTTGCCGCAAGCCATTTGACAGACACCCCGGCTACTATGGTCATTTCCTTTACTCTTACGAGCATTTTGCAATCAATGATTGACAGAATCATTCCTCCAGGAATGGATATTCATGGAAGAAGACAATGCGTATTCATGTCTGATGCCCCCGTCAAGTTGCACAACTTCCCGTGGCCTGATGACCCAGTCATGACCGCCGGAGTGAACAACGCGCATGGGGGAATCGCTCCCGCAGCGAAACAGAATTGGGGAACCGAAACCAGCCGAATCAATTCCCACGATGGTTTCGGCCAAGTGGTTGGACCTCGACGCGCGGGTCTTTGACGTCGACGACCCGGTTAAGCTGTCGGACCACTACATGGCGCGCGTCTCCCCGCGCATTTTTGACCACGGGGAATTCTGGATTTAGTCGGACGGGTCCTTTGTACTTGAATTTCGCCCCCGTTGGGGCGACATTCATCAGATGCTGCAAAGTCCTGTAGCAGATGCGTTGGTCCCGACAGTGTTGTGGACCGCGGTGTGCGATCGGCGCTCTGGCGGGGTCTGGATTAGTCCGCGCCGGGAATCAGGCTGCGTTGATTACGTTAAATATAAAGAATTATTTCGCGTGCTAGGCGACCGTGAAGAGGAGCTCGCGACGAACGATTTCAAACGCGAGACGATGGGATTAGAACATATGAGGGTCTTGGAAGTCGATCCAGAGACCGGGTGCAATGCCCCCGCGTTTCCTGCGAGGCCAAGAACATATATGCAAGGTCGCGCCACGGACGCGAACGCATGCAAGTCCAGGAACAAATTGCAACGGCCCGACCAGGCCAAGTATCCTGAGGAAGCCGCGTTTTAGGGTAAGACGGAATCCACGTTTAAGTTCATGTCTGTTTTTGCGTGGCGGCAGGCATCACTTGACCATGCTGCCCTTGGCGACATCCACGCCTGGCTTCAGGGCACGGCCTGCAAGCTGCGTCTACGGCGTGTCAATGATCAACTGCGCAAGGGGACCCCAGCTACTGGACCAGACGCAGTTGTCCCCGTAGATATGTGGTGGCCGTTCTTGAGCTTTTATGTGGACCAGCATGGTAAGAGTTTCGGTTTCTTGGAACTATCCATGCGGGATAACGCGCGTCCGTCAGATGCATATCCCAATGCTCCATCCAATGGGTGGAGGAACTGGCGCGCGGGAGATGGCCAGGGATCCAGCGTTCCTATTCTTGACGAGCTGAAGGGCCGCATGTGGGAACACTCTCATGCGCGCTGGGCCCCCTTGAAGGATTGCGAAACTGAGGCGCGCCGTGGCCCTCCCGAAGATCCGAGGGATGAACGGAGTGACGTTGATGGAGACCGACCTGACGACGCCGGCCATGGTGGGGCTTCATCCTCTATGAGTGGGAAGCGCCACGTTCAGACGCCGCCCCCGCCTCCTCGGGCCCGTTCCGCGAGGACGAGCTCGCGCGGGAGTGACCGTGGCCCGCCGCGCGTTCAGAAGCGCAGCGGAAGTTATGATCCTCCTGATCGTCATTTGGTAATGCGTCGTCGTGCCTGGGAACCTACCAAGTGGGAATTGGAACAGAACATGCCGCTACGCGCACTCCGACAAAGAGGTCCCCTCACGATTGACAGGCGGCCAAAGGTTGACCTTCGCGCCGCGCCAGCGGTGCCTCCGTGGATGCGAGCGCCCAGTGCCTCCTCGGATGCCACTGGGGGGGCGCAGCTGGAAGGTCGGTGCCGAGACTGACGCCGGCGCCGCCCGCGCCAGTGCGCATGCCTCTGGAATCTGCCGAGGAAGAGTCCGCCCCGCCATGGCGTCGCAACTGCGGGCGAGGGTGGCAGCGTGAAGCGGCGTCTTCCCGGCCCCCTTGGCGCGCAGCCCCCGCAGACCTCTGGGCTTCCTGGACACCATCCTGGAGCTGCGCTGGTCGGCAGACACAGCGTGGCGAACAGGACTGGCATCGCACCGATCGCGATGATCAGATGAGAAGTCAGTGGTGGAGGACAAGCCGTTCAGGGCAGTAGATTGTCAGTCTGGCCCAGAGCGACGGGGCGTTGCCCCAGTCCGCTGGCGCGCCGAGGCCATCGACAGGCTGGTTGCCTTATATGAGTTGATTGCTGGGCGGCTCGCGCCTCTGTGCAACGCTGTAGGGGGACTTGCCCAGCGGCCCTTGGCTAGTCCCATGGAGCGGTGACGGGAGTGCACGTGCGCCTTGTATTTTTTGGGGGGTTGGAACCGTGGGGGGCCCAAAGTGGCCCTTGGCGAAGGGGTGAAGTCTGTCCGGCGCTCTCGGGGCCTGCCGGCGGCTGTTTGGCACGTCCCGCCTCTTTTGCTCGGGATGTTAGACAATGTGCTGACGTCCGCCCTGGCGTGGCGATGTCGCGCCGGGAGGCCGTCGGGGGAGTCGTTTCTAACGCTTCCCTCGCCCTTTTCAGCTGCCCTGCCCATTCTCCTGTAACGCGGCGTTGGCAGGGCTGAGGACTGACGCGGATGGACTGCCTCCGCAGCTGTTCGCTTACTCAGAGCAGAAGGCGCGCGCGCGGCCCGGCCGGCCTGCCAGCCCACGCTTGCGCGCTCGCGCTGATACATCTTGTGTAAGCCCGCTTGACGGACTTCACTCGCCATGTGCCCATTAGTTCGCTGGAGTATATCCGCCTCACTTGAACTACGCGACGAAGGAGAACAATGTTTTAGCATAGAAATCGATATGCCTCATATGTCGATTGATCGGCAAATCGCGGGTTCGAAAGGTCCGTTCTGGTTCCTCCTCTGGGCCCCTCTTGGCGCAATCCTGAGGCCGTCTTGGCCGGCCTATGGGGGGTTTTGGAGCCGTCTTGAGGCTCTCTGGGGCTTCATCCCTGCCGCGTCGCACCCGCGGCCCCCGCACGCACGCGCACGCCTCCCCCTCCTTCTCCTTCTCACACAGCACAGCGCAACACAGCTCAGCGCAGCGCAGCACTGCACAGCTCAGCACAGCACAGCACAGCACACAGCACATTGACACACAGCACCATACGGGGTGCGCAGGGGGTGGTCTCTCACCGCGTCCGCTATCCGTGACGGTCTTCCAGGGCGCAGTAGGCATGGCATATTCTCGACACCATAGGGGGTGCGCAGGGGCTGGTCTCTCACCGCGGCCGCTATCCGTGGCGGTCGTCCAGGACACAGCAGGCATGGCATATTCTCGACACCATAGGGGGTGCGGAGGGGGTGGTCTTTCCCCGCGGCCGCTATCCGTGACGGTCGTCCATGGCACAGCAGGCATGGCATACTCTCGACACCATAAGGGGGTGCGCAATGGGTGGTCTGTGACCGCGGCCGCTATCTGTGACGGTCGTCCATGGCACAGCAAGCGTGGCATATTCTGGACACTATAGGGGGTGCGCAGGGGGTGGTCTCTCACCGCGGCCGCTACCCGTGACAGCCGCCCAGACGCCATAGGGGGTGCGCAGGGGGTGGTCTCTCACCGCGGCCGCTATCCGTGACGGTCGTCCATGGCACAACAGGCACGGCATAGTCTCGACACCATAGGGGGTGCGCAGGGGGTGGTCTTTCACCGCGGCCGCTATCCGTGTCGGTCGTCCAGGGCACAGCAGGCATGGCATATTCTCGACACCATAGGGGGTGCGGAGGGGGTGGTCTTTCACCGCTGTCGCTATCTGTGACGGTCGTCCATGGCACAGCAGGCGTGGCATATTCTCGACACCACAAGGGGGTGCGTGAGGGATGGTCTTTCACCGCGGCCGCAATCCGTGACGGTCGTCCAGGGCACAGCAGGCATGGCATATTCTCGACACCACAAGGGGGTGCGCAGGGGGTGGTCTTTCACCGCGGCCGCTATCCGTGACGGTCGACCATGGCGCAGCAGGCAATATGGGGTGCGCAGGGGGTGGTCTCTCACCGCGGCCGCTACCTGTGACGGTCGCCCATGGCACAGCAGGCATGGCATAGTCTCGACACCATAGGGGGTGCGCAGGGGGTGGTCTTTCACCGCGGCCGCTATTCGTGACGGTCGTCCATGGCGCAGCAGGCATGGCATATTCTCGACACCACTGGGGGTGCGCAGGGGGTGGTCTCTCACCGCGGGCGCTATCCGTGACAGTCGTCCATGGCGCTTCAGGCGTGGCATATTCTCGACACCATCGGGGGTGCGCAAGGGGTGGTCTTTCACCGCGGCCGCAATCCGTGACGGTCGTCCATGGGACAGCAGTCGTGGCAGATTCTCAGCACCATAAAAGGGGGTGCGCAGGGGGTGGTTTCTCACCGCGGCCGCTATCCGTGACAGTCTTTCCAGGGCACAGCAGGCATGGCATAGTCTCGACACCATAGGGGGTGCGCAAGGGGTGATCCGTGACGGTCTTCCATGGTACAACAGGCATGGGACATCCTCGACACCATAGGGGGTGCGCAGGGGGTGGTCTCCCACCAGGGCCGCTATCCGTGACGGTCGTCCATGGCTCAGCAAGCATGCCACATTCTCGACACCGTAGGGGGTGCGCAGGGGGTGGTCTCTCACCGCGGGCGCTATCCGTGACGGTCGTCCACGGCACAGCAGGCATGGCATATTCCCGACACCAAAGGGGGTGCGCAAGGGGTGGTCCCCCACCGCGGCCGCTATCCGTGACGGTCGTCCATGGCACAGCAGTCATGGCATATTCTCGACACCATAAGGGGTGCGCAGGGGATGGTTTCTCACCGCGGCCGCTATCCGTGGCGGTCTTTCTAGGGCACTACTGTATCGGCGGGGCAACGGCCACCAACATCATTCTCACATGTTTCACTTCAGCTATCATCACTCCAGCCATCATATAAGTATGTGGGGTTCCTCGGTAGCGTAATTCCTCTGGGGTCCTCTTGGCGCAATCCTGAGGCCGTCTTGGCCAGTCTTGGGGTTCCCGTCACCGTCTTGAGGCTCTCAGGGGTTGTCTTGGAGCCTTTTTGGGGGTCTCTTCGGTTGTCTTGGGGCGATCTTGGGAACGTCTGGGGCCGTCTTGGACGCTGCGAAGGCTCAGGAGGCGAACCTCGTTTAAATTTACGCTTTGCGAAGGGAATGGAGCGATTTTACCTCTCGGGGCTCTTTTCGGAGGCGTCTTGGAGATTTCTGGGATATTTTCGAGGCCTGTGGGGCCGTCTGGAGGCCATATTTGACATCTGGGAGCGATCTGTGTGCGACTCGGAGCCCTCTTGAACCTCTTTCGGGCGTTCCTGGAGCGATCCGGGAACCGTCAGAACCGCGCCCGGCAGTTCCGCCATCTCTGACCCGGAGTCTGCCCAGAGTCCGTCGCAGTATTTTTCGTCCGGGGATCCCCAGGGGCCGCCCCGCGCGCGCGAAATAGGAATACTCTTAAGTTGTTACCGTAGATCTTAGCACGCCTCTGGCCCCTGGGGCCGGCGAATTACGCAGAGGGTTATCACATCTCCTGTCAAAGTACGGCTGGAGTCTGGGCAATGGGAGCGGTATGGCGAACAGAGTCTTCAGGAATGGATCGCGCACTGCAGGTCCAACGATGCACCCGTCAATTCGCCGAGCAGTGGGCGTTTGCTGATTGAAGGCAGCATTGAGCGAGACTTGGACTTTGGAAAGAAAGTCGAAAAATACATGGCTGAGTTTCGGCAGGGCGTCGTCGACCTGCCTCATGAGTCAAATCGTTTGAATGCAAACATGCAGCAGCTGGAAGACTTGGTCGCGATGTTCGACACTGTTCAGCCAGTCGTGGCAAAAGTTTTGGACGGCTGGACGCCGCCTCACATCATTGTGGTGGGGCTGGAAAACAGTGGGAAATCTACTTTGTTGGAGCGCTTGTTGAAGCTTCCAGTTTTTCCTCGTTCCCCCGACGTGTGTACTCGGATGCCTATTCGAGTACGGGTGCGCCGAGGAGGTTCGCAGGTTGCAGTTTTTCTTTCGGTTGTTAAGCGAGGAACAGGTGAAAAGATCAAGGGCCCGATCAGGTTAGCGCTGGGGTCCAGCGAGGACGGCGTGCGGCGCATGATGGACGAATTTGCCGATGTGGCGGGTATTGAATTGGAGGTCACTGTCACCTCCCCTGTCTTGCCACCTGTAAACATGATTGACTTACCGGGTCTTGTTCTACATCCTCCTGATGACCGCAAACGGACAGGGGCTCTCGTGCTTGAGTATATTCGTCACTACAAGGCGAACTCTGTGTTCTTGTTAGTCGGGCCCGCATACATACCACCGAATCAGTCGGTGGCTTTCGCGATGGTCAAGTACGAAGATATTGAAGATCGTTGCATTGGCGTTTTGACAATGGTGGACATGCTTAATGAAATTAGTCCAGCACTGAGCGCCCGCTTCGGTGGTACCGATGCTGCAACGCTCACGCCTCATGGTTTCATAGGGACAGCAAATCCACCTACCGAACTCCTGCCAGGCGAGTCACCAATGGTACGGCTGTGCCACCAGGAGAAAAATGAAAGGGCACAGCTTGAAAAAATAGGGTTGCGTGGCCATGGCGTAAGCGAAATATTAAAAACAATTCGCGATCTGTATCGACAGAGCATGGTTCGCGATGTTGTCCCCAAAACGATTGCATGCTTGTTGGACCAGCGCCAAGCACTGAAGGTAAAGCATGCAGAGTTGGGGTTACCAGTAGCAAGTGGTGAACTGACTGACGCGGCTATTCAGTTTCTGTCTACCACAGTGCGCGACCGACTGTTCGTTTTGTCGGACAGATTTCATGAAGAGGCGAAGCGGCTGCAATCAGCTCAGACGGAACTCCTCCAACAAAATCTGATGGAGCGCATGCAGGAGCTGAGCTCAGCGACAGGAGACCAATTTGGCGCTAGCGCTTTGTTGCTCAGTCTGTGTGAGAAGAGTGTAGACCATCTGTCGAATCTGTTGGACACATGCTTGGACGACTTGCTGCGCGACAATGAACTGCCTGTGAGGTTGCAGCGGTTTCCAGACGTACTGAGCGAGATGAAACAGAAACTGAAAATTACGGTCGAGTCTTCAGACGAATTGCCTCGGTACATCGATTCCTTCCACTCTGGAGTTTTCCCGTTGTGCAGTGGCAGCAATGTGTCTCCGTTCTCACTTCTTTCTCGTGAAGGTCTCACGCTGCTGGCAAAACACCTAGCACATCTGACGCACGGCAGCCCGCTTCCCACTGCGCACTCCCGTGGCAATGACGTATCGGAAGTTGTGCGTCGTGAGTTGTTGGAGGAGACTTGCTACGCCCACCGCTCTGACCTCGATGAGCAGCTCGCCCAACTTACGGATGCCATGCGCGCCATGATGAAAGTGTCGCTAGTAAGTGTCGACGACATGTGCTCAGCTGTAGGATTCGACACCTTTGAGCAGAAGGTAAGTGACGACTATCACTTGGAGAAGAGGCGGGTATCCAGCACTTGGATCGACCATTTCAGGACCAATGCTTTCTACGCAGAGGTGATAAACACCGAATGGGCTTGGTACTGCACGCTGGAGCTGCCATGCCGGCACGACAAGACCTACCGCGTCGAGGAGGGGCAGGGTCGACACTTCCTCAAGTATGTCGAGGGGCAAAGTGCGGACGGGCAAAGAGCGGACCAGCAAGAGAAGCGCAGAGCTCGTGACGAGGAGTACCTGGACAGGGAGAAGCAGCTCAGGCGGCAGGCCTCAGTGGACCACGCCTGGAAGAACCTCGCGCGGACGAGCTTCGACGAGCACGAGCGCAGGGGCAAGGAGAAGGGCGCCCCGGGCCCAGTCAGGGGGAGCGGCCCCGCGGCCAGCAGCAGTGGCTACAGCAGAAAACAGGTCGAGTGGGAGGAGCGGCTGGAGCGGCACCGCCAGAAGAGTGTGGAGACACTGGACGAGCAGCCCTTTCCCTTTGTGACAGAGATTACGCTGATTGAGCAGGCAATCGGATTCTGCAAGAGCCTAGCGGCCTCGAGGGAGGTGGGAAAGGGGGAGGAAGCGAAGGACATCGAGCACAAAAACATGGCTGGCTTACAGGTCCTGCGGAAGAAAGACGACCGGGATGAGTTCTGGTTCGAGCCCACGAAGGCCAAGAAGAGTAAGGGTTCCAAGCCGAAGGGCAAAGAGGGCACTGCCAAGCTGATCAAGTATCATGCAGTAACGTTCAAGCTCTTTAACCAGCTTAAGCTCAACGCGCCGATCACGCTCGATGACATACCGCCAACGCTGGAGAAGCTGGAGGCTGAATTGGTAAAGTACGAGCACCTCGCGGCCCGCTTCCCAGAGCAGTAGGGCGCCTACCGTGGCCGCGCGCCCCGCTGGCTGTGGTGACCGTCGAGAGATTGTTGCATGCAAGGCGGCTCTGACTTGGACCACCTTCGGAAGGCTTCTAAGAGGTCATGATATAGATATTTTCCAGTGGCTAGTTGCCACGTGCGGCAGTCATCCCCATACGCCTGATAACCGGGGAACGAATTGCGCTGGACCAAGTCCAGCGAGCACCCCTGCAGCGCGATAGCTCGCAATCAGAACCTCACCCCTCACTCCTCCCGCCCCCGCCCCGCCGCCACCGCCCCTACCCCAGACTTAAGTTGTTTCGATTTCTTCAAAACGGGATCCCTAGAGCTCCGGACCACCTGCCGAACCTGCTTTTCGTCCCCGATCTTGACGGTTCCAGGGCCTGGAAAGGGCCCCAGACGCTAAAACCGCGAGCAAGAATACGTTATAGGTCTGGGGTCGCCGTCGTCGCCGCCGCCGGTCGCCGCCGGTCGCCGCCGCCGCCGCCGCTGTCGACGCCGCCGCCGTCGTCGTCGTCGTCGTCGCCGTCGTCGTTGGATGCCTGGGTGCGGCGGCGACGGCGGCGACCGCAGGCCGCCGCGGTGGCCGCGGAGCTGGAGCGCACCCGGCGCGCCGGCGCCGAGAGGGCCGACAGCCTGTCGCGCTACGTGGACGAGGCGCGCCGCCCAGCCTGCGCCTCCTCTTTCTCCTCCTCCTCCTCCTCCGCCTCCTCCTCCTCCTCCTCCTCCTCCTCCGCCTCCTCCTCATCCTCCTCCTCCTCCTCCTCCTCCTCCTCCCCTCCTCCTCCTCCTCCCTCCTCCTCCTCCTCCTCCTCCTCTCCTCCTCCTCCTCCTCCTCCTCCTCCTCCTCCTCCTCGTCCTCCTCCTCTCCTCCTCCTCCTCCTTTCTCCTCCTCCTCCTCCTCCTCCTCCTCCCTTTATGACCCCCCATGACGCAACACGCAACGCCCAGACGTCCCCACCCCCGCCGACGCCGGGGCGGCCTCCTCCTCCTCCTCCTCCTCCTCCTCCTCCTCCTCCTCCTCCTCCCTCCTCCTCCTCCTCCTCCTCCTCCTCCTCCTCCTCCTCCTCCTCCTCCTCCTCCTCCTCCTCCCCCGTCCTCCTCCTCCCTCCTCCTCCTCCTCCTCCTCTCCTCCTCCTCCTCCTCCTCCCTCCTCCTCCTCCTCCTCCTCCTCCTCCTCCTCCTCCCTCCTCCCCCTCCCCCTCCCCTCTCCTCCTCCCCCCCCTCCTCCTCGGCAGCCCTCCTCGGCCCCGCGGGAGCCCTCCTCGGCCTCGGCCGGCCTCGGCCTCCGCCTCGGCCTCCGCCTCGGCCTGCGCCCCCGGGCCCTCCTCGGCCTCGGGGGCCCTCCGCCTCGGGAGCCCCTCCGCCTCGGGGGCCCCTCCGCCTCGGGGGCCTCCGCCGCTCGGGGAGCGCTCCTCGGCGCCGCTGGCGCGCGCGCGCGGGGGCCCCCCCGCCTCTCTCGGCGGCCCTCCTCGGCCCCGGCCTGCGGGCCCGAGAGGGGGTCGGGGCAGGGGCAGCGGTGGGGGGGTGGCGGGACGCGGAGGAGGGCGAGGATGAGGAGGAGGAGGAGGAGGAGGAGGAGGAGGAGGAGGAGGAGGAGGAGGAGGAGGAGGAGGAGGAGGAGGAGGAGGAGGAGGAGGAGGAGGAGGAGGGGGAGGAGGAGGGGAGGAGGAGGAGGAGCAGGAGGAGGAGGAGGAGGAGGAGGAGGAGGAGGATACGAATGACGAGGAGGATGCGAAGGACGAGGAGGATGAGGAGACTGAGGAAGACGAGGGGGATCGTCGCCGTCCTGGTCCCCCTCCCTCTCCGTGTCCTCTTCCTCCTCCTATACTTTCGGGGCGGGGAGTCGGGGAGCGATCTATGACCACCGCCCCCTGTGCGCGTGCCTTTAGCCGGATCAGCTTGTTCGGCGGGGTGGTGCACAACGATCGCGTCCCCAGGGGATGCCAATTTTGCACACGACCTCTCCACGGTCTTGTGCCTGACCAGCTCGTTTGTGAGGGCGGTCTGCAAAAGTCGCGTTCCCAGGGGGGAAGCCGTGAAGGGCAACGTCTACTTGTCTTGAGAAGATCACTGTCTCGGGCCTGCGCCAAATGCCGCTCTCGTTTTCTAGCCGCAATCGTCAATGGGCACGTTGGGAGTCGCTAGTTACGTACATAGACAGATTCGGGGTGGATGCGTCTATAGACAACGCTGCCGCTGCTTCCGGCGTAGTACAAGGTCGGAGACAGGGTGTATCCGCCTACGGTATGTTCCTGTTCTAGACCAGGTCCCATATGGACGGTTGCGATGCCGCTGGACTTGGATACAGCTTCGGGGGATGTGTATCCTCCTGGGCTGCCTCGGGACCGACCATCCCAATCACGCGGAGAAGTTGCAACCGAGTGCTTCCTCAAACCCTTCTTCCCCAGCTGACCAAGCCTGGCAAATGCTGGGATGATGAGGAGGGGGGAGGGGGAGGCGGAGGAGCAGAGGGACAGCAGGAGGAGGGGCCGGAAGAGGCGAGGAGGGGGAGGGAACGTATTTTACGATAGCAGATGTTCCCGATGAGCAAGATATTTGGCTTTGCTGGAAGTCTGCTGTTCATAAAGCGACTGCGAGCGGCCATGCGCGTTTCTGGGTATTTTACGATAACAGATATTCCCGATGAGCAAGCTATTTGGCTTTGCTGGAAGTCTGCTGTTCATACAGCGACCGCGAGCGGCCATGCGCGTTCCTGGGGGTCATGCAGCCCTTGCGGGAGTCAGTTTGAGACCTGAAGCTGTGACGACGAACCCCAAGCCCGCCAACCCCGCGAAGCCCAGCCCAGGAAGGCGGTACAGCGGGTGCAGGTAGTCGAAGAAGGAAGCGCAAATCGCAAACCGCGGGGGATGGGAGGCATGCGGATATCAATCTTTTGTTCATAGTTCCTGGTATTGTTTTCCATTTTTTCTTTCATGCCCGTCTTCGAAAAAGCTCGACTACGGGTGGGAAGCAGGGGCGACCGCATGTGTGACGCAACGGCGGCACACGTGACGCCGCGGCGGCACGGGTCGAATCGTCTCCCGGGTGGTTGGGGCATGGACGGGGCGGCCGCATGAGCGACACCGGAGTGGCACGGGCACTGCCCTCCAACACCCCGGCTTCACATGGTAGAACGGTGGGGGGTTGGCCAATATGTATGCCACAGTGCTTAGGTGAACTGACGCTGATAGGCACAATCGGCCGGCAGGCGAGTAAATCGCGTTCACACCCAGAAGGAGGAAAACATTGGATGGTGGCATTTGGCGCCGTCAGGTATTGAGGTCAGAGTTGTGGATGTACGTTGGCACACCTCCCTACTGCCGCCTTCGTTGGCTGAGGGCCGCCGACGACGCCGACGACGCCGACGACGCCAACGACGCCGACGCAGTCGACGACGCCGCCGAGGCCGCCGCCGCCGCCGCCGCCGCCGCCGCCGCCGCCGCCGTCGTCGTCGTCGTCGTCGTCGTCGTCGTCGTCGTCGTCGTCGTCGTCGTCGTCGTCGTCGTCGTCGTCGTCGTCGTCGTCGTCGCCGTCGTCGTCGTCGTCGTCGTCGTCGTCGTCGTCGTCGTCGTCGTCGTCCTGCCGAGGCCGCCGCCGCGGCCGCCGTGGCCGCCGCCGCCGCCGCCGCCGCCTCCTCCTCCTCCTCCTCCTCCTCCTCCTCCTTGCCGATGCCCAGGCCGTCGCCGCCCACGCGGCCGGGGCCGGCGGGAGCTCGGCGGCGGCGGCGGGGCAGGCGGGGGGCGCCGTGTTGCTCGGTCGCTGGGCCGTGGCCGCCGCCGCCGCCGTGGGGAGATCGTGGCGCGAGGTTTGGGCTGCGTCGGGCCTGTCCCTCTACAGGGGGGATCGTCAAACATAGTCCCAAATTAGTCTGGGGACTTTTTTATATAAAAAACTATGTCTCATAAGGTTTGCAGGTTTGCACCATGTTTGGGGGTATGTTTCATGTTTTGTCCAAAAGCCCCCTGTAGGGGACAGGCCCGACCTAAGGTTTGGGGGGGGGATCCCGAGCGGCTTCGGCGATCAAGGTTCGAAGTTCTGGGAGGAGTCGCGTGCACAGTGCGCGAAAAAGGGGCGGCGAGGAACGGGGAAGGGGGGAGGACGTGGAGGAAGAGGAAGAGGAAGAGGAGAAGGAGGAGGAGGAGGAGGAGGAGGAGGAGAGGAGGAGGAGGAGGAGGAGGGAGGAGGGAGGAGGAGGAGGAGAGGAGGAGGAGGAGGGAGGAGGAGGAGGAGGAGGAGGAGGAGGAGGAGGAGGAGGGAGGAGGAGGAGGGAGGAGACGTCCGAGCGATGGCCAGCTTCTTTTTTCCGAGACGAGGGCGGGATAGCGAGGCGAGTCGGGGCCGTGACCGGGGCGAGCGCAGGCCCACTTCGGGAGGCGGCCTCCTGGCGTCTCGGAGAGCCCCTCCGTGTGGCCTCGGGGGTGGCGAGTGGGGCTCGGCGGTGGCGGCGACCTGCGGTCCGATGACATCTTTTCCTCCTCCCCTCTCCTCCTTCCCTCTCCTCCCTCCTCTCCTCCTCCTCCTCCTCCTCCTCCTCCTCCTCCTCCTCCTCCTCCTCCTCCTCCTCCTCCTCCGCCTCCGCCTCCGGTGTGGAACGGCCCGCTTGCACGGGCAACGTGCCCATGAGCCTCCAGGAGCGTCCCAGAAGCTTCACGCAACCTCCAGGGCGTACAGTGGAGATCCATGCCAAGTCTCCTCCTCCTCCTCCTCCTCCTCGTCCTCCTTCTCTTCCTCCTCCTCCTCCCTCGCCTCTTGCTCACCCTGCTCCTCCTCGCAACCGTTCCTGCCCCTTCCTGGCCCGTGCCAAGAAACACCCTGCCTGCCTCCAGGCTGCCCTGGGTGTCTTGGTTTCCGGTGGTCTTGCGATGGAAAGCGCGACGCTCCCACACCAGAAACCGATGGACGACCTGGGGTCTCAGGGCTGGGTTTCTTGTGGAAGGTTTCCTGCGGACTGGCCTCCACTGTGAGGATGGGCAGCCGCCCCAAGGGTACCCCTCCCTGCGTGCCTGCCTCGTCGGCCCATCCTGAGCCCCTCTCGACGGCCAGCCCCTCCCGGAGAGCCTCGGCATGGGCGTCCACGGGGCGTGCATCCCTGTCGCGCATCCCTGCTGCCAGTTTCGCCTCTGGCGCGTCGCGCCGCCAGTTCTGGCCCGCTGCGCCTCGGAGCCTCTCCGAGCATCCCGCCCCGCGGAGGGGGGGCGACGCGCCGACAGCCTGCAGTGCACAGCGCATCGCCGGGGCACGCCACCGGGTTTGGGAGTCTCTGTTCTGGCTCTCCTTCTGAGTGGCTGCCCGTTCGCCTGCTTCGCTCGCCTTTCTTTTCCTGCCGCCTGGTCGCGCGGCCCGACTGGTGCTCGGACGGCTCTCGACCCGCCTCGCGAGCCTGCTGACCAAAAAGTATCGCCGGGGCCGCCGCCGCGACACGCTGAGCAGGCGTTCCCGACCGTCGGTGGAGGTGCCGCTGGGCGTCGGGTGCCCCAGGCGCTGTGGCAGCACGACGGGCTCTGTCAGGCCGTCGCTGGGGACGGGCAGCCCCATGGCCACGGGCAGTCAGGACCGGACGAGGCAGGAAGGACTCCACGCGAGGCCAGGGCGCGACAGGTCGCCCAATCGCACGGCGCCGCTGTCGAGCAGATCGTGCCCGATGGGCTCTGCAGTCACACGGCGCTGCTGTCGACCAGATCGTGCACGATGGGCTCTGCCAGGCCATCGATGAATAATTGCATACACACATATATATAGATGTAGATGTATACATACACATAGTTCCATACATACATACATACATCATGCATGCATCCATGCATGCATGCATACACCCATCCAAACTAACAAATGAACACACATCCATCCATCCATCCATACATACATACATACAACCAAACATACATACACACATAACACACATACATCAATCCACACATACATGAATATATACATGCAACCATACATACATACATACATACACACATAAATGCATCCAGATATGCATGCAGACATACATACATACAAGCATACACACATCCATAGATAACAGACACTCTACATGCATGCATAGATATGCACATACATACATACATACATACATACGTACATACACACATACATGTATGCATTCATACGTACATCTATGCATACATGCAGACACCTACCTACCTACCTGCATGCATGCATGTCTACATACGTGCATACACATGAATCCATGCACACTCACATACATACATACGTACATACATGCACGCATGCATACACATACATACACACATGGATACACACATACATACATACATACATACATACATACATACATACATACATACATACATACATACATACACACATACATACATACATACATACATACATACATGCATACATACATACATACATACATACATACACGCACATACATACATACATACATACATATATACATACATACACACATCCATACATACATACATACATCCATCCATCCATACATACATACATACATCCATACCGACATACATACATACATACATACATACAGACAGACAGACAGACAGACAGACATACATACACACATACACATACACATACACATACACATACACATACACATACACATACATACATACATACATACATACATACATACATGCATGCATGCATGCATACATACATACATACATGCATACATACACACGTACATACATGCACACATACACATACACACATGCACATCTATGCATACGTACACACATGCATCCATCCATACATACATACACATATACACGTGGTCCAAGGCCGTTGGCCTTGAGGGCAGGCTCCAGATCCCTATGCCGGTGGCGGTGATCTAGGGCTTCTCCAAGATGGCAAAGAATCGCTCAGACACGGCCTCAGAGAGCC
>CAUYUJ010020199.1:117302-124802 GCA_963575745.1 Prorocentrum cordatum
AGCTCGTTCTCCGTCCTGGCCTTGGGCTTGACGTACTTATGCAAATTGCCGACGGACGACTCGAGGCTCACCGAAATCCGACCACGAAGCTTTTTGTACGAGGCTGACGCCGACTTCCTCTCCAAAGATTGTACAATCTTGTGCGCGCTGTCCTTTGGAATCTCCAAAGCGTCGCAGGTCAGGTTGTGGATGTTTAGTAGACTGGTCGCCCATGCTGGGCGATCTTCCAAAGGAACCGTGCCCCGGCCAACATTGGGCATGTCTGAAGCTGCTTGCTGTAAATGTTTGGTCAGGAAATTGATTCGTTTGTGTGGTGTCGAACGATGTCTGCCCGAGATGATTTCCGTTCTTCTCAGAGGCTGTCGTATATTCAACATCTCCCCCAACCAACTGTCAACTTGCAACCGCCATCTAGTAGAGCTGTCTGTATGTGATCTGGCGGATTTGGGTGAAGCCACTGCGATTGTCTTGAAAGAACGTGGTTCAGCTCGACCGCAGTACTGCCAAGCTGTGGCTTCGGGTCTGTCTAACATCCTGCAAAGGTACTGCTCCATGCAAGATATAACGTCCGTATTCGACCCCAAGCGTTGTAGACGAAGCTGGTTGGTACTTGAAAGCCAACGACTCGGATGTCCAGGCAGGCGGCGACGACCATGCGCTCTTCTCCATAGTATTCTCCGAGATCCTGTCCCACAACCGATTCAAATCGGTAGACTCCCATTTGTCTGTTTCTGAGTTGTCCCCCAGCGGTTCGACTATCTCCTCAGCGCGTGCTGCGACGGTGGTGCTCCACAAAACCTGCAGAGCTTCCTGATCGTGGTCGAAAAAATCCTTGATCAAACACTTCCTAGCTCTCTCAGGGAACGGGGTCCGAATGCCCTGGAGTGGTTCCGAACTCGCAGCTTTCTCGTCCCCGTCTTCAGGAAAAAACAATTCGTCATCTTCCTCCTTTTCCGCCCCCTGAAGACCTGTGTCCGTCCGCGTGGCCTTCTTGGACTCCCTCTCCAGCTCCTTCCGACTGCGCTTGCTGTCGGGATGGGCCACCTGACGCTTCGGCGGCGGGGGCTGGGAGAGGCGGGGGAGGTCCAGAACTCTACGCATGTTAGCTTCTGCAGAAAACTTCAAATCAAAAGAAATCCCATAATGATCTCCTCCTTCGGGAAAATGAGCTGCGAAGGCGCATGCAAATGTCGGAAGTCCTTCGAGGCAATACAGTCGTCGATCAATCTCTGGCCTGTGCCTCGCGTAGATGTGTGCGCAGTGCCCTCTAGGGAAATACTTCTGCTGACCACTTCTGAACCCAGCTGCTCATCTCTTTGGGTGTGGCGTTGAAGTCGCCGAAGATTGCCCACTGGCCAGTGTGCCTTGTCAGGGGGGCCGAGGTTGTGCGCAGCTTCTCAGCGCTGATGCCGCTGGAAACTCCCACGGACGCTGTCAAATAAACGCCCGCGATAAGTATGGATGCGTGCTTCGTTCTCCGCTCCAGCGCAACTACATCTCGAAAGCAAAGAGGGCCTGGGGTCCACTGGCCTGCCAAGCCGACCAAACCAATACTGTCCGCCTTTTCGTCGGCGAGGTGTCGGAATGTCTGGAAATGGTTGCGCCTGCGTATGCCCATGACAACGCCGCCTGCTCGGTCCCTGTCTCGAGTTTTGTAGGCTGGGGAAACAACACCAGCATACTTGTTCAACGCCAAAAAGTTGAGAATGCCATTCGTGCCATCCCCGAGGACGTTAGATTCTGGAGTAATAATAACATCTGCTGCCTGATCTGAAAAAAAGCTTCTTGGCCGTCGTACCCCACAGGGAAAGGTTGTGTACAATAAGTCTTCAATTCGCAGGAGGCTCTTTGGTCGAATTCTTTTTCCTTGGGTAAAGCCAGACCGTGCTAAACTGCAGGCTTGTGGTCGCCCGCCTCTCCAGCGCTTGCCTTGGCTCTCTCGAAGACCTCCGCATTGTTGTTCCTCGCCCGCTCCAGGACCTTCTTGATTGACTCCTCTGGCGGTTCTTCAACTGGCTGCGATGCTTCGGCTGAGGCCGTCGAAGCTGTGCCTTGACCATTGGAGGAGCTCGAAGCAGCTCCTGAGTGGCCATCCGCTGCGTCGGGGTCTGATTCTGGAGCCTGGCCGTGGTCTTGCTGCGCATCTTTGGAATCTTTCCCTGCCGCAGTTGCTCCCATGTCTGTCTTACGCTTCTTGATCGACATCCTGGTTTTGAGGTCCTTGAATTTTTGTTTGCGGGCTGACAATCCTTGTGCCGAGGGTCCCACCGCACGAACAATAATGTCTTTGATATCTTTGGCGAGTGTTTCTTTGAACTGTTGCCATTGTTTGATCTCTGCTGGGTCCAAGTCGCAATCTGAAATGTCAAAGGATTCGCCGTCTTCGACATGCAACAACTCCGACAAAGCTGAATCCTCCGTGGCTGCCAACAAAGCTGACAGGTTGATCGCGGGGTTGGGCTTCCCGACGTATTGGGGCTGACCGTTCGCCGCGGCGGTCGCCTCCATCTGCTGCTGTAGTTGTTTCTTGTAGGCTGCGTCAGCAATCGCGGCCTCACGCGCCAACTTTGCAACATCTGCTTTGGCACGTAATACCCACTGCTCGCATTCTGATTCATGCCGTACTGCCTTATCCAGAGCTTCTTGTGCACGCCGAGCTGCGACTCCTGCTGCCTGAAGCTGTTGTTCTCGTGCGAGAGCTGGACGGACTGGTACTGGCTTGGGTACATCTGGTTTCTGTGCTGCGGCTGCCAACGCCTGGAACTGCGCGGTGGTGCTGGGAGGGAGCTTGCGCTCCAAGCACTGCAACAACTGCTCGGTCGTCGGTGAGAAGGGGGTGTCGTTCTGGAGGGTCCCGTGGTCGATATTCCAATTCCCTGGCGGTCCCTGGGCGAAGGGGCTTGGAGTCTGGGAACGTTCTTTCCACCATGGAGGCTTCGGCCCGCCAGAGCCTTGAGCCCACACGCCTTTGGGACGAAGGTGTTCTGACCCCACAGCTGGCTGAAGTCCCCCTCCCCATTGCCAACACTTGGTATGATAGCGGAAATTCCATTGATAATGGCAACGAGAACAAGACACGTAACCCTGCTTTTTCCCGTACGGAGCCATGCCTGGAACTGTGTGCTCTTGCCTGAAGGGTGCGACTACCACAGTGGTGGTAGGGTCGATGGCCCCTGAAAGTCACTGAAAGCTGCCGCGGACTAGCGGTATCCGTTTTGGCCCCGAGGGAACCGAACATTTTGAGCCAAAATGGCTACGGAGGAGGAGGAGGAGGCGGAGGAGGAGGAGGAGGAGGAAATGGAGGAGGAGGAGAGGAGGAGGGAGGAGGAGGAGGAGGAGGAGGAGGGAGGAGGAGGAGGAGGAGGAGGAGGAGGAGGAGGAGGAAATGGAGGAGGAGGAGGAGGAGGAGGAGGAGGAGGAGGCGCTCCAGCCAGGGCCCTCGCCCTCGAGGGCCGAAGCAGAGAGGCATATATATCGCCTCCTCGGCGGCAGGCCGGCGCAGGCCGAAAAATGGCGGAGGCGGCACGCCGGGCGGCGCCTGCGGGCAGCGGTCGGCCGAGCGGCGCTGCGGAAGGCGGCGGCAGCGAGGGGCCTTCCAAGAGGTTCGACTGCACGGAGGAGGAGGAGGGTGGAGGAGGAGGAGGAGGAGGAGGAGGAGGAGGAGGAGGAGAGAGGAGGAGGATCAGGAGGAGGATCGGAGGAGGAGGAGGAGGAGGAGGAGGAGGAGGAGGAGGAGGAGGAGGGAGGGAGGAGAGGAGGAGGAGGAGGAGGAGGAGGAGGAAGGCGGCGGCAGCGAGGGGCCTTCCAAGAGGTTCGACTGCACGCAAGAGTGGCCTTTCGCCGGAGTGGCCTCTCGGTGCGGGCAGAGGTGGGCCCTCAGAGGGCCGAGGGACGAGGCGGCGGCGGCGGCTTGCGCGCCCAGGTCGTGGCCTCCCCGCGGCCCCCCCAGGAAGGCGCGCACCACAGGTCACTCGTTACCCAGGGTCACTCTGCGTGCGCAGGCGCGGGGTCGAGGCCCTGCTGCCTCCTCCGTCTCGTGCCTGCTTCCTCCGCCCCTTAGGACAGCTTCTGTCTCTTTCGGTTGCGCCGCGGTATATTGCGCGGTTGTTTTTAGGTGCCCCCGCGAAACTTCCTTGGGAATGGGAGTAGCGTCCAAAAAAAAGGAAGCAAGGGGCCTTCCAGGAGGTGCCATCTTTTGGGGCCTCAGGGTCAAGTCGGGCCTGTCCCTCTGCGGGAGGAAGATCCAAAAAGAGTCCAACACATAGTCCGGTGATGATTTGTGGGGTACTTGTTGGCCATCTTTGTGAGCATTTTGGGGGTATTCGTAATTTTTCGTCCAGAGTCCGCCTGTATGGGGGGGCATGCCCGACCCAGCCTCAGGGTGCTCGGAGCCCGCCGAGTGCATCGGTTCCTGCAGAAGTCCCCCCCCCCCCCTCCTGGTAACTACAGTGCCGTTTTGTAATGCATGCTCTGAGTGCGGATCATGTATAACAAATTGCAGGGATTTAGTATCAAAAACAACGATGAGTTCATCCATACATTTATTCATAAATTAATCATGGATTAAACATCCTATCTTTTAAAACATCCTATGTCTTAAAAAGCTGCCCTGTGCCCTCCTGGGCCTCCGCGTGCCGCGGGCCCCTTGCAGAGCTCCGGGGGGAATGCTCCCTGGGCCGCCAGGGGCTCCCACCGATGGCCCCTGCGACGGTGGCACGCGGCCGCCCTGGACGGCCCCAGGGCCCTCCAGCAGGCCCAAGGACGGCCTCAAGACGGGCAAGGAAGCTTCCGGGGCCCTGCAGAGCCGCAAACCGCTTGCCTCGCAGAGCCACCTCCCCGACTCCGGATCCGCCCTGCTTTGGGGAAATTCGTGAGCAGGGCTTTGAAGTTCCGCTATTTTTCAAGCCCCGCTGATGCCGATTTCCGCCCTACTTTTCTGTTGCTGTTTCCGCCCCACTTCTCAGGAGGGCCCCAGAGGTCAGCATCCTCGGCTTGGCGCAGGCTTTGGACGGCTTTCCGCGTTCTCGCTCCTTCGAGCTGCAGCGTTCCAAGACAGTTCGAGAGGCCCCCTTAAGACCCCCCCCCGAGACGGCCCAAGAGGCCCCCATGAGGATCCCAAGACGGCCCAGTAGGCCCTTCAAACGGCCCCAAAAGGGGCCCATGAGGGGGAACCCCAGCTTACATTTCGAGTCCGTTTCCCAAAGATGCCCGCCGAGACCGCCAGCTGGGCCTCAAGATTTTGGCTGGACCTATTTTGCCTCGCACAGCTTGCACAATGTAGTTTGCACCACATAAATTGCACCACATGGACTGCCCCACATAACTTAGACCACGTAGCTTACACCTCATAGCGTACACCACATAGCTTGCACTTGTACCACATAGCTTGCACCACATAGCGTGCACTACAAACTGTGCACCACAGCCTGTACTGTACAGCTTGCGCCACATAGCTCACACCAATTGTTCCACTACATCGCGTGCACCACATAGCTTGTACCACATACTTTTCACCACTTTGTCACTACGTAGCTTCCACATCGTTTGCACTACATTGCGTCCACCACATAACCTGCATATCCACAGTGGGCACATGCACTCTATGTGTCTGCACATGTCCTGTCGCATTTCTCTCTACCTCTCTCTCTCTCTCTCTTTCTCGCGTTTTTTCCCCCCCCCCCCCCCCCCCCCTCTCTCTCTCTCTCTTTTTTTTTCTCTCTCTCTCTCTCTCTCTTTCTCTCCCTCTCTCTCTCTCTCTTTATCCCTCCTTCTGCTTGTATTGTTCGAGTGCCTTGCATTACCGTGCTGGCTCCCCCTCCCTCGAGGTATACAGCACACATTCGCATACGCACACGTGCACGTACCGTAGTGCCTCGACGTTTGCCCAACACGCCGCCTCGCCCCTGCTGTCCGCCCCGTCCTCCTTGCTCCTGCGGTCCCTCATCGTCCACCTGGCCGCTCCCCTCGACCCGCTTGCCACTCTCCTCTCTCGCCTCTCGCCTCTCTCGCCTCTCTTGCCCCTCGGCGTGTGCCTCCCGGGGTCGCGCACGACTGTCCTCCCACTACGGCCTCGCCGCTCCATTCGACCCTCCCGTCCTTATGCTCTCTTGCCTCTCGACTCTCGCCCCTCGGCGTGTACCTCCCGAGGTCACGCACGGCTGTCTTCCCACGACGGCCTCGCTTCGCACCCTGCTCGCCACCGGCCTTTCCCTCTGGTCCCTCGTCGGGCTCGTTGCTGCTCCCGCATCTCGGCGGCGAGCCCGGGGGGGGACGTGGGAAGGAGAAGGCCTTTCGAGGGCGGCAAAGAGGGGGGTGATGACTACGGGGGGGTGGATATCATGGCGTGGGCCATGATGTCTCCTCAGATTTCATGGTGCCTCCTCTTATTTCATTACGTCCCCGGCCCCCCCCCCTGGGCCGCGCACATGCCGCCAGCCATGATTTGCGCCCCCCCCCTCTTGGACGCCCCCCTCTTGGCCGCCCCCGAGCCTTGGCAGAAGGCTCGGAAGTCCCCTGGCCTTCCGAGAAGTCTCGGACGAGAAGACAGGGCAAGCCTATCGTATGGCGCGAGGGCCTCCGAGAAGTCTCGCCGCCTTCTGGGAAGGCCCTCTCCCTGTCCTGTCACTTCAGCCCCCCCCCCCTCGCTCGCCGCCGAGCATCGTTCCCGAGGAGCTGAAGGCCAGATTCGAGGCCTACGCGCGCAACTTCGACGCGGTGCGCCGCGGCTGCCGCCCCTCTGAGCGAGCCAGCACTTGGGTCCAGCACTCGATTGGGCGAGAGAGGGCTTTTCTGACAGAGCATGACAGAGGAAACTCATGTCAAGAAACACCCTGCTTGCCTCCAGGGTGCCCTGAGCTTCTTGGGTTTCGATGGACGTCAGTGGACGTCCTGGGGTCTCAGGATTGGGTTTCTTGCGAAAGGTTTCTTGTGATCGAGCTCCCACTGTAGGATCTACCCCCCCTGGACTAAACGCCACACCTCGTCGTATTGCAATTTGTATCGAGCTCACTCTCCATCCAAAATATGAGTTCATACCATCCCAGCCAGGCGCTGATCGCCCCCCCCCCCCCTCTCTCATCCTCCCTGCCACATATACTCTCCGCGCGCACACGTTTTTACGAGTCAGCAGATTTCAGAAGTCCGCGCAAAAGGATTGAACGACGTGCACGCGCGCGTCGTCGCGCACTCATGCCGAACTCCTTCAAAAGTCTTTAGTGTCGTAAGGATGTCAAAGTCGAGTGACCCGGAAACGTATAAGAACTAATGGATGGTTTGGCAGCAGGAATTCTCAGACAAGGTCTGATCGCGCGCTCTTGCGAATTCTCAGCAAACATCTAATCTTCAACATGTTCATCGAATCCTACCAAACTTGCCTCTCGCGCGCATGCTGAAACAATTACGTCGAATGGACATATATATATATATATATACATATATATGTGTAGCAACGAGCTTTCGACGGGTTTTTGATTCGACGAACCAATCAATTTAGGGTACAAA
>CAUYUJ010020199.1:129802-149802 GCA_963575745.1 Prorocentrum cordatum
GTCTCAGGCGGTTTGCTTGTTTCTGGGCTCAACATCCTTCGCTTGGAGAGCAGATGGTGAGGATGTCTCAGGCGGGGCGCTGGTTTCAGCACCCCTAAGGGGAGCCGCCAGGGGTGTTTGCACGGGCTCGTTCGCGGCCATTTTGTGGGGATGTCTCAGGCGGTTTGCTTGTTTCCGGGCCCAACATCCTTCGCTTGGAGAGCAGATTGTGAGGATGTCTCCAGCGGGGCGCTGGTTTCAGCACCCCTAAGGGGAGCCGCCAGGGGTGTTTGCACGGGCTCGTTCGCGGCCATTTTGTGGGGATGTCTCAGGCGGTTTGCTTGTTTCTGGGCCCAACATCCTTCGCTTGGAGAGCAGATTGTGAGGATGTCTCAGGCGGGGCGCTGGTTTCAGCACCCCTAAGGGGAGCCGCCAGGGGTGGTTGCACGGGCTCGTTCGCGGCCATTTTGTGGGGATGTCTCAGGCGGTTTGCCTGTTTCTGTGCCCAACATCCTTCGCTTTCGGAGCAGATTTGGAGGATGTCTCGAGCGAGGCGCTCATTTCACCCCCCAGGTGGGCCAGATTTTGAGGATGTCTCGATCGGTTTGCTTGTTTTGGTGGCCAGGCTCGTGGGCGCAGATTCTTCTCAGGATGCCACAGGAGGCTCCAACAGGCTCCAGGAGGCCCCAGGAGACCACATGAGGTCCCAGGAGGCATCAGGAGGCCACAGAAAGACTCAAGAGGCCACAGGATGTCCCAAGAGGCTCCAGGAGGCCCCAGGAAGCTCCAGAAGGCCTCAGGAAACCACAGGAGGCCCCAGGAGGCAACAGGAAGCGCCAGGAGGCCTCGGAAGGCAACAGGAGGCCCCGAGAGGCCCCAGGAGCAGGAGGCCTCAGAAGGCAACAGGAGTGGCTCCAATCCCATGTGTTTTACGTATGCTCCTATCGATTGGGCCTCACCTGGAGCACGATTCTTTGATGTTCTACGTATGTTTCTATAGATGGTCCTTCTCCTGTGTACACAATCCTAAATGTTTTACTCATGTTCCTATGTATTGGGCCTCTCCTGGGGCACGAGTCCTTGGTGTTTTACGCGTGTTCCTATAGATTGCCCTTCTCCTGTGGCTCTAATCCGCAATGTTTTATGTACGTCTGTTGCTATAGATTGCGCCTCTCCTGGGGCACGAAACCTTCCTAGGAGGTCCCAGGAGGTCCCAAGAGGCTCCTGGAGACCCCAGGAAGCCCCAGTAGGTTTCAGGAGGCCCCAGGAGGCCCCAGGCTCATGCACAGAGACGCGCTCGTACTACTGAGGCTCATTCACACTCCAATTCATTCGCAGTTAGATTGATGTCCAGACCGTCACAACTGAAGCCCGTTAATATTCGAAAGCTCTTGCGCCTAGACATTCACGGCGGACAGGTCCATGCGAGTAGATGCACATATGAGGAGCTCCACGCAGTGAATAACGCTAGGGTCGTGCGGCTCGGTAAACCATTGTGCGTGATCGGGGTGGGTTCAGGAGCTGCAGTGTGCAGGGCGTCAGGTCACGAGATCGCCTGCGCATGCAGGGGTAACCCTGCGGGGCGAACTGCTGCTGCGAAGCTTGACGCTTACTCAGCCAACGTGGCCGAAAGGTCCGGTGAGAACCAGCCCGCAATCCTGGGCCTGAGGGGCATGTCGAACATGCGCGCCATCTTGATTTTGGAGAACGGCAACGAGAAGATGGTCATCGCAGGCCCTGGCATGTACAGGCTCCTCCTTGGAAAGGGCGCTCGAGTAATTGACTTGGTGAAGACGCCACCGGGGCACTTGGCGATCATGGTCGATGAGGGGTGTGGGCGCCGATAGGGCGACGGACGCAATGCGCATCCGTTTTCGTATTGGCGCGCCAGGGCGACGGACGCCGATGGGGGGGCGCGCCGGGGCGACGGGCGCCTATAGGGGGGCAGCGCGCGCCCTCGCGGCCGCGCCCAAACGCGAGGGTGCACCCTTACGTCACATCGTCGAGGAGACTATCGACGCGGCGCCAATGGCGGGGCAGCCTGCGTCAAGCAGCGCGGGGCAACCTGCTCCCATGGATGCCTACTCGTGCATGATGACGCAGAACGCCAGGGGCATCAGCCGCAGCATCAACAAGGACACGTTCACCTTCACGATCAAAACCGCGGTGGACAACGCGTCGGCGACCTGGTACCAGAATGATGCCCGATGGGGAACTACGCCCGCGCCTCAAGATCAGGGCGCTGCCTTGAAGGCGCTGCAGGCGAAGGTATACCAGGCCTCTCACGACGAATTCGCGCGGTAGGTGCCGCGTGAGTTCCGCGCGGGGCAACCTGCTGGTGCGGGGCAACCTGCTACTGCGAGCGGTGCGGCAACAGCTGTCGAGAGATATGAGATCTTCACTTCGAGCAGTGCGACGCCGCTCTCACCGGGTGACTCATGTGGGCTACAGCCCGGACGCGGACCCGAGCAAGCCGGCGACGTGGGTGCCGCTCTCATTCGAGAGAGAGTGACGGGGCGGGGGCAGGCGAGTGCCGCGGCGCCACCCGCTTGCATGGACATGCCGACACCTGAGGTTCTGTCTGCGAAATGCGGGGACACCTGCTCCTTTTCCCAGGCGCCGGCTGTGAGCGCAGGGGGCGACAGCGGACCTGGCGCGTTTGCCGCGTGGGGCGCTGGAGGAAAAGGTCGCTCATCCCATCGATATCATTCTTGTGCTCTTGTCATTTGGGATTTCCGAACAGCTTGCGCTGACTTCCGAGCCCGTGGATATATGTGCGATCGTATAACTCTTGCAGAGGTCATGACCTCCACGGGTGCACGATGCTTGGGTGGTCCACTGTCGGGGGAGTATCAACTCTCATGGGTGGCAACGCCTGCAGATTGGCGTGCTTGACTGCCTGGTAAGCGGGCGGGGCCACGCTGCCAGCGCATCCAGAATCTTGCGGTCAAAGCTCGGGCCTTGCGCGTGTCTTTCGCGCTGATGGGGCCCCAGGTTGGGGCCGATGCGCGACGCTATCGACGACTTAGGCCTGCGAGTTGTGAGAATGCGATGTTGCCATGTCCGTCTTAGGTTTGATCGTCTGGGTCGTTCGCCAAGTTGCTCATGCTGACAGTTGGCAACGACGTGCGCGCGCATCCCAGTTTACCCGTGGAAATGCACGCGCCGAGCTGCGGGGAAACCTGCCGAGAGAGTAGAACACTAATGAGACTGGCGCGGCCAAGGCGCCCAGGGGGCGGAATTGCAAACCAAAGCAATCGCTATCATGACTGCAGGACTGCTGAACCAGATTTATGCACAGAAAACCGAGAAACGATAAAAGTGTTGTACATCTCAGTGTCCACGCCCGAATTGATGAAGGAGCTCGGGCTTGCGTCCAGTCTCTTAAAAAAGGGCCATCAATGAGGCCATGTTGTACGCCGGGTAACTACAAACCTTGGCGACAAATCTATCGCGCAAGATATCGAGGTCCTGGATCAAACTATTGGATGCAACTGGATAGCTCCATTGCCGAGTGGAGTGACTGATGCGCCTCCAGCCCCGGCGCTGCTCAGCGATGAGGTGCAGCGACCGCGCCCGCGGCGGGTTGCGATCGTCGATGACGATCGACTTCCTCCCCCTTCGATTGAGCGCGGCCGCGCGCTGCCCCCCGTGCCAAATTTCCAACGCCCGCCGTGCCCGACAATGAGCAACAACAGACAGCACGACCTTTTGATGCCCAGAGGAGACAAAAGGAAAAACAGGAAGCTGACAAAGAAACATGCATCAAACCACCCGAGATATCCACACATATCGAAGACGGCAATGACGACTGCGGCGAGGACCTCAAGAGCATTGGATGTGGAGCGCGTTGCACCGATGATCCTCTGGGCGCCGACAGTGATGAAGACGAGGAAACCTTCGTCGCGCTGCCGGCGGGGTTCCCTGCGGATGCGCGCGCCCATGTGTTTTCCGTGATATCAACTTTATGATATGGACGAAACAGCGATGTGGACATGCTGGCATTATGCGGAGGTAACCGGGGAATATCACAGATAGCATGCAGCGGAGGTCTATCCTCAGGGGGCAACCTCGGCGAACGTTCTTACGTTGACCTTGGTGACAAGGGAGTCCAGGATGCAGTGATGCACTACTAAGACGTCTGTTTGTGAAGATCGTATCCCTACCGTCTTACTGCAGAACTACTGACTGGACTACCATCCTACTTCAACGCAAAGGTCAAGTACGACGCGTGGTGCGAACATTGCAAGGGAAACTTCCCACGCATGAAGTTTTGTGGGAAGGTCGCCGTGCGTCAGGGCGCTCTCTGACGATTCTACTTACGAGAACAACCAGTGGGTATTTGCGTGGATGAAATGCCGCCATGGGCAACACTTGCTAAACGCGAGGGCACTCGCAAGGTCAACATGGACCAATTCACTACAGGACCTCGCGAGTCCCATGGCGTACTGATACGTAAACCTATTGAAATAATGGCCAACCGCCGTTCACAGTAAAAGGTTCGCTGCGCTGTCCACCATCAACATGCTTCAGTTTGCAGTAGGGAATTGGCCAAGGCAGCACAATCTACTCCGAAGATGCAATCCATCCTCGTCAAGGCAGTTCAAATTGCGCATGACATATTCGCGATGAACCGCGATCCCTTTCATCATCATCCTCATGCATCATCTGTTCTTGACTCCACTGCGCGCGGGTTTGACTTGGGTGGCCCGACGATCGCTGGACATCCTGACGGACGTATCGTGCAATCTTGCATGTGCCGACAATGTCAACGCGCACTACCCCTCACATAGCAGAAACGCTAATCGTTGTAGGTTCCATGGCAAGGGGGATCTTTAGTGGGAATGTTCAAACTGCCCAACAATTATGAGAAGACTGCCTGGCCACCCTCTTTCCCTTGGCAAATGCATATTCGCCAAACCGTGGAAGCTGGCAGACAACCGCGGGCAGGGGCCACCGGCCCCGGCTGAACGGGCAGCGCCGCCACCTGCGGCGGCGGCTGCGTCTGATGCACCGCCGCCTGCGGCGGCAGCTGCTCCCGAGGCATCAGCCGCCAAACAAGTTGCGCGTCTGCGTGCTCCGAAGCCTGGCTCCAGAGCTGGACCGACTGCAGGCGCCAGCAGCCACGACATCGCAGTGGGCAGACATGCTGCAGAGCCTTGTGGCGCTGGCAGCTCGGACCACCGCAGACGACTACCACAGGCAACGGCCAGACGTGGACGACAGCGGGGAGGCGATCCACCTTCACCGCCTCCTGCGGGTGACCCTGCTGCCCGTCCAAGACTCCCAAACTGGTCAAGATTTGACGTGAAGATCAGGCTACGGGGCCTGCGTAGCTTCTACCCAAGCGTGGTAACACGCGAGCTACGGAAAATTACGTTTACGATGGCCCCACGCGAAGGAGCCTAAGATGGAGCTCATCTTAAGCAAGGCTTGTCTGGATAGTGTGCGGCTGAACCTGATAATGGGCGTCTGTGACACATGCCGGGAGTGTAGGGCCTGGGGCAAGCCTGGGCATGCAAGATTGTCATATGCTTCGCTACCTGGCGAATTCAATGTTGAAGTCACATACGATTTAATGTTCAACAAACAGGAACATAAGGTTTTTTCGCATAAGCGATCGTCGCGGTCGATGCGGAGCTGGTATTGAGATACCAGGCGAAACTATGACCAGCATCCTAGATGCGTACTGCCCGTGCTGCCTGCGCTTCGGGCCTGCCAAAGTAGTGCACTCCGGCGGATAAGATGCTCTCATTAACGGCGCCGCGAAGGCAGTCCTGAAGGCGAAAGGCGCCGTGCCGAGAACGCACGCGCGGAGACAACGCGCCGCCGCCATTGAAGCCAGAAGCGGCATATTACGACATCTGTTCACGTCGTGGAAGCTGAAATCAATAGGTTGGACATGCCAATTGTGTTCGCCCGACTATTGCATGGGACTTTGTTTGCCAGCGTTGCGTTTACTTTCTACCTCGCGCAGCGCAGATTTTTATGGTGGCAGCCAGCTATGCTTCCCGACTTGCCTTTTTCTAGATCACGAACGACAGACGGAGACGTCCGATTGCGACCGAGAACAGTCTATCCGTCGTGTAGGCATAGAAGCCATCGCGCAAGCCACATCACTGCCAAAGGCGAGCCGCGCACTACGAACCAAGACAACAATCGCAGGCCAGCATTACTACAACGAAGGTGATCTTGTTGACTACCATCGACCCACAACCACGAAAGACGCCTGGGGTGGCTGGGATGGACCATTCCCGGTCGTTCGAAACGATCCCGAGAAGGGTCAAGTGACGTGCGAGTTGGGAACCGTGACGTACAAGTACAATGTGGTTATGCAAGTCATTCGCTCTACATTGAAGCGTGGATCACACGAGAGATTCGCTTGGACAACGCAGCCTTACGGGCTGTGTTGGCTTTTATGACTTGTTTGCCTGCGGGGGGGCCTGCTATGACCTCTGGCTAGCTCCCGACCAAAAGCGGATGACTTCAGATGACGAGTGCGCGCCGATTATTTCCGAAGGTGCGCTTAGCTCTAATTTCTCATCAGAAACTTCTTCCATATCGAACATGTTGTGTCTGTTGGGTTACTTAAGTGTATCCACAATTTACCCCCGGTAACTTATGTTGACAGTTGTGCGTTGGTGCGCTATGACAACGACGTGAGCCCAGTTTTTCATTACTACGAAGCAGAAGGCGCTGCCTTAAACAGTCAATATATCACTGGATCAGCACGCTCGACAAGACACAGAACTACGAGACGGAAGAGAACTATTGGAAGCAACCCCCGTATAATAACTCTATACCAAACCCGCACATTTGATTTATGACAACAGCGCGCTGGTAACAGTTGCTGACGAACAGCAAGGGCACTTGCCCACGTGGGTAACCCACAGAGTACTAACGCTGCCGAGACATATCATGTCCCGCTGTCCTCTATGGACGTCGATGACAGTTGTGGACTGGACTCCGACGAACACGGACACCATGTGGAGCTCTGCCTTACGGCAGAGATTTCGAAGGTATTCTTGTCAGAAAAAATAACATGGGATACTGGGCGTCGGCCGTTTTACCACGATGCGAGTATACGTTACCGCTGAAACTAAACGAGCCGTGGTCGTCAAGGGGGCGGCCTTCTTACGAAGGCAGATAGCTGGGCGAACCCAGTCAGGATACCAGAGGTTCCATGCACTGAACTCAAGACATGGTTCGGCAACAAGTGTTTCAAGATACGGTGCATATCCAAAGCGTCAACCATCATGACTTCGAGATATGCATACATATCGAAAATCGTTGAGAGTGAAAAGGACTATGGAACGCGCCAGCAGGTTGCGCCTGGTACTTCGAGGTTTCATGGACCTACAAGCCTTTGGTGTAGGAGCGTTCTCAGGAACAGCGCGGCGGTCAAGCCGGCGATTGCTCGCCAGCGTGGCAGCCAGCAGGAGGCATTGGGCCATTGCTTCCCTCGTCATCAACATGGCGTTCTCGAAGCATATCAAGAGCTTGCTGAAGCAACCGGTGAAGAGGAGCCCGTGGTGCGCTTCTCCCTGCCACCTGGGTCAGCATCCGCGCTCGGATCGCTCCCAGGGTTCGCGCGCTACGACGAGTCATGTCGCTGTCTACAGTGCGTCAAACCAGGCGCAGGCACCAAAGATGCGCCAAGAGCCTTCTCGTTGAATCTCAGGGAGACCACGAGGGGCTCTGGATTCAGATCTACGTCTTGCGACGAGGAGTTTGAGACGAGCACCAACCTTCTCACCGTCAAGCATGTTGATGACACATACATGGCCAGTACTGGAGATACCATTGACCTATCTGACACATGTGTTGAAGATAGATGTGGGAAGTTTAAACTCGACGGACATACGTATACCACGTGTGCTGTGAGGTATGCTAAGGATAACGAAGGTAATCTTACTCTTGGCCAAGACGAATCGATACCATAACTCCGCTAATCCAGCACCGCGAACTCACGGGCTCAGATGCTGAGGCTAAGGCGTCGAAGATGGTCGCTGATATATGTGTCAGCCTCAGAGGCGCTCTGGCTTGCGCTGTTTTGATACAAGTATGGCTAATGATGTATTTTGTCCCATTGCAGCGTGTCCAGAAATCGACCAACGTGCAAGTGCGACGACTCAACGCGATTGCTAGGCAGCTGCAGGCCCGCCCCAAAACTATCGATTATACAACGATGATACCAACGGGCGAGACATACCTGCGCGGCGACTCCAGCTATCGTCGCTTAAGCGATGCCGATGATGAGGTCAAAGGCTATGGTATTCGCGGGGCAAGTCTGCTGGGGCGTGGGCGCGCGCATGATGGTAAACCCGTTGTCCATCTTGCCGACGCGCACTGCAAGTCTCGCCGCTTGCAGGTCCGCTCTAGCCATTCGGCTGAAGCGCTAGAAGCAGCCCGTAATTGGAGGACTGCTATCTCGCGATCGTCGCGCTACGCGAACACCACGCGAGGCTGCTGGCACCCACTCAGTTGAAGCATATTCTCGAGATGGGCGGCCTCACCATTAAGGTCACCCTGACCGTTGATGCGGAATATGTCGTCAAGTTCTTCTGAAGAAGCCGACTGGATGCACCCTCCTGGGCCGCGTCAGGTGGATGCGGCAGATGATGGAGCGCGGTATCGCGCATGGCGCGCAGTGGTGTGATGCCCGTGACATGACCGTGGATGGTCGCGCCAAGGGGGGCAATGAAGCGACATGCTCCATGCAGGGCCGGCCAGCCGAGAACATCTGAACCGTCCGAGGGGTAATGAGCTGCTGGGTAAACCTGCTGAGGTTTGAGCCCGCGGGCTGCTGCCTTCCCTCCCTTTGTCATGGAAGTATTTGGCTGAATCAGGCCGGGCGCGGATTCGCGCTTCGCCCTCCCCCCCCGATTCTGAAGGAGGAAGGGCAGAGGCGAGAGTTAGCGAGCGTTTGTCCGCGGTTGTTTGGGCTCTAGCGCCCGGCCGCCTATATGACCGCGTCGCGCCGCGACGCGCCGCTCGACATCGATGCGGACACCGGTCCCTTGAGAGGTTACGTTGCCGCTCGCGCGGCCATCTCTTCTCTCTTGCCCTATCGTTACTACGATGCAACAGGGTTTGTCGGTACTACGCCTAAGGCGTAGTATTTGGTTGGGCGTACCGCCTCACTTTCAACATGCATATCCATAGTTTTTATAGGTCCTGTGGAATTGGGTCATCGTTCTGAGTCAGCAGCGCCCCGTGTTCCTCATTTCTCCTCCTCCCCTCCCTCCTCCTCCCATCCCTGCCTCTGCCCCCCGCGCCAATCGACGATTTCGGCACACCTCTCACACGTTTCGTGGCCCTGTAGCTCCACCGCAGGCCATTGCGGTTACGTTCGCATGCGCCCACCTCACCAATTTCGGCACACCTCTCACACGTTTCGTGGCCTTCCATGGGGCTCCACCGAAGGCCTCAGTTGCTGTGTCCTCGTGCGCCCACTGCGCCCATTTCGGCACACCGCTCACATGTTTCGTGGCCCCACAGAGAGCTCCACGAAGGCCCCATGGCTGCGTTCGCATGCGCCCACCGCACCCATGCCCGCACACTCCTCACACTTGTCGTGGCCCCAGGGACCACCGAAAACCCAGTGGTTGCGGTCGCATGCGCCCACCGCGCCCATGTCGGCATACCCCTCACACGTTTCGTGGCCCTATAAGGATTTCCGCCGAAACCGCAGTGGCTGCCCTCCATGGGATTCCACCGAAAGCCCCAGTGGCTACGTTCGCACGCGCCCACCGTATCAATTCCTGCACACCCGTCATGAATTTCGTGGCCCATGGTGAACTCCAACGAGGGCCGCACCGCAGTGGTTGCGTTCGCATGCGCACCGCCCCGATTTCGGCACACCCCTTCACATAATTCGTGGCCCCATAGGGAACTCCACCGAAGGTTTCAGTGGCTGCGTTCGCATGCGCTCAGAACACCCATGTCGACACCCCTTTACACCTTTCGTGGCCTTACATGGACCTCCGCCGAACACCGCAGTCGCTGCGTTCGCGTGCGCCCGCCGCACCCATTTCGGCACACCCCTCACGCACCCATCCCATGTCGGCACACCCGTCACGCGCTCCGTGGCCCCATAGGGAGCTCCAGAGAAGGCCCCAGTGGCTGCGCTCGCGTGCGTCCACCGCACCTATTTCGGCACATCCTTGACACGTTTCGTGGCCCCATAGGAAACTCCACCGAAGGCCCCAGTGGCAGCGTTCGCATGCGCCCGCCGCATTAGTTTCGGCACACCGCTCACATCTGTCGTGGCCCCACGGACCACTGAAGACCCCAGTGGCTTCGTTCGCAAGCGCCCACCGCATTAATTTCGGCACACCCGTCACACGTTTCGTGGCCCCATGAGGAGCTCCACCGAAGACCCCAGTGGCTGCGTTCGCATGCGCCCATCGCGCCCATTTCGTCACCCCCTTCGCACGTTTCGTTACCCCATAAGGAGCACCATCGAATGCCCCAGTGGCGGTGTTCGCATGCGTCCGCCCCACCCATTGCCCTCACACGTTTCGTGGATCCATAGGGAGTGCCACGGGAGGTTCCACTGGCGGTGTTCGCATGCGCCCGCCCCGCCCGTCTCGGTACATCCCTCACACGGTTCGCGGACCCAGAGGGAGTTCCACCGAAGACCCCAGTGGCGGTGTTCGCATCCGTCCGCCCCACCCATTCCGGCACACCCCTCACCTGCCGTGGCCCCACAAGGAACATCACCTGAGACCCCAGTGTCTGCGTTCGCATGCGCTCATCGCGGCCATTTTGGTACAATCCTCACCCGTCTCGTGGCCCCATAGGTAGTTCCGCCGAAGACGATACTTACAACTGCGTTGCTCACAGCTGCAGATGGATAGGTCCTTCGCCAGGCTAATTGTTGACTCGTGATCGTGGCTTCGGGAGCACGGCTGCATGGTTTTTCAAGAGGGGTCGTGGCCTCGGGAGGGGGGGCGGTGCATGCAGGGAAATGCTCAGGGGAGGGTCCCTTATGAGAGTACAGAAGCCCTACCACACATCCACGCCGCAGCGTGCACAAGGCACGGTGGCGGATTTAGAACAAGTACGCTCACCATCCCTTGCGGCAGGTTCGCTCCGCGTTGACGCGGTGAAGATTCCAGTGTGGGCGTTCAATGTCGTGGACTGGAGCCGCATGGCGTCGAACGATCTGCTATCGGAAAGCCGCGCCACGATCCACGTGCTGTCAGAAACCAGCGCGCAGGTCATCACGACGTGAACTTGCCGTGTGGCCGCACGTGCTCCTCTCGCTGGCTTGATAGCATGTGCAACTCGTTTAGGAGCGTGGCCTTGAGGTAAAAAACGAGTTGCTTCCTCATCGTTCCCCTTCAAGACGGGACTGGAGAGGCAAAACGTCTGCAACAGCGGCCCAGCAGGCCGGTTCTGCCAGAAGTGCGGGGAACCGGCTGTCTGGGCGATGGTGTCGACAGCGGCTTCGAGAACGCTGCAAGAGAGGCCAAGAGCTCCAGCGTTGAGCGCGGTGCAGAAAGTGCGTAGTAGGAATAGGAGGAGCAGGAGGGTGAGGAGGAGGAGGAGGAGGAGCAGGAGGAGGAGGAGAAGGAGGAGGAGAAGATGCCAGAAGAGGAGGGGAGGAGGAGGAGGAGGAGGAGGAGGAGGAGGAGGAGGGAGGAGGAAGGCGAGCAGACAGGCCAGAAGCAGCCTCTTGGATGCCTTTCAGAGTCTCTTCGGCTTTCTTCCGAGAGCTGCTTGGAGTCCTCTTGGGGCATGTTGGGCGTTTCTTGGCAGTCCTTGGGGCCTCTTGGAGCGTCTTGAGTGCCTCTGGGCGGCCTCTTGGGATCTGTTGGGGGTATCTTGGGGGCCTCTTGGGGCCCCTTGGGGCTTCTGGGAGTGCAGGAGGATGAGGAGGAGGATGAGGAGGTGGAGGAAGAGGAGGAGGAGGAGGAGGAGGAGGAGGAGGAGGAGGAGGAGGAGGAGGAGTTGGAGGAGGAGGAGGAGGAGGAGGAGGAGGAGGAGGAGGAGGGGGAGGAGCCGCAGCAGATGGAGGCAGTGCAGGAAATGGAGACGGATGACCAGATTCATGTAAGAGGAGGTGCCCACTTATCATAATCACGCGCTTGTGCTGCCCAGGCTCTGTGCTATCACAGCGCAAGACCTTCATGCCAAGTCCAGCTCCTCGCCTTTGACGTCCTCGGCCAGCCAGCCCGGATGGCACATCGAAAGCCCTAGTGCGTGTTTGGATAATCGCCGGGGGCGCAAAGATGTAGGACCGCGCTTCGCGAAATGGGCCGGGGAGCTGCGCTTCTCCAGGGTAGTCGCGCGAGAGCGCGAAGATGACCGCGCGGAACCGCGTCCATCGTGGCTACGGCTGGATTCGCCTCGAAGTCCGTGTCAAAAGCGCACCCTGGCAGAGGTGCAGCGAGCAGCTGTAGTTATCGGTAACGTTGTGTTTTTCTGGGGGGTCAAATGAAGCATCGGCGCTGGTGTATCCATGGCCGAAAACTGGCCGCATCATCTTATTTAAGTAAACACATCTTGCCGAATCCCCACTCATCGGGCTTAATGTTGGGCTGAATGAATTTTGGCAGATCCGGCCTTCCCGCTGCCCACAGCGGCCCAGAGGCTTCCCAAGGTGCCCCAAGGCGACCGAAGAGGCCGCGAAAGCAGCCCCTCCCAGAAGCTTCAACACGGCCTGAAAGAGCTCCCAGGCGGCGTCAGAGGGCCCCAGAAAGGCGTCCAATATGGCCCACCTGTGTTCGTAGAGCCCCAATTTTGGTCCAAGAACGCCCCAAGACAGCCCGAGATGGCATCTAGGAGGCCACGAGGCCTCCTCCCAAAGCGGCCCAAGAGAGGCCCGAGAGCGCCCGTCCAGGGAGCCTGCAGAGGAATCTGTTGTGGATTGTCAAGAGGCTTTTGTTCCCAACCATCCTGTGGAGTTGAGAATCCTCTTTTTGAAGCGACAGCCCCCGCGTCTGTTCTCCTCCTCCTCGCCTCTCCTCCCCCCTCCTCCCCCTCCTTCCCTCTGCTCACCGCATTAGTCTACGATTTCGGCACACACCTCACGCGTTTCGTTGCCCCATAGGGAGCTACACCGAAGGCCCCAATGCTGTTTGCATGCGTACCCGCCGCCCATGTCGGCACACCCCTCACACGTTACGTGGCCCCCATGGGGACCTCCACCTAAGTCCCCAGGGGTGCCGTTCGCATGCGTCCCCGCCTCCCACTTCGGCACACCCCTCACTCGTTTCGTGGCCCCATAGGGAGCCCGACGTAAGGCCCCAGTGGTGCCTTTCGCACGCGCCCCCACCACCCAGCATGGTTTTAAAGTCCCGTGGTTGGGGGTCATTTTACGGTCCCGGTCCCGTGGGGATAAGTTTAAGTTTCAAGGTCCTGTGGGGGCCTTTTTTTAAGGTCCCGTGGGGGTAATATGAAAGTCCTGAGGGGTCCCTTAGGGCCCTGCTTGGGCCCTCAAACAGAGGTTACGCGACTGTCACGAAACAGGTGTCGCTAGGACCCCATAACGCATACAGGTGGGTTCCTCTTGCCGGGCCAACCAAACAAACCTGTCATACACAGCGTTTGCGCTTCCTGTCAAGCGCTTCCTCCGAAGAGGCAGGCATGATGACAAGATCAAGCCAACTTGAGCCAAGAGGGGCTACTGACGAAGAGAAATGAGAATGACGGGCGAAAACGAGCGGGGCAAAACAAGAGAGAGGGACAGAGAAATGACAGAGGGAGGAGGAGGAGGAGGATGGGGGGGCGAAGAGAAGCGCGACGAGGAGTAGGAGTAGGACGGCATACAAGGGGCGAGGGAAGAGAAGGGGAGATGAGGAAGAGGAGGAGGATGACGATGAGGAGGAGGAGGAGGAGGAGGAGGAGGAGGAGGAGGAGGAGCAAAAGGAGGAGGAAGAGGAGAGGGGAGGAGAAGCGTGACGAGGAGTGGGAGGAGGGGGGCATGCAGCGGGCGAAGGAAGAGAATGAACGAATAGAAGGATAGTAAAAAGAGGTGGGCTTATCAGGCAACGTTCAATAAGAAACCCAGAGTCTCGCCACCAATAGGCGGCCTGGCTCTGCAAACGTAGAGGAGGATGAAGATCATAGGCCCTGGGGGGTCGCGGGGGGGGGGGCAAGCATATATATATATATATATATATATGTATATATACATACATACTTAGACACATCCATATGTATAGGCATACGAGTACAATGTACATGTGAGGGCGAAGTGATGATGCCATAACGTGTGACAACCTCGGAAAACATCGGATCTGGATTTGCTTGGGCACTGGTGGGGCTACAGATATCCATAACCGCTGCCTGCTGGGATACTGGGAAGCCAGCTGCCAAAGTGATAGTGGTCGGCAGTGTTGAATGCCAGCTTGTGATGAAGGAGTTCCCTTAGAGAGGTTTCCGCAGCCTTTGTGAATCAAGGATTGCATCAAACAGGCACAGTCAAAACATACGCGTACACATCTTTTCTTACCCATACATATTAGCGCAGTTTCGTTTGTGAACGATGCGCCCTCTCTTGGTCGCAAGCTTGGTCGGGGCCCTCGGCGTCAGTGGCTTGGTCCCTCCAGACGACCTCAGACTGTTTCAGACGTGGAGCTCCGGCCAGCCACCGCAGTTGCTATCAAGAGATGATCGACTGTCGACACAGAAACCCGAGGCGTCCAAGATGACTGCTACGACACAGTCGAGGGATTCATCGGGGAGGGAGTTCTTCACGTATGGTTCTGTGCCCATCTACGCCGCTTCACCCATGAGTGGCGCCGCCGCCGCCGCTGGCGGAATCGCGGTGGCGCGCCCGTGGATCATCATGTTGGAAAGCGACGCCTTAGAGGAGGAGTCCGTGTCACTGAGCAAGGAGTTGCCGAATGGCCTTGCGACGCACGCGAGCATGGGCGAGGTGCCCATGGTGATGGGTAGCTTGGATGTCGGTAGTCTTCACTCGTTCATCAACAGACACCCAGGGCGTCTGAAGTTTGTCGTAGAGGATCGGTGGCAGCAAAGGGTGGACGCGCCGGCCGCGCCGGTCATCGAAGAGGTTTCGAATTCAGAGCGGCGGACCTACCCATGGGGCATCCAGTACCTCAATGCGGACGTGGTCCGTGGGAAAGGCGCGGGAGTGAGCGTGTACGTGCTGGACACTGGCGTTCGCATCACTCATAACGAGTTCGGCGGCCGTGCCTTCGCCGGAGTGGACGTGGCCGCCTCGGGGACGTACCCAGGCACTCTCACAGTGTGCTCGCCGTCCAGCACGACGTGCGCTGCCGACCAGCATGGGCACGGCAGCCACTGCGCGGGAACAGTCGGGGCCTCGACATACGGCGTCGCGGATGGCGCTTCTATCTACGCCATGAAGGTCCTTAATGACGCAGGCTCGGGCTGGACCACATGGTCCATTCTAGCCGAGCAGTGGATTTTGTCGTCTGGGAACAGGCCAGCAGTGGTCAGCATCAGTATCCAGGCCAACTACAATGACCTCGCAGAGGAAACCTCCATTGACAACCTGGTGGCCGATGGCGTGACCGTGGTGGTGGCTGCAGGGAACGCCAACGCAGACGCGTGCACCTACAATCCAGCTTGGATTTCGTCAGCGATCACCGTAGCTGCTTTTGGTGGGGCTTCAGGGAGCTCATGGGACAGGTCTTCGTACAGCAACTGGGGCTCTTGCATTGATGTGTATGCTCCGGGCACGAACATCCTCTCGCTGGGCCCACACAGCAACACCCAGACCTATTTCAACACGGGCACATCAATGGCCTGCCCACACGTCGCCGGGCTCGTGGCCAGGATGTACGAGGCGTATCCTACGGCGGGGTCCATGACCGCCGCGCAGAGGTGGGATCTCCTGACGGCCACGAACTGCACTGGCTGTGTCACAAATGACGCGACTCCCACACCCACTGTCAACCTGGTGGCCTTGGCCACTTCCTCTACTCCCGCGCCTATGATCTCGCCCACTCCCCCGCCTACGCCATCGCCTACACCACTGCCCACGCCCTTGCCCACGCTCTCGTCTTTGACGCCCTTGCCCACGCCAGTACCTACGCCCTCGCCTACGCCAATGCCCACCCCCTCGCCCACGCCTTCGCCTACGCCGTCGCCTACAGCCTCGCCCACGCCTTCGCCTACGCCATCACCAACTCCCTCGCCTACGTCCTCGCCAACGCCCTCGCCTACGCTTGTGCCCACGCCCTACCCCACGGCGTCGCCCACTCCCTCGCCTACGACCTCGCCCACGCCGGCACCTACGCCCTCGCCCACGCCTTTGCCTACTCCAGTACCTACGCCCTCGCCTACGCCAATGCCCACCCCCTCGCCCACGCCTTCGCCTACGCCGTCGCCTACAGCCTCGCCCACGCCTTCGCCTACGCCATCACCAACTCCCTCGCCTACGTCCTCGCCAACGCCCTCGCCTACGCTTGTGCCCACGCCCTACCCCACGGCGTCGCCCACTCCCTCGCCTACGACCTCGCCCACGACGGCACCTACGCCCTCGCCTACGCCCTTTCCCACGCCCTCGCCGACACCCTCGCCCACGCCTTTGCCTACGCCCTCGCCCACGCCTTTGACGCCTTCGCCTACGCCCTTGCCCACGCCCTCGCCTACGCTTTGGCCCACGCCCTTGCCCACGCCTTCGCCTACGCCGTCGCCTACGACCTCGCCAACGCCCTCGCCTTCTCCATCACCAACTCCCTCGCCTACGTCCTCGCCGACGCTTTTGCCCACGCCCTTGCCTACGCCCTACCCCACGGCGTCGCCCACTCCCTCGCCTACGACCTCGCCCACGCCGGCACCTACGCCCTCGCCTACGCCCTTGCCCACGCCCTCGCCGACACCCTCGCCCACGCCCTTGCCTACGCCCTCGCCCACGCCTTCGCCCACGCCTTCGCCAACGCCATCGCCTTCGTTATCACCTACTCCGAATCCCACGTCATATCCCACGCCCTTCCCCACGCCCTATCCTACACCTTCGCCTACTCCGTCGCCTTCGCCGGCACCTACGCCCTCGCCTACGCCGTATCCCACGTCAAAACCCACGCGCTTCCCCACGCTCTATCCCACGCCCTATCCCACGCCCTACCCCACGCCCTACCCCACGCCCTCGCCTACGCCCTATCCCACGCCCTATCCCACGCCTTACCCCACGCCGTATCCCACACCCTATCCCACGCCCTATCCCACGCCTTATCCCTCGCCGTCTCCCACGCCTTATCCCACGCCTTATCCCACGCCCTATCCTACGGCCAATTCGTGCAGCAAGTACTCCTCCTGCAAGCCTTGCCAATATGCGGCGGGGTGCTACTGGTGCAGGTCAAATTCGTGGTTCTCTGTGTACTCTGGCCAGTGCCTTTCCACCGGGACGATCGCCTCCTGCTTGTGGATGTCCCCAACTTGCCGTTGGAGGTGGTGGTACTATTTCACTTGGAGGTTCCGCCTCCGGGTCAGGAGAGCATACTCATCGGCGTTCATCGGAGACAGCTTCGTGCGAGGAGCCTTCGAACGCTCCGGCCACTCTCGGGTGTCTGCCCTCCCGTCCAGTGCTGTCTTGTCCGTCCAGCTCTCTATTCCAAGTCTCCGCATGGTTGCCTCGGACACAGATGAGATGGATGAGATTGAGGTTGAGTATTCCGTAGCAGTACCTGGCGACGATTCGGACGGTGTCGAACAGCAGCAGGTCGACTCGCTTTCGGCAGACTTGGCGCAGGTCTCAGCGGAGGAGTACACGCAGGACTTCGTATCGGAGATGAGCGGTGTGGCCGGCGCGGCGGCTTTCGGTGTGGAGGCGGTGGCCAATTCTGCTACAGCCCCTACGGTGACCACGGTAACAGATCCTCCGACGCCGAGTCCGACGCCGAGTCCGACTCCGAGCGGGGCTTCTGCGAAGGGAGATCCTCATTTGGTCAACGTCTATGGCCAGCGGTTCGACCTGATGCAGCCTGGTCTGCACTCATTGGTTCATATTCCGAGGCTTGCCGACGCCGTCAGCACCCTTCTGGACATTCGAGCCGACGTCCAGAGGCTTGGGGCCACCTGCGCAGACATGTACGTCCAGTCCATCAACGTGACAGGTGCGTGGGCCTCTGTGCCTGAGCATCCATCCGGCATATTCTTCTCGGCTGAGAAGTCGTCACAACATCCCGGTTGGCAGAAGCTCGGCCAAGTCAAATTGAAGGTGATCCAAGGCCACACGGAGAGCGGCATCGCATATCTCAATTTCCTCATCCGCAGCCTGTCGAAGGTTGAGTATTCGATCGGTGGTCTCCTTGGGGAGGATGACCACACCGAGGCGTCGAGAGTCGACCTCAACTGCCACACGAGCGTAAACCTCTGAGGCGGGCCACTAGACGAGCGCTGCAGACTGGCGTTCCAGCCAGCCTCCACCGCTTGCTGCGCAGGACTTCCATACTTTGTGCCGAAGCCCGTCTTTCCGAGCACACGAGGTCCAGCGTTGACCATGACGCTTCGCGTACGTCCACCCACCAGCCCATCCAGATAGCAGCAGGCGACTTCGTCAGGACCGTTGTGCGAAGGGGGGGGCAGCGTTCCATCACCGTCGTTTCTTCCTTTCGAAGCTGATGGGGATCCCGAGGGGCGCCGTGAAGGCCTTTCTGGCCTGCTCTTGACTGACTGCCTCGTGACAGCGGAGAGGCACGAACACTTTAGGAGTCGACCATGAAGGCCTTTGCGAAAATGTCAGCGAAACATCGAGGGGGAGCCTTTTGGAGCATCGTGGGCATTTTTGGGGCGCTCTTGGGGCAATTTTGGGAGCCATCTTGGGGCTCCCTCGCGCCCGTCTTGGAGGCCTTCGTGGACCTCCAGTGCCGATATGGGGATCGTCGATCAAAAGGAAAGGTCGTGAACTAGCGTCCCACGGTGGGGCGTTCTTGAGGTGACATTGAGGCCCCTGTGTGGGGTCCTGGGCCTCTATCGGGGTTATCTTGGGACATCCTGTGGCTATCCAGCCGCCAGCGGCATACCCCGCCACCGTGCCTGTGCAACAGCGCAGCAGGAGTGAGAGGCAGAATGTAGGAACAGCGCAATTCGGACGAGCGGTCAGAACTAATACGGCTCGTGAGCTCGACGTGGTCCTTGTTCGCGTGGTCGGGGGAAGGCCGAGTTCACGCCCAGCTGCAGTTTAGCGTGCGGTCTGAACTGACTGAAGTGGGTCGGGATCTCGACCTCATTTTTGTTCCGTGCGGTGGAGAGAAGGATGATGCTGATGCTGATGATGCTGATGATGATGATGAGGAGGAGAAGGAGGAGAAGGAGGGGCAGAAGGGGCGGCAGACTGTATGTAGGCCTAGGCGTTCGTATGTAGCGTTTTCCAGGGCCGTTTTAGCAGCCACGGTTTTAGCAGCCCTCGCCCAGCTTTCGAACGCAGCTCCAAAGGAGCTATAAACCTAAAAATATGTGGACATCGTCTCGGCCTACGTATCAAGGGAGCTATAAAGCTGAACATATGTGGAAATCGTCTCGGCCTAAGTATCACGGGAGTAAGCAGTGTCCTACACATACAAGTATCAAAGGAGCTATAGACCTCAGCATCAAAGGAGATAAAACCTAATAAAGCATCAGAGAAGAAAAAACCGGTGAGTTTGTAGAAATACAAGTATCAAAGGAGCTATAAGCCTAAGAAGACGTGGAAACCAGACTAGAAAAACCACGCTCTGCCTGTGCAGCTCCTGCTCCCTTCGGCGCCCTCGGGCCGGCAGGGGCCGGCGGGAGCCTCCTCGCGCGCGAAGCTGCTGCGGAAAAGACGCCGAGGCAGGCGCGCGCAATGCCGCGGGGGGCGGGGGATGGCCACGGCTTGAGCAGCGGCCCGCCCTCGGTGCGCAGCGCTCGGGTGGGGGAAGAGCACACAGAGACACAAGTAATCGTCGATCCCCCCCCAAGAAAGTACGGGAAAGTACTGGAAGTGGGGGGAAGACAAAACTCCAGGAAGCATGGGAAGTGGGGGGGACGACAAAAACCCAGGAGGGGGAAACGCACACAGAGGCACAAGTAATCGTCGATCCCCAAGAAAATCGGGT
>CAUYUJ010020199.1:152302-154802 GCA_963575745.1 Prorocentrum cordatum
CGACGACGACGACGAGGGCGACGGCAGCGGTGACGACGATGACGGTGGCGACGACGGCGGCGGCGGCGGCGTCGACGGCGCGGCCAAGGCGACGACGGCGACGACGGCGACGACGGAGATGGCGGCGCGACGCCACGGGAGAGTTCCGATGGGCATGCCGAGGAAGGGGGAGGGAGGGAGGGAGGGAGGGAGGGAGGAGGTTAAGGCCGAGGTACAGGAGATCGGGGGCGCATTGGAGGAATTATACTGTCAACACGCGGCTAATCACCCACGATGCGACGAGGTAGTGGGCGAGGCCACCTCGAAGGAGGGTCGAAAGCCCTTTGAAGCAGGGCGTGGAGGGAGAGAGAGTGAGAGAGCGAGAGAGCCTCGCCTGCTTCGCCGAAGCACGCACGGAGCCTGCCGCAAGGGCACGTCGTGCTGTGCGCAACCCAGGTAAGGTGAATCGTGCAGGGACGCTGCATAAAGCACTCTCCAGATGTGGGAGCCGTGAGGGTGACGGCCAGGAATGAAACCACCAGCTCTGCGGCCTCAGAGAAGAGAGTCGTCGGAGCAAGAAGTAATCAGGAGGGGAAAAAACACACAGACATCAGGAAATTATGCAAAAATATGGGAAGCGGGGGGGAAAACAGAAATCCAAAAAACATCGGGAAATATGGGGAATCCTTTTATTTGTGTGTATTTATTTGTGTGTCCTGGGGCCCCTTCAAGTAATGACGATGATGCGTTCCAGGATCCCCCAGGCCTCCTGCATCTCCTGCCGCCCCTCGCGCGCTTCAAGATCGGGGGCCGCCGAACGCTCCGGAGTTCCAAGAACGTATCCTGAGCCAGCATCTAGGGTTAAGTCGGGCCTGTCCCTCTATAGGGGGAATATACAAAAATAATCAAAAAATAATCTGGGGATATTATCTTTTGAATATTTTGGGGCATATTTGGCGTATTTTTTGAATATTTTGGATTAGTTTTTATTTTTCGTCCAAAATCCCCCTGTAGGGGGACAGGCCCGACACAAGTCTAGGGGAACGACAAATGACATAAACATAAAAACTGGGAGGTCTTCGCGGATTTCTTGGATCCGCGCTGGGCCCCCCTCCCTGGCGCGCGGAGCGCGCCAGGGGCGGCGCCGGAGGCGGCGCCAGGGGGTCCCAGCGCCGATCCGAGAAATCCGCGCGGACCTCCGAGTTATTCTGCTTATGTTATTGCTCGTTCCCCCAATCTTATCACGACGTCCTTCTCGTCTTAGAGGGAGGCCCGAAACAGCGACGGCGGCGACGGTGACGGCGGCAGGCGCCACTCGCCGGCGGTGTCGTCGTCGTCGTCGTCGTCGTCGTCGTCGTCGTCGTCGTCGTCGTCGTCGTGGTCGTCGTCGTCGTCGTCGTCGTCGTGGTCGTCGTGGTCGTCGTGGTCGTCGTCGTCGTCGTTGTCGTCGTCGTCGTGGTCGTCGTCGTCGTTGTTTTAGAGAGGCCCATAGCAGCGGCGGCGGCGACGACGACGGCGGCAACGCGCATCAGCTATACGGATGCGGCGCCGGCGGCGGCGACGACGCTGGCGCCGTGGCGCCGCAGGCACGGCTCTGCAGGCAGGCGCCACTCGGCGGCGGTGTTGACGTCGTCGTCGTCGTCGTCGTCGTCGTCGTCGTCGGTTTCATCGTCCGCGTCGTCGTCGTCGTAGTCGTCTTCCTGTTCTCCTTCCTTCTTCTTTTCCCCTGGCCCTTCCCGACGATGCCGCTGCCACCCCTCCCTCCTTCCCCTTCTCTCTCGACCTCCTTCGTCCCTCCTGCCTGCCTGCCTGCCTCATCCTGCTGCTCCTCCTCCTCCTCCTCCTCCTCCTCCTCCTCCTCCTCCTCCTCCTCCTCCCTGTCCCTTCTCCTGCACCTGCTCCTGCTCGTCCTCCTCCTCCCTTCCTTTCTCTTTTGAGGAACTCCTCCCTGTCGCACCCCGAGGCAGTCGGAAGGGCGGGCTGGGCGTTTCGCTTGAGACTTTCTTACCATTCTTGAAAACGGGCAGCAGGTTCACAGATGGAGGGCGGCTGGCTTCCTAAATGTGGCTCTCGCCGTAGCGCCGCGCACACTCGTTAAAGAAAGTTGCAAGAGTTTCTCGGATTGAGGGCGGGTGGTTGACAACATGTGGCTCTCGTTTTAGTGCCGCGCACATTCGTTTTCATTATTCAAAAGAGTTTCACGGATTGAGGTCGGGTCGTTTTCAAAATGTGGTTGTCGTCTCAGCGCCGCGCTCATTCGTTTAAACCATTACCAAGAGTTTCACGGATTGAGGGCGGTTCCTTTTCAAAGTGCGGTTCTCGCTTCAGTGCCGCGCCCAGTCGGCTGAAACATTGATCGATTTCATGGATTCTCATGGTTGACGTACCAGAGGCGGTGTTTTGGAGGGAGTCAGGAAGTTCAGGACGCAACAGTGACGCTGATTCGCGGTGTTGAAGTCCCAGGAGCGGTTTTTTGGCACGATGGTTCAGGACCGTCAAGACGCAACAGTCAGGTTGACTC
>CAUYUJ010020200.1:0-12500 GCA_963575745.1 Prorocentrum cordatum
CGACTACGACTACGACTACGACTACGACTACGACTACGACTACGACTACGACTACGACTACGACTACGACTACTACTACTACTACTACTACTACTACTACTACTACTACTACTACTACGACTACTACTACTACTACTACTACTACTACTACTACTACTACTACTGGAACTTTTATGAATACGAGCAATACTTATGCTACGAGTGTGACTACGACTGATCTGTTCGCCAGCGCGGACCCCAGACAGTGTGTTCCAAACAGAACAGGTTGCACAATCTCTGCGGTGCAACCGACGTGGTGCAACATATGTGGTGCAATGTTTGCAGTGCGATCTACGTTGTGAAATCTTTGTGTAGCAGTGCATGTTGTGCAATCGATACGGTGCAATCTACGTTGTAAGTCTATATATATATGCGGTGTAGTCGACGTGTTGCAATATGTGCGGTGCAATCTATGCAGTGCAATCCCTGAACATCGGTGGTGAAGTCTATGTTGTACGATCCAGGCGGCGGCGGGGCGGCGACGAGGCCCCCTTGACCGCCGCTCGGGCCCAGACGACGGGCGGCGACGAGGCAGTCGCCACCCGGCCGGCCCAGCGCGAACCTTCCGCGCAGCTGGAACAGCATCGGGGAGGCGCCGGGCACGCGTTTCAAACGCTGGCGCGTGCCGCATACACAGAAGAAGCAGCCGTCGTGCTGGCAGCAGCGCGCGAAGCTGGCGGCGGCGGAGTCCTCTGGCGGGCGCAGGCTCATGGCGTCCCTGGGAGACCAAGATGCAACAACCGCAGTGGCTCACAGCAGCGGTGCCAGCCTCCCTCCCTCCCTCCCTCCTCGGTCCCCGAGACCCCAGGAGGTTCCTGGATCCGCAGGTCCCTGGAGCTCCCTGTATGCCATCGAGGGTCTCTCGAGGATCCTGAAGGCAGAGAGAGAGAGAGACAGAGACAGAGACAGAGAAAGAGACAGCGGGCCCGAATAACATAATCACCACCAGCTTCATTCCACCACCCTCGTCTACCCTCCTCTTCCTCTCCTCTTTTCTTGGAGGGGGAACTGGTGAGGGTGGTGGTGGTGTCTATTTCTGGGCCTCGGAGCGAGAGAGACAGAGGGGGGGGGGGGGTGGTGGGGGTGGGGGGGGGGGGCGAAACGCATAATAGAAACCAAGTTGAGCCTGGACCTCCTGGACAGCGGGTTAAGAACTGCAGCATGAAACAAGCCCACGCCGACGCCGCCAATGACGACGAGGCCGACACCGACGACGATGCCGACGACACCGCCGACGACGACTTGGCATGAACAAAAACGATCCTGAGGGTAATGGGTCCTGAACTCTGTGGCCTTCCCCCAAGACCAGCCCGCCATCCTGAAGCATTGTTTGATGGTCCCAGGGCGCGTCGGCGGCCCCGGGAAACCAAAGAGCGGCGAAGACCCGAGGACCCGTTTCCCACAAGACCCGTTCCCTTCACGGCGAACAGCGGACAGCCCGCGGAGGCTGGTCGGGGCTCCTCAGACCTCCTCGCCCTTGAGGACGGCCTGGGGCTGGACGGCCCAGGCGGGAGGAGGAGGAGGATGGAGGGAGGGGGCGGAGGGGGGAGGGCAAGTGAGGTGCGCTCGCGTCAACATCTGACATCCTACCCCTCCCTCCCATCCCTTACCATGGCGCTGATTTTCTCTATCCGCGGACGCGTGTCGTAGCGGACCTGTGCCTCCGCGCGCGCGTGCGTAGTGGGTGGTGGTGCACGTGCGTGCGTGCGTGCGTGTGTGCGTGGTTGTCGTGGTGGTGGTGGTGGTGGTGGTGGTGGTGGTGGTGGTGTGTCTGTGTGTGTGGTGTGTGCGTGCGTTGGCGCGTGTCGGCTGTGGGTGTGACCTGGTGTGGCGTCCCCTTGGTGTTTGGTGGTGGGCCAGGTGCTGTACAGTTAGCGTGAATGGCGTGTGGTGGGGAGGTGTGTGATGTGTGTGTTGTTGTGTCTGTGTGTGTGTCGTGGTCGTGGTAGTGTGTGTGTGTGTGTGTGTCTGTGTGTGTGCGTGTGTGTGTGTGCGTGTGTATGTGTGTGTGCGTGCGTGCGTGTGTGTCTGTGTGTGCGCGCGTGTGATGTGGTGTGACGCGGTGTAGCGTGGTGGTGGTGGGTGGGGTAGTGCGGTGGTGGTGGCGGTGCGCGGTGGTGATGCGCGTGCGTGCGTGCTTGCGTTGGTGGGTGGAAGTGGCGGTGGGTGTGCGTGCGGCGGGGCGGGGCGTGGTGCGGCGCGGTGGTGGCGGGCGGATGGGCGCGCGAGAAAGAGGCCCGCGCTGGGGCGAGAACGCCATCCTGAACGACGGAGGCAAAACACTGATCCGGAAATGAGGCCCACGCTGCAGCGGGAGCACGATTCGGAACGATGCGGGAGCAGAAATGAGGCCGGCGCCTCAGCGAGAGCAGCATTTTGAAAAAAAAACGCAGGCGAAAACCCAACTCCCGGGAATCCTGTGTAAAAAACAGTACGCGGGGGGGGTCGGCTACTTTCAGGCCGCCTTCGGGGGAAGAGGGAGAGTAGAATTCATATTGAGTATTGTATTAAGGAGTGGGGGGAGGGATAGGAAGGGGGAGGGGGGTGATCAGGGGAACACGAAGTCATGACACTGATGCGAGGAGGGAGGGAGGGGGGAGGAGGAGGAGGAGGGGAGGAGGGGGAGGGGGAGAGGGAGGAGGGTGACGAGCGGCAGCAGGAGGGGGAGGGCTAGGAGGGCGAGGGGCTGCCGCGGGCGGCAGCAGGCCGCCGCGGGCCCCTCTGGGAGAAGGCCTCGGCGGCTGGCCCGCGGCGGCGGCCTTCTCGGCCGCGGCCGGAGGCCTCCGTTTGGACCCTGCGAAGCAGCCCTCGGCGGCCCGGGCAGCGGCGCGGCGGGCCGGGCAGCGGCGCGTCGTCGTCGTCGTCGTCGACGTCGTCGTCGGCGTCGTCGTGGTCGTCGCGCCGACATCACCGTCGCCTCCTCCTCCTCCTCCTCCTCCTCCTCCTCCTCCTCCTCCTCCTCGTCATCATCCTCATCAACATGATCATTACCATCACCATGCTGCGGCGCGACGTCGCCCGTGTCGTCGGCGTCGTCGTCGTCGCGTCAACATCACCGTCGCCCTCCTCCTGCTCCTCCTCCTCCTCCTCCTGCTCCTGCTCCTGCTCCTGCTCATGATGACTACCACCACCATGATCGCCGTCGTCACCACCTCCATCGACATCACCGATCATCACAATCACAATCGCCGCCTTCGTCATCACCACCATCCACACCAAAACCCTCATCATCACCATCACCACGACCACTACCACCACCATCACCACCACCACCACCATCATCATCATCATCATCATCATCATCATCATCATCATCATCATCATCATCATCATCATCATCATCATCATCATCACCATCATAATCACCAACACCGTCATCATTCGCACCATCAGCATCATTATCACCATGACCCTGACCATGACTATCACCATCATGATCAAAATCACCATCACCATCACCACCATCACCATCACATCATTATCATCAGCAGCATCATCATCAGCATCAGCATCATCATCATCATCATCATCATCATCAGCATCATCATCATCATCATCATTAGCATCATCCGCATCATCATCATCAGCATCAGCATCAGCATCATCATTATCATCAGCTTCATCATCATACTCTTCATCATCGTCATCGTCATCATCATCATCATCATCATCATCTTCATCTTCATCTTCATCGGCATCATCATCATCATCATCATCAACCTCATCGTGGCCGTCGTCGCCGGGATGGAGGCGGCCTTGCTGGCCCTCGACGCCCTCGAGGCTCCAGGACTGGTATCACTGGATTTCTTCTTTCGGGAAGAAACGCTTCGCGTCGGCCTCCAGGGGCCCCTAGCGAGGGGGCCGATTCCGATTCCGCCTCCATTCCTCCCTGCTTCTGCCTCTCCAGCGCCTCCGGCCTCCCTCCCTCCGTTCTGTCACATGGCGGCCTTGGGCGTGCCCGTCTGTGGGGGAAACCGTGCACGGGAAACCAGAAACGGCGTGGGACCGCTCGCGACAAGAGGCGTCGGTCCTCTGGAGGTGCCTCCTCCACAGCCTTACTCGAAGGAGGACGAGAAATGGAGGGGGGGCTTGTGGCCCAAGCCAACTTCAGGAAACCCCTGCTCCAATCAACCGGCAGGCCAGGGCGTCCACATGATCCAGTCTCGGATCCTCCCTCCCTCCTTCCTCCTCGCTGCCTCCACCTACCCCTCCACCTCCCTGGGACGAAATAGGTGAAGGCCGCATCCGGATTCCGATGCCATGGCATCGAACAAAAATGAGAAAGCCCAGAGGTGTCCGAAGAGCGCGCGAGATCCCAGAAGGTGAGCCAGGCCAGAGCCATTCAACTCCGTCCACCTCACTCCTCTACCTCTCCCTCTTCCCCAGAAGGGCCTCCAGAGGCCTCCTGGGATCTCCGTCGGAGGCATCCGTCGGAAGCCTTCGTCGGATGCCGTTGGTGGACCGGGCAGCGGGGACGTGGGCGGCGGCGGCGTGTGTCCGCGTCCTCGTCCTCGCCCTCGTCGTCGGAGGCGTCGTCGGCGGCGGCGTCGTCGCGGATTTACAGTTGAGGTCGTTGTCTTCGTCATCAACGTCGTCACCACCATCATCACAATCACCAGAATTACCAGTCATCATCTCCATCACCATCATCATCACCATCATCATTCTCACCATCATAATCACCAGTAACACCATCATCAACGTCACCAGCAAAAACATTAATGATAACGCCACAACCAACATATTTAGGTATCATCATCGTCGTCTCTAGATTCATCCTCGTAATCATCAACATCATTTCCATCGCACCTATCATTCTAACCTTGGACACCATCATTATCACCACCATCACCCTCCTCATCGCCACCATCACCCACATTCATCACCACGTTAACCACAGCCATAATCACCATCACATGCATCCTCACCATCATGATCATAAATCATGACACCATCATTGCCAACACCACCACCATCACCATCCCATCATTCGTAGTAGTCATCATCATGATGACAACCGTCATCATCATCATCATCATCATCATCATCATCATCATCATCATCATCATCATCACCATCATAATCACCAACACCGTCATCATTCGCACCATCAGCATCATTATCACCATGACCCTGACCATGACTATCACCATCATGATCACCATCACCATCACCATCACCACCATCACCATCACATCATTATCATCAGCAGCAGCATCATCAGCATCAGCATCAGCATCAGCATCATCATCAGCATCATCATCTTCAGCACGATCCTCCTCCTCATCATCCTCATTATCATGAGCATCAACATCCCCATCCTCATCATCAGCATCCGCATCAGCGTCACCACCACTCACCATGAGCAGCATCATCGTGATCGTCGCCGTCGGGATGGAGGACCTGATAGACTGTGTGCCGTCGAACCTCGAGGGTCAATGGGGGGGCATTCTCAGCCGTTCTCGGAGGTAGCTCAGCATTTCTGGTTGCTCTTTGGGGGCCTGACGACTCCCTCTCCCTCTGTCTCCCTCCCCCTCTCTCCCTTCATCCCTCTCTCCCCCCCCCCTCTCTCCCCCTCTCTCCCTTCCCCCCCTCCCCCCCTCTCCCCCCCCTCTCGCCCTCTCCCGCCCCGCTGTGGACTGCTGTCGGTTTTGTGATTGGCGCGCGTGCATCAAAATGCGAGGACAGTTTGTTTTTATTTGAGGGGTCCCCCCGAGTCCCTATTGGCTCCGCGTGGCTGATAAGAAACGAAGAGGCGCAGTGGGAACGAGAAGGGATGGGAGTGCATGGACGTCTATTATTGGCGCGAGCGCACCTAACTTTGCCCCCCCCCCCCTCTCGTCCCTGTCATCGACTTGCTCCCCAATCCATGTCGCGCTCCCCACCCCCAGCCACCAGGCTCCGGGTGTGGGGCGAGGGTGGCCGTGCAACTGCACGGGGTGGGATACGCACAAGGACTCGATTCGCTTGCTCAGGCGTCGAGCCTCGGGCCGGGAGGCGAAAGGGTGAGGAGTAACAAAAGGGGGGGGGGGGTGAGAATCAGCTCACGAAGCCAGCTGCGTGCAGCAGACTTCGCACCCCCCCCTTTCCCTATCCCCCCCTGTTCGCTCGGCCCCATCGGCCCGCACTCGCGCTCGCGCGCCGGCGCACTGCCCCCGACGCCCCGGCCTCGGCCAGCATCGGTGGCCGCGTGCGGCGAGCGCTCTCCGCGCGTGCGCCGTCGCAGCAGCCGGCCGAGGCCGGAGCCCAGACCCCCGACGTGATGATTTGTTCAGTACGTCGACCCCCCGAGGCACCGACCCTTTCCCCACGACCGGCTCAGCATCCCGAGTCGTTTTTTTGACGCTCCCGAGGCCCGGCGAGGGCTCCCGGGGGCCGAGAATTAGGAAACGCCTCCCGTCATGATTTTTGTCACTACTCGAGGGGGTCTGGGAGCTTCGCGCGGGCGCGCGGAGGCCACAAGGTCGGCTGCCGCCCCCGGACCTGGAGGGCACGTGGCGAGTCCGCGCCGGCTGGGGGCCCGCGGCCCAGCCCGCCGTGGCGCGCTGCCACTCCCGGATGCCCGGCCTTGTGTGCGCCAGGCTTCGCAGAAGACAACACACGCCACAGGCATAAACGTTCGGAGATGGAGAGATGTTTCAGCAAACGAAGCAACAGCCTCGTCGCCTGCGTTTGCCTATTACGCGAGAGGAGGAAGACGAAGGGCAGGAGAAGAAGGGGAAGACAAGGCCTCAGGAGCTACAGTCACCGAATTGAGGACATTTCGGAGATGGGCAGGCCCCCCTTTAGTAAAACGTGGTCTAGTGGAAGCGACCTGGGGCCCAAGCCTGGCGGGCGCAGGCCTGGAAAATAACGGCCAACGGCGCCCTCTCGAGAACCGAGACCGGACAATGCACCAATCGACGCGTCACTGTTGGGGGTTCCTGTCCACCCCCGAAACTTGTGGCGCCTCCCGCGCGCCAGGGGCAGCGCGGGAGGCGCCGCCGAGGGGGGCCCCGCGCGGATCCCCCCCAAAAAAACTCACGCGGAGCGCAAACAAAGTTTGTGTGTATGGCGTTTTCCTTCCCCGAAGGTTGCTCTCGTACTGTGGGTCACGCCGATGCCGATGTTTTTTCTTTTGTTTTTTCCATCCGCCAAGCTCCATCATGTCCCATACCACTAGCAGCCAGCACGCGCACAGTCCACGGGCCCACCTGCGCACAACTAAGATCTGCATCTACCCAGCTGTACAGACAGCGTCTCGGCCACAATGACACGACAGAAGGCTCGACCAAAAATACAAGAACGGGCCACGCCGAAGCCGACGGGCCTGCTCATGCTGTTCGCAGGCGGGTCCGGCCCATGCTCCGCCGCCGCTCTCAGCCACAAGCGTCCAGCCGCTGCCAGCCACTTCGCACCGTACGTCGACGCGCGCTCCCCCTTCCGACGTCTTCACCGATGTCGATGCAATTTTTTCAAGTGCTGGAGTTCCGGTGCCTGCTGGTGCTGCTGCTGCTGGCGCTGCCAGAAACTCCGACGACCTCGCCTACGCCCGCACCGACAGCACGGCAGCTGGCACCGTCGCCGGCTCGGACCGCGCTGACTCGATGACGGATGCCAATGACCTTGTCGTCCCATGTGCCACCCATCCAACCCTTTCGCAGAACTTGCTTTATGTCGGGCGTGTCCCCCTACAGGGGGATGTTCGACGAAAAATAAAATTATGCTAACGGAGTTCCCCACATAATGATGTTATTGGGATAGCGGAATCAAGGATCATTTTGTCATGAAATTGCCGACCTGATAAATAACACTGTTTTCGAATAGCGTCCTCGCTCAGGCGGCGCCTCCCTGGAGGGGTGGGAGTGGCACGAAACCTGATAAATGACACTGTTTTCGAATAGCGTCCTCGCTCAGGCGGGGCCTCCCTGGAGGGGTTGGAGGGGCACAGAACCTGATAAATAGCACTGTTTTCGAATAGCGTCCTCGCTCAGGCGGGGCCTCCCTGGAGGGGTGGGAGTGGCACGAAACATGATAAATGACACTGTTTTCGAATAGCGTGCTTGTTCAGGCGGGGCCTCCCTGGAGGGGTTGGAGGGGCACGGAACCTGATACATAGCACTGCTTTCGAATAGCGTCCTCGCTCAGGCGGGGCCTCCCTGGAAGGGTGGGAGGGGCACGAAACCTGTAAATAAACACTGTTTTCGAATTCGTCCTCGCTCAGAGGCGGCCATCCCTTGATGGTGTGGAGGGGCACGGAAACCTGATAATAACACTGTTTTCGAATTATCGTCTGTCCCTCGCTCAGGCGGGCCTCCCTGGAGGAGTTGAGGGGCCGGAACCTGATAAATAGCGCTGCTTTCGAATAGCGTCTCGCTCCGCATAGGCTGGGCCTCCCTGGAGGGGTGGTAGGGGCACGAAACCTGATAAAAAAACACTGTGTTCGAATGAGCGTCCTCGCTCATTCGGGTCCATCCCTGGAGGGTTTGGAGGGCAGCCACGTACCGATACATAGCACTGCTTTCGAATGCGTCCTCGCGTCAGGCGGGGCCTCCCTGGAGGGGTGGGAGTGGCACGAAACCTGATAAATAACACTGTTTTCGAATAGCGTCCTCGCTCAGGCGGGGCCTCCCTGGAGGGGTGGGGGTGGCACGAAACCTGATAAATAGCACTGCTTTCGAATAGCGTCCTCGCTCAGGCGGGGCCTCCCTGGAGGGGTGGGAGTGGCACGAAACCTGATACATAGCACTGTTTTCGAATAGCGTCCTCGCTCAGGCGGGGCCTCCCTGGAGGGGTTGGAGGGGCACGGAACCTGATAAATAACACTGCTTTCGAATAGCGTCCTCGCTCAGGCGGGGCCTCCCTGGAGGGGTGGGAGGGGCACGAAACCTGATAAATAACACTGTTTTCGAATAGCGTCCTCGCTCAGGCGGGGCCTCCCTGGAGGGGTGGGAGGGGCACGAAACCTAATACATAACACTGTTTTCGAATAGCGTCCTCGCTCAGGCGGGGCCTCCCTGGAGGGGTGGGAGGGGCACGAAACCTGATAAATAACACTGTTTTCGAATAGCGTCCTCGCTCAGGCGGGGCCTCCCTGGATGGGGTGGGAGGGGCGCATGGGATTGGTATGGTATTGGTATGGCATTGGCATGGTGGGAGGGAGCTCATACGAAACCTGATAAATAACAGGTGTTGCATGGTATTGGTATGGTATTGGTATTGGTATGGTATGGCTTGGTATGGTTTTGGTATGGTTTTGGATTGGTATGGTATGGCTTGGTATGGTTTGGAATGGTATTGGTATGGTATGGTATTGGTATGGTAGGGCTTGCTATGGTATGGTATGGTATTGGTATGGCTTGGTATGGTATTGGTATGGAATGGTATTGGTATGGTATGGCTTGGTATGGTATGGTGATGTGCGGAATGGTATCGTATGGTATGGTTTAGGAGAAGGACGCGGGAGGAGGAGGAGGAGGAGGAGGAGGAGGAGGAGGAGGAGAGGGCGTTCTGGGAAAACAAGAACCCCACTCAGGATGTGGGGAAAAATACCCCCAAAATTACCCAAGAAGGTCAAAAAATAGTCCCCGGACTATTTTTGGAATATTGTTTGACTATTTTTGGGGTATTGTTTATTTTTCGTCGAAATTCCCCCTGTAGGGGGACAGGCCCGACTTAACCCTAAAGGGGCCACCGGCTTCCCCAGGCGCCGCGCCCCCCGATGCTGCCACGCTGGCACTGCGCTTTCGTCGGCCAATGAGTCCCTGGTGTTGCTGCCGGCTACGTCCGCACGCGACTGGCGCGCCGCATCCAGCATCTTCGCGGAGGCAAAAAGCCCAGGCAGCGGTCGAGGCTAATGGTATTGCACCGTCTGGCGATTGCGGCGACGACATGATGCCTCGTGGTTGCGTCTTGGATCGTGATCCGTCTGTCGGAGTGTGGCGTGAGTGCGTTTTAGAGCTGCCCTCCAGCCAGCCATCTTTTCGCAAATGTGGCGCGACAGTGGGAATGAGCTTGCAGTTGAAATGGATGCGTGTGCAGCGTGTGCACGTCGTTTCGTTTCCCGCCATTCGCGAGCAACTCATCAGCACAGTGCGCGGATAGAATGGTCTGCTACTGTTGCCTAAGTGGGCGCCCAGGACCTCCTCCTGTTCCTCCACATCCACTGACGTCTATGCCGCGCGTGCTGAGAGAATTGTGGACGCCCGCGCGCACCCCCAACACGGTGAGGCGTGCGCAGCCTTCCTCCAGTCCGGATGGCGCTGGCAGCTACAGACTCCATCATGCCTCTGGCACGGCTGCTGGCTTTACCGTTTCTCGTGCTCTCAACCTACGCCACACCTGCCCCTGTGCCGGGCTCACGCCGATGTGCGCACGTGTTCCATACTGGCAGACCTGGTGCGCCGAAGCCCCGTCGCCGGAGATCTCCCGCTGTCCACGGATGTTCTGCCGAGCTGCAGCGCCGCCGGCTGCCGACAGGCTTTCTGATTCATCAGCGTCGCAATCCAGTCCCCTCCCTCCACACTTCTCCCTTGCAATTCCCTCCTGTTCTGAAGGCCTCCAACAGGGACGTCAGGGACCCGCAAAAACTTCCAGGGACCTCCTCCTCCGCCTCCTCCTCCCTCCTCCTCGTCTTCTTCTACCCCCCTGGCCGGCGAATCCTGCGACATTCCATCACGCGAGTGACGCAACCGAACTGCGCACATGACCCTGTCGATGAACCCGGGCCATCGCCAAGAAGTGGCAACAGCAGTGGGCCCATGTTGTACGGATGACGGCGTGGCAAGGAGCGCGAATCGTGGTGAAAACTGAGAGGTGGCTACCGCGCCCCACAGCTCACAACAACGGTGGCAAGTACGCAGTTGGCAACGCTCACGGAGGGCGAGGTCCAACTTGGATCCGCGCAGGGCACTATTCCGCTAGACCTCCCATGACCTCATGCAAGTGGCGACGGATGTGCAGTTTGCAACCCCCGAAGTACGGCGAAATCGCGCTCGAGTCTGCGTGGGACACCACTCCACTGGACCTCCCAGGTGCCCCTGGAAAAAACTACACTTGACCAGGCCGCATCACCCAAGGAGACCGAGGGCTCGCTTGGTCTCCATGAGACACCGGACACCAGCTTGGCCGTCCTCAAGGCCGTCGGGGCGCCTTCTTGCTCCAGGGTCAGGCGGCCGAGATGGGCCATCTCCGCCTGGTCCTCAGGACTGTGCTCGAGCCTGGGTCTGCTCGATTTGCCCCACCTTCTTGTCGCCGGCCATCTCCATGCCGCCCCTCGCGACGATGGGGCGCGACGGGAAGATGGTGGCGCGATGTTCCAACGCGTCGGCGCCCGTCTCCGCCGACTTGCGGCGGCACCTTTTGCTCGCGCGCGCCCCAGTGGCCTCCACTGGTCGCGCCCCATTGGCTCGTTCAGCTGCAACGGTACCGCGCAACGCACCCACTCCTTCGGCTTGAAGGAGGCCGCCTTGCAGTGCCGGAGCACGCACACGATGCGGCTACCCCCGCGGAAGGCAGTCGCGAAGTACGCAGCAGCCCCTAAAGGCTGGTTCTTCAGGATAGCCTCGTAGATCTACTTCACTTGGGCGTTTGGTGCCACTGGGCCGTACGAGCTCCGCTTTCATGGCGAGATCGATGGACTTGGTCTGCTGCGACGGCAACCTCTTCTTCTGCTCGCTCCTTAGCTCCAGCCATGTGGCCTTCAGGCTATCGGTCCCTGGCCTGACCCAGCAAGTCGCATCGTCGTGCTGCTTCTTCCCGTGCCACTTACATCACATGACGGGCAGGGGCGCAAAAGGGCGTGGGCTTTTATGAATGAGCGTTTTGGAATCTCGCCGCCCGTGGCCTTGGCAACGTGCTCCTGTGCCACGGCCGAACTGACGGTCTGGAAACATGGACCATGCAGGACGAAAAACGGAACGAAGCCGTGCTCTTCCTCGCCACAGAGAAACTTGACCCGGCTGGCCGCGACAACGTGGACGCCCACGAGGTTGGCCGTGCCGCTGGCCTCACTTACCAACGGCGTCTGTTTTTATTGGCCGCAATCTCTTTGGTCATGTGCCCCCCATCGGGCCTTTAGCCCCCCTCGGACTTGATTTCGATCTTTCTCGCCCGTCCCTGCCTTCGGCGAGAGGGGGACCCTGCCAACCTGGCGGCTCGGCTCCCGTCCCGGAAGGTCGTCTGGAGCGCTGCCACATGCGCTCGACCTTCCTCCGCGATCCTCCACCTTGGCCCTTTCTGCTTTCTCCTGCGCGCTGGCGTGGAGGTACCAGGAACGATGATCTCCTAGAGTCCGCCGCGGCGCGGCGTCGAGAGAGCAGGCCCATGAGCAAGCTGGTTCCACCTCCTCCTCCTCCTCTCTTCCTCCTCCTCCTCCTCCTCCTCTCCTCCTCCTCCTCCTCTTCCTCTTCCTCTTCCTCTTCCTCTTCCTCTTCCTCTTCCTCATCCTCATCCTCATCCTCATCCTCATCCTCATCCTCATC
>CAUYUJ010020200.1:17500-29917 GCA_963575745.1 Prorocentrum cordatum
CCCTGGCCATACGAAGAGGAGCATGAGAAGGAAAACAGAAACAACATGCTGTTGTTCTCGAAAGGTGAACACATCCATCCTCCCACTCTTCCTGACTTCTCCTCTTTTTGATCCTGTTCCTTCTCTTTCTTTCTTTTTCTCTTGCTCAGGTGGCCGGCCGGGTTAACGTCACCACACCATGTGAATATCACGTTTAGCCGCGAACGCCGGCACCCGCTGGAGCTGCACGTGCCCCGCGGGCAGAGAGGTGCCAACAGATCCACCCTGCGGCCCCCGGGGTGCCAACGGAGCCCGCTGGCGGCGGTGCCGGCGCCCCCGGGCGACAGGCCGCGGTCGGGGAGACTCTTGCTCTGCGCGGTGCGGCGGCGGCCCTGGCGACACACCGTGCCCCGCAGGCTGACACGCGTCAGGAGGAGGAGGAGGAGGAGGAGGAGGAGGAGGGATGAGGAGGAGGAGGAGGAGGAGGAGGAGGGGGAGGAGGAGGAGGGGGTAGGGGGAGTAGGAGAGAGGAGAGAGAGGAATGAGAGAGGAGAGGGGAGGAGGAAGGGGAGGAGGAGGAGGGGAGAGGAGAGGGGGGGGGAAAAGGAGCGGAGAGAGGGAGAATGAGCGTGTGGGGGAAGGGTGAGGGAGGGGAAGGCTCGGGACGCCGACCGCTCGGGGGCGGGGGCCTGGGCGGCGTGCGGCGCCGAGGCGGCGGCGGGCCAGAGCTGGCGGCGCGGCAGGCGGAGCAGCCGCGCAGGGCCGTAGCGAGGGGCTGCTTGCGCGAGGGGCGCGGGCGGAGGAGCGACGCCCTCTTTGTTGCCTCACGAGGGCCAGCCCTCTTTGGCGGTGCGCACAAGGGGGGGGGGAGGAGGGAGGGCTTCTTAGAAGCAGGCTGCTTCTTAGAAGGCGCCAGCCCTACATCTATAGACAAGGCCCGCGCCGTCTAAGAAGCAGGGGTGCTTCTAAGAAGCCCTCCCCCCTCCCCCCATCCCCCTCTGCGCGTGGCTGACCTCTGTTGCTCCAAGAGGGCCTGGCTGCACGAGGGGGGCTGGAGGCACCACCGCGGAAGGGCCCTCTGAGCAGCGAGCCCCTTCCGAACAGAGGCCGGCACTTCCTTCCGCGTTTTGGCGTGGCGCTGGGCCCCCCAAGCGGCGCCTCCGGCGCCGCCCCTGGTGCGCTCCGCGCGCCAGGGAGGGGGGCCCAGCGCAGGTCCCAGAAATCCGTGCGGAGAGCCAACAGCTTATGTTTATGACATTTGTTCTTCTTCTAGGCGGGGTTGGTGTAGCGGCTGCTGAAGAGGCTCTGAGCCACGACGACCACCACCACACCCAGGTGGGCTGCATGGCGGGCTCAGCGAGTCGGGCGGGGGCCAGCGGCTTCCCACCCCCCGCTCTCTGCCTGGAGTACGGCGTCATCCGCTGCACCCGCAACTCCGAGCAAGAAGAGGCCCCCGACCTGAGACGAAGCCATGACGAGGATAAAACCGTGTGACGATGAATCGACAACCTTGGAGATCCAACAGCTCTGAAAAATGTCTCGGGCGCTGCGGCCTTCTCAGAGCGTTCCGGAACGCTCTGAGAGCGTTCGGGAACGCCCTGGATTGGATTCATCCTCGTCCTAGACCCCCATGACGACCCCAAAACGTCGCATGTTTTGCTTGCTTTACAGCATGACCCAGGAGGTCTTTTCTTAGACAGGCTGGAAGGCGAGCGAATGCACCTGTAGCGTCAGTGGTGCCTGCTCCGGCAGGCGGGCAAGACAAGGGCCTCGAGCTCGATCTCGAGCACAGACGAGGACTCCTGGAGGTCTCGGCCACCTCCCCAGGGCAATTTTTCCATACTGGATAATTCGTTGACGGTCCTGGGGCCCAGTACGGGCCCTGGAGGCCAGAAACAGCCCGAAGCATCCTGTTTGCACAACGAGGAGGGTTGTTCTGCACCTGGTGTGAGAGGGGGCTCAAACAGATCTCCCCGCGCCCGATTTGTCCAGCGATGACTCTCAGTGTGCATACAACCATGTGGTGACGCGAAGGCTCCAAAGAGGGCCTCAAGGGGCGGGACACATCCAAGACGTAAAGACAATGGTGGAAGAGGAGCAGAAGCGGGAGCAGCAGGAGTTCTCGAGTTTCAACTTTCAACTCGCGCGCCGCGATTGGAGCACTTGGTAGGAATGAAAGAGTGGTAAGCTATGCACGCACACCAACTCATCAGTAGACCCGAACTGAACAGCTTGGAAGCAAAGCGAAACAGAAAATCCAACCAGCGGCACTCATGTACTCACATGCACCCCACACAGGACAGAAGTAAAGGAGGATGAGGGAGAAGGGTCTCCTTCGACCCCCTGAACTCCACCATCTGGCGGAGGCACTCCTCTGGGGCCGCGGCGAGAGCTAAAGTGGGGTCGTCGTCGTCGCCGTCGTGGTCGTCGTCGCCGGCGTCGCCGCCGTCGTCGTCCTCGCTGGCGCAGCCGTCGCCGCCGTCGAGCTCGACATCGATGTCGTCGTCGTCGGCGTAGTGTCGTCACCGCCACCGTCGTAAAGAGCCCAGGAAAATGCGGAATCTGAGCTGGAGTCGGAGAAGGCAAAGAGATGAGGAAGGCTCAACGGGGTTCGCACATTGTTTCCTGGTAGCGGGGCGGAGTGGAGTGGCGGCGGTACCTGGCACCGAAGTACCCGTGCGCTTCTAGGTAGGACGCAGAGCCTTAAAAGTATGGTTAAATTGATAGGCAATGCGGCGCATATTGGGGAAGTGGGTGGAATGTAGCACGAACCTGCACAAACAATAAGCGGAAATGTAATAGTGAAAGACCCGCGGCCAATCGAAGATGAGGAAAGCGTTGTTCAGGATCGTGCTTGTGTCGTGGCCGGTGTTGATGATCGGTGTTTTGTGCTGGTGGCCGGTGGTGGCCTGTGGTAGTCGATGCTGTTCGCCGATGGTGGTCAATGGCACTCGATGCTGTTGGTGCTCTGGGCCGGTGGTGGTCGGTGTTGGTGGTCAAGGCTGAATCGATGCTGTCGGAGGAGGAAGAATTGGGAGGGTGACGCGGGATGAGGGATGAGGGAGGAAGGCGATAGGAATGGCCCCGAAGGTCCCCCAAATAGGTCTTGGGGAGCCCTTCCTGGAGGCCTCTGGAGATCCTCGGAGGCTGCTCTCGCTGCCCGTCCTGCTCCCCGTCCTCGTCCTCGTGCTCGTCCTCTCTCTCTCTCTCTCTCTGTCGAGCTCACCCTTTCTCGGAGAAGCCCCCCGCCCTGAGCAGGTGATCCCTTGGAGCCCTATTCTTCCTCACCCTCCCCCCCTCCTGCTCCAGCTGGAGAAGAGCCGCGGCAGGGTAGGCCGAGAACGAGGACGGGGCGATGGCGAGGACAACGGCGAGGACGAGGACGACGCGAAATCCCAGAGTTAGAAGAAGAAAACACGGCACAGACACAAACTTTTTTGGCGCTCCGCGCGGACTTTTCTTCAATTTGAGCGGGGCCCCCCTCCGGCGCGCCAGGGGGGCGGCGCCGGAGGCGCCGCCGTGGGGGGCCCGGCGCGGGTCCAAGAATTCCGCGCGGAGCGCCACTTTGTATGGTCAGGGCGCCTGGGACGACTGCCCGCATCAACGGGGACCCCGACCGCATCAGTGGGGACCCGACAGATGATGATGCTGGTGATGATGATGGTGATGATGGTGATGAGGATGATGATGGTAGTGATGATGATGATGATGATGATGATGATGATGATGATGATGATGACATCTTGGGACGTCTTGGAAGATCATCATCATCATCATCATCACCATCATCATCATCACCATCATCATCAACATCATGACCATCACCATCACCATCCTCATCATCATCGTCATCATCATCCTCATCCTCATCATCATCCTCATCATCACAATCACCATCACCATCATCATCATCACCATCACCACCATCACCATCATCACCATCACCATCACCATCACCATCACCACCATCACCATCACCATCACCACCATCATCATCATCATCATCACCATCACCATCACCATCACCATCACCATCACCATCACCATCACCATCACCATCACCATCACCATCACCATCATCATCACCATCACATCACCATCACCATCACCATCACCATCACCATCACCATCACCATCACCATCACCATCACCATCACCATCACCATCACCTCACCATCACCATCACCATCACCATCACCATCACCATCACCTCACCTCACCATCACAATCATCATCATCCTCAATCATCACCACCACCCCACCACCACCACCACCAACCACAACCACCACCACCATCATCATCATCATCATCATCATCATCATCATCATCATCATCATCATCATCATCATCATCATCATCATCATCATCATCATCATCATCATCATACGCGCGGAGCGCCACTTTTTGTGCTCGTGGCGCCCGGTCGCCTTCGAGCGGCGCTAGATATCCTGGAGCTTCGCCGCGCTCCGCCCGCGGCCTCCAAGGAGCTCCCCAGACCCGCCCCCCCGGGGGGGCAGCCTCTCGTCCCAGGCGGGGGGGGGGGCCCGGGACACACAAATGAGGACACACACGCACAAATAATGCGGGATGGCGATGAATTAAAAAATGGGAGAGAACGATTAAAGAAATAATCCCACCAGCCCTCTGGGCGTAGGTTGTCTAGAGCAGATCCTCTTCCACCCCTCCCTCTTCCCCCTTGGGGAGGGGTTTACCCCTCCCCCTACCCCCTCCCCTGGACCTGGACGGAGGGTTTCGCGAGCGGTCGGACGGCTCTTTTGGCCCCAAGATGGCTTCAAGAGCGCGTCAGAGAGCCCAAGATGAGCTCCAAGATGGCTCAAGATAGCGCAAGATCGCTCGAGATGGCTCCTAAGACGGCTCCAAGAGGCCCAAAGACGGCCCCAAGACGGCTCCAAGTGGCCAAAGAGCTCCCCAAGGAGGCCCCGAAGAGGCCAACATCGCCCCAAAACCTTAAGGAAATCAATGTTTTTTGTTTTCTCCCTGTTTCGTTTCCGATGGCCATCCAAGGCCTCAAGATGGCTCCAAGATGGCCCAGGAGGACCCCACAAAAGGCCCAAGTGAGCCCCAAGACGGCCCCAAGAGCGCCCAAGAGCGCCCCAAGAGCGCCCCAAGAGCGCCCCAAGAGGCGATGTTTCGAGCCCCATGAGGGGGGGAGGCTAATTAGGGACCCCCCCTTCGTTGATCGATCTCCTCCAAGATGGCCCCAAGAGCGCCCCTGCAGCCCCCAAGAGCGCCCCAAAAGCGCCCCAAGAGGCGCCCAGACGGCCCCAAGAGGCGCCCAAGAGGCCTCCAAGAGGCCCCCAAGAGACCCCCAAGAAGCCTCAAGAGGATCTCCGACATGCATTTAAGACGCTTCTGGCTCTTCGGTTCGCCGTCCTCTTCAATTTCTCATCCCCCTCTTCCTCCTCGTCCTTTTCCTCCTTATTCTCCTTCTCCTCCCTCTGCTCCTTCTCCTCCTTCTCGCCCTCCTCGTCCTCTCCCTACTCCACATCCTCCTCCTCCTCATTCTCCTTCTCCTCCTCCTCCTCCTCCTCCTCCTCCTCCCCCTCCGACGAGGATTCTTTCTCCATCCCCCCCCCTCTTGGGGGACGTGACAGCTTCCCCCGCCCTTTGTTATTCTGCATGCTCCCCGACTTCCCTGATCACCTCAACTCCCCTGGGCATCGTTTCTGGATGGGCTGGTGGGGATACTTTTTTTGATTCGCGGCCCGCAAGGAAAAGTCCAGAGGGCGGTAAGAACGAGGCTGGGACAGCAGCGCACGGGAAACATATAATTAACGGCGCAGCACTGAGCCAGCCGAGAAGCAGCTGAACGTGTGCCAGCAGCAAAAGAAACGCTGAGCTCCTGCCAGCGATAAGGCCGCAAACCATCAGCTGAACGTGTGCCAGCGAAGAAGAAGGCAAAAGGAGCAGGACCCGCGGGTGGAGCCGGACTGCCAGGAGAACAGAGCCAAACCACTCACTCACTTGAAACGACGGTCAGCCGCACGCAACTGAGGGGAGTGCGGGCCGCAGCCCCAAACAATCGACCACCATGGACGCGACCACGAGAACCCTGGTACCAGGGCGGTGTGCGGCTGTGCATTTCGAGAGCACTCCTGTGACTGCGGCCGACGTCTCGCACGAGCGCCCAATGGTGCCTGACCAACAACCTTATATGCCAAGGCCGCCAAAGCTTACCGAACTGTCACCACGCCGGAACAAAGGGGGAGCGGAAGCCGCCGTCACGTACCGACGACGGGGGAGCCACTGCATGATGCCGACTCCAAAATGGCCCAGACATGGCCGAGGCCAGCGCCCGGTGTGTCCCGGCCCGCGCACGCCGCGGGCAAAACGAATGTAGAAAGCCGAGGGAGGGCGAGGCCTTGAGCGAGCCGTCTTGGAAGAACACGGGCCGACGCAGCTGGTGGGGATACGCGAAGCGTCAACAATTTTCTGCGACTTCTGCATAATTTTCTGAATGGAGGAGAACGATAAAAAAAAATCAGCCCGCGGCCGGTTTTTGCTAATCGTCATCCCGGGCGCCGCCGCGTGAACACGACCCCCGGTGATTTATTAATCGTCATCCTCTATTAAATACACACAGATAAGAATGGTTCCCATCTTTTCCCATAGTTTCTGGGCTGTTGTCTTCCCCCTCACTTCCCATATTTTCCCATATGTTCCTGGGAATCGACGATTCATTGTGCCTGTGTGTGTTTTTCTCTTGAGCACCGTCCCGGCATTCCTATAGTCCTACCACGACAGCTCTTAGAACCCAAGAATGTTCCAAGAACAACACACATGTTCTTAGAACATGAGCCCGATGTGTTAAAACAAGACAGTCCCAGCCAGAAATGTTCTAAGAACATTTCGTGCATACCACGAGAATCGGTAAGGACACCCCGAGCGCCGTCGTCGCCAAGCCTCCCGGACTCTGTGCCCTCAGCAGGAAAAAGCATGCCATAAAGATCAACACTTTGAGCAAGGACCGACCGTGCCGGCATTCCTATAGTCCTACCACGACATGTTCTTAGAACCCAAGAATGTTCTAAGAACAGAAAAAAGTTCAGAGAACATACACCCGGTGTGATAAGACAAGAAAGACCCCGCCAGAAATGCTCCTAAGAACATTTTGTGGAAACCATAAAAGGTTCTTAGAACATTGTTTGGTAGGGCTATATGCGAGCCAGGACGCTTCGCCACTGCTTGAACTCTTGGCGCTCCGCGCGGGTTTCTTGGATCTGTGCTGGACGCGCCAGGGGCGGCGCCAGAGGCGCCGCCGAGGGGCGCAGCATGGATCGAAGAAATCCGCGTGGAGCGCCACAAGTCCCACCAGCCCTTTAGGGCGTAGGTGGTGTAGGGAGCTTCCTCTTCTAACTCCCTTCTTCCCCTTCGGGGAGGGGTTCGTTCCCTATTCATAAACACCCCGTCCCCCACCTGGCCGGCAGCCAACCCGGAACCATGCGGGCACCCCCCCCACGATCCCGGTCAAAAAACAAGATCTAGGTCAAGAAACAATGCAAAATGCACATTGCGGGACCCCCCGTCAACAAAAAAAAACCAAGTGTACATTGCCGCAAAATCTGGACTGTGCGCTGGCGCCCTGTGAACACGCTGTATTGTTTTCTGACAAGGATGGCGGAATAACCTTGGTGAAACCGTTTTGTGCAGGACCACCCTCCGTGTCAAAAACAATGCAACAAGTTCGTTGCGACAATGTCATGGGTATTGTGCCAGCCGCCCGCGATCACTTTGTGCTGTTCTTTGACAGTGACGGCGGTGGTGCCCGCATGATGATGCGTGCTGTGCGCAGGCCCAGAACAATGCTGACGCCCCCCACATCAGCATCTGGACCATGCGGACGGGGGTGCATCACGTTTCTTACAAGAATGGCACACCAACCGCATGTGGAGCCCGCGGCGAGCGTCGCGCACCTGGCGCCCGCTTTGGTTCCCAGTGGCTGTCCATCCAGTGGCGACCCCTGGCTATGCCGAGACTCGGATGCCACTTATGTGGTGGGAGGGCGGGTGGGAGTGAACTAGACGGCTTGCGTGCGGAGAGGGTGTTTTGACCCCTTCCCCTACCCCCTCCCCCGGACCTGGACGGGGGAAGTCAAAATCAATGGTTTTACGATGGTTTTGGCACCATTTTGGCTTCCTGGGGGGGGCTAATTAGGGAGCCCCCCTCCTCTGATCGATATCACCCAAGATGGCCCAAAGATGGTCCCCAAGGCTCCCAAGAGTGACCCAAGAACACCCCAAGAGGTGGCCAGGAGGCCCCAAGAGGCCCCCAAGAGGCCCGCAGGATGCCCCCAAGAGGCTCCCAAGAGACCCCCAAGAGGCCCCCCAGAGGCACCCAAGACGCTCCAAGAGGCCTCGGCGAGAATGCCAAAATCATTGATGTTACCCAGGTGTTGGCTGCATGTTGGGCCTCCTGGGGGGGGGTCAGCTGACTCCAAGAGCGCCTGGGAGAGCCCAAGATGCCCTCCAAATGGCTCAAGATATCCCAAGATGCTTCAACATGGCTCCCACGATGCTCCAAGATGCCCCAAGACCGCTCCAAGCCGGCTCCAAGTGGCCAAAGAGCTCCCCCAGGAGGCCCCGATGAGGCCAACATCCTTCCAACACCTCAGGACAATCCGTGTGTGTGTGTGTGTGTGTGTGTGTGCGTGTGTGTGCGTGTGTGTGTGGCTTTCTCGCCTTTTCGCTTCCGATGGCCATCCGAGGCCTCAAGATGGCTCCAAGATGGCCAAAGAGGGCTCCAAGAGAGGCTCAAGAGAGCCCCAAGACGGCCCCAAGAGCGCCCAATAGCGCTCCAAGAGCGCCCCAGGAGGCGACCTTTGGGCCCCCGAGGGGCAACGCAAATTAATGCTCGCTTCTTGTTTGATCGATGTCCTCCAAGATGGCCCCAAAAGCGCCCCCAGGCTCCCAAGAGAGTTTCAAGAGGACCCCAAGAAGCGCCCAGGAGGCCCCAGGAGGCCCCCAAAAGGCGACCAAGAGGCCTCCACGAGGCTCCCAAGAGACCCCCAAGAGGCCCCAAGGAGCTCTTCGCGGCACCCAAGACGATTGCGTCCGGGACCGCCAAGAGGCCCCCAAGACGCTCCAAGAGGCCTCCACTGGAGGACCCTTCCTCTGTGTGCTGCCCACTTCCCTGATCGAGGCAATTCCTCTGGGCATCGTCTCTGGATGGGCTGGTGCTGTTTTTTCGGTTCGCGAGCGCAAACGGAAGGGCCGCGCGCCGTCCAAAGCTGCAGCTAACAAGCAGGAGCCTGAACCCGAAGCGTCTAGAATCTATGCTTATGCGGTTTTTGCGTCTTCGATCCCATCCTGGTTCTGCAGCACGGCCGCCATGAGCCTCTCGATGTCCTCGAAGGCGATCTGCCACTGCCGGTAGCGCGCCCGCGCCTCCTTTGGTGTGGTCGGGGCGGCGACGGCGACGCCGCATGGAGGGGGAAGAGAGGGAGAACGGAAGTTGGAGGGAGCAGCGGGACGGAGCGGGGAGGGGAGGAGAGAGATGATGGGGAGGGTGAGCAGGAGAGGAAGGAGGAGCGATATGATGCTGAAGATGGCGATGGTGATGACGATGACGACGACGACGGTGATGATGCTACTGATGATGATTATGATGCTGATGCTGATGATGATGCTGATTATGATGGTGATAATGCTGATGATGGTGGTGATGCCCATGCCGATGCATGACGCATGGTGATGTGATGAATGATGAATGATGTATGGTGATGATGACGGTGATGCTGATGGCCATGACCATGAGAGCCCGATTACGATGATCCTGATGAAGGTTATGATGATGAGGACGATGCTGTGGATGATGACTATGTCGATGTGAATGATGACTGTTGGTTATGATGATGGTGCTGATGATGGCCATGACGGCAATGACCATGACACCCCGATTACGATTATCATGATAAGTGTGATGATGATCACGATGCTGATGATGATGTCGATGTTGATGTTGGTGATGATGACGGTGCCGATTTGGGTGATGATGATGATCATGTTGCTGATGCTGATGATGGCTATGCTGTGACCATGACGATGGCGATGATCATGATGATGGTTATGCTGCTGGTGATGATGGTTATGATGTCGATGCTGATCATGATGCGAATGGTGCTGATAATGGTGACGATGAGGACGAGGAGGAGGAAGATGGTGACGATGATGATGATACAGATGGTGGTGACGATAACCATGATGATGGTTATGTTGATGATGAGGATGGTGATGATGATGATGATGAAGATAATGGTGATGATAATGCTGGTGATGGTGATAGTGATGATGCTAATGACGATGACGACGACGATGATGATGACGATTATTGTGATGATGATGACGATGACGATGACGATGATGATGAGGATGAGGATGATGATGATGATGATGATGCTGCTGATGATGATGCTGATGATGCTGATGCTGATGCTGATGATCGTGTTGGTGGTGATGATGATGGCAACAACGGTGGTGATGGAGGGAAGAGAATCGGGGGTAGACAGAACCCCCAACAGTGACACGTCGATTAGTGAATTGTCCGTTTTCGGTTCTCGAGAGGGCGCCGCAGACGTTATTTTCCAGGCTTGCGCCCGCCAGGTTTGGGCCTCAGGCCGTTTTCACTAAACCACGTTTTGCTAAAGGGAGGTCTGTCCATCCCCGAGAGAAGGATGCAGGAGGACAGACCCGACGAGAATCGAGGAGGCGTTCTACCCCTCGTACGACGGCAGAGGGCAGCCTTATGTCGGGCGTGTCCCCCTACAGAGGGATTTTCGACGAAAACCAAGAAATACCCCAAAAATGCCCCCAAATGATCCAAAAATATTCAAAACATTGTCCCCAGACTATCTTTGGACTATTTCTTGAACATTTTTGGGGTATTTCCGATTTTTCGTCCAAAATCCCCCCTGCAGGAGGCCAGGCCCGACGAGCATCGAGGCGGCGTTCGACCCCATCGTGCGACGGGGCAGAGGGCAGGCCTCGGGACTCGGCCGGCTCCGGCGCGCACCCGCCGCGCTGCGGCGGATGCTCCGACGGCGGGCCCCTCTCTGGAGGGAACGCCGCACGCCGTCCGGTCGAGCAGGAGGACGACTAGGAGGAGGAGGAGGAGGAGGAGGAGGAGGAGGAGGAGGAGGAGGAGGAGGAGGGGGAGGAGGAGAGGAGGACCGCACTCCTTGAGGGAACGCCGCACGCCGTCCGGTCGAGCAGCAGTGTGGTTATGTCGGGCGTGGTCCCCCTCCAGGGTGAGTCTCCGACCAAAGGAAATAAAGAAATCCCAAAACTGACCCAAGAGGGGCAAAATACTCCAAAAAATAGTCCCCAGACTGTTTCTGGACTGTGGTGTTGGACATTTTTTTGGGGTGGTTCTTAATTTTTCGTCGGGGCCCCCCTGTAGGGGGACAGGCCCGACTTAAGAGTAGCAGTATGGCCAGTGAGGCCCGCTTCACTCTGCGGCGTGGCCCGTGGCAGCACCGGGGGGCCCAGGCAGTGGCCTGGGGCGCCCCTTTCCGCGGCGCCCCGAGGCCATCCAGCGGGCGCCCCTCCCGAATCAGGCTCCTCCTCCGCCTCCTTCTCCTCCTCACCCCAGCCAACGGCTCTTCCTCCTCCTCCTCCTCCTCCTCCTCCTCCTCCTCCTCCTGATCCTCCTCCTTCTCCTCCTCCTCCTCCTCCTCCTCCTCCTCCTCCTCCTGCACACACCTCCTGTGGAAGCACGGTGGGGGCACTGGGCAAGGAACCGTTCGAGGAGGAATCCAGGGTCTGGAAGCCAGTGGCATTCTAATCGTGGATCGGCCATGGATGTCACCGCCGCCCTCATCGGATGAGGAATCCTCTAGGGTCTGCAGCCTCCTGGGCCAATTCCGAACGCCCCCGCCGGACGCTGTCGGTGACCGCGTCTTTGACCCAAGCAGTTGCGCCTCGAAGCCGCACGAGACGCCGATGCTGCCGCCTGGCCCGCGCCTACTTACGCGAGCTTCAGCGCGCGGCCCGGCACTCTTCGAGAGCGGCGACAACCGCGAGGCCGCCGCTGAGGTCGCGGAGCCTGCAAAACGCGCCCAACTCGTCCACCTCCTGAGGCGACAAACGCTGAGGAGGCGACAAGGCGCCCAACTCGTCCACTCAGGAAGAGGAGGCGACAAACCGCTGAGGCCGCACTCTTCGAGAGCTGCCCTGCCAGAACGCGCCCAACTCGTCCATCCGGCGCCTGCACTGCCGTGCGCCCCGAGACGGGAGCCCGCTCGTCGAGCCAGACCTCCGGCAGCCGTGCTTTTGCGCAAAACGCGGGCGCAGAAGCCGATGGGCCTGCTTCCCACCACCACCACCACCACAAATTGGAGGGGGGAGGGAGGAGGAGGAGGAGGAGGAGGAGGAGGAGGAGGAGGAGGAGGAGGAGGAGGAGGAGGAGGAGGAGGAGGAGGA